>JAVJIF010002056.1:0-387505 GCA_038442645.1 Agave tequilana | reverse complement strand
ATGATTTTCGTGTTTTCTTGTTTCAAGGAATTAATTGAGCTTAGTTGTCCATCTTTCATGATTATGATCTTCACGTTGTATTTGTACACTCACATTTATTGCTTACTCATGTGTTTGTTTTCATGAGTTATATTTATTCTTAATTGGCTTGAGTGTTTGATATCATGTGGATTTCATGTTTTATGAAAAACTATTTTGTTGTATTCCTTACTTGAAGGATTTCGTACTAGTTTAAAAGATTTTCATTTAACTAGTTACGGTATTCTTCATTTTGGTAGAGTTTTTCAAACAAAGCTTATTTTTCAAATCTATTTTTGAAAACCCCTACCCTTTACGGGAGGTTGGATGGGAGTCCATGCCTTGCATGTTTATATTGAAAATCATTTTTAAACTTGTGCATGAGATAGGAGGTAGTTATATGAGTTATACCATGCTTTTATTGTTATGTCAATTGGTATCATTGAACTCTTTCAATTGATATCATTTTGATCTTTTTGTATGCTCATATGTTTATTGTGTATGTATATTTTCAATTGGTATCATCTATTAGTGATTGATACTCATTCTATTTCATACACATATACTTGTTTTATTTGTGCTATTATATTTCTATATCTTAAGCACAAATTTTGTTTATACTAGAGCTTGAGCTTCAACTTCATTTCAATTGATTTAGTTTTCAATTGGTATCTTATTTCAAGCCTATGCATAGTTTTTGTTGGTATTTCATAAAGGGGGAGAAAATTCGATTTTCATATTTCAATTGGTATTTAGTTTTCCACTCCCTTGCTTTATGATAGAAAATAGTCATTTCAATTGTTTATTTGGCTTAAAAAAATATACTATCTTTTGATATCAAGATGTTTTGTGTTTTTAAATTGATATCTAAAAATTTTGTTAAAGTAAAATACAAAAGTTTTGATTTATATTGACTATATGCAAGGAGAGCTTAACATCTCTTCTACATATAGATTCATGATGAGCGTATCTTATATTGAGGAGCTTAACATCTCTTCTTTATGTGGTACACGTGTGTAGGGGGAGCTTCACATCTCCTCTCATGCATTACATAATGTGTGTTATGTGAATTAGGGCTTAACATCCCTCCTTCATGTAATGCATATGTGTAGGGAAGCTAACTTAGCGTCTTCCTCTTCATGAATGTATATAGCATATAACATTTATTGATCTTTGTTTAATTTCAATTGATATCAAGATGCTTCATTGACATATTTTTCTATTGATATCATGTTGTTTATAGTCACCCCTTATTGACTTTGTTTTTGTTTTAGACAAAAAGGGAGAGAACATTGTTTTATTGTTTTGATTGACAAAAAAAGGGGAGAAAGATTTTTACCCCTCATTTTATTGTTTTGATTATTTACCCCTTAGTTGATGATTGACAAAAAGGGGGAGAATTATTTGAGAGTTTAACATGCATATAAAACACAAATTATTTTATGCATCATTGGTACATGTTTTTATATGCATACTTATGCTTTTGCATATATTAAGGTTTTATTGGCATCTAGAGCATCTAGTGCTTTTGTTAATATTATTAATTTAATTGATATCTAGAGCTTCTAGAACATGTTAATGTGTTTTATGCATATTGATGCATACATGCTTATGTACATTCATTGCATATCTTTTGTTTATTTGTTATGCATGAGTTAAGGGGGAGCTTCTTTGAAGCTTAACTTTAATCCATGCATATATAACTCCATGAGTTTTGTCATCATCAAAAAGGGGGAGATTGTTGGCCCAAAGGCCTTCCACCCTAATTTTGATGATGATTAACTCATGTAGTTATGTTTACTAATATTCTTGTGATTTTAAGTTTCAGATCATTAGCAAGATATTAGTTGGTGATTAGCTTCAACAAAGGAGTTTAGAAGCTTTTCATGGTGATTCCAGGGCCAAAGCATCAAGATCATACCTTGCCTAGCTCATGGATCACGGTGTTTGTGGATCGAGTCAACTTGAAGATGAAGATCATCAAGAAGACTTAGGTATCCTAGTTTAGTTTAGTGTGTTTTAGATCCATTTGTAAAGCTTAGTATAGTTGATATGCTCAAGTGCACAACACACACAAGTTTTATGTTTTGGATTTGGTTTTCATGATAGATTGATCAAAACAAGCTTACATGGTTTTTATGTATATTAGATGTGTTCAATATACATACATGCTTCATATCTTAAATAAACTTATTTTGATATGTCTATTCATGAGTTTTTAGGAAAATCAGATTTCCTATTGGAAAAATCAAGTTTGATAAAAATACAAGTTTTGGTTTTTGGTAAAAATGATAAAACACAAAAATAGTTCATATTGATTGATATTTGAGCTAAACTTTTTATCACATGTTTATATATCAATGCAAAATGATAAAACTATTTTTGGGTATTTTTACAAGACTTAAAAGATTTTTAGAAAAATATTTTAAACTGTTTTTCTGACCCAGTTTTCTGTTCCAGGCTTCAACCAGTCGACTAAGTCAGTTTAGTAGTCGACTTGGGCTGAAGTCGGTCGACCGGGCCGGTCGACCGACGTGCACAGATCTGTGCACGTTTGGCAGCTCTGGGACGGTCGACCCGGGCGGTCGACCGGGACTGAGAGCAGTGCTCTCTGTTTGTTTGGGTCGACCGTGCCGGTCGACCGTGGTTGCCCAACGGTTACAATTCTGACCGTTGGCGGTCGACCGGGCCGGTCGACTGTCAGCCTGTCAGGCTGCCACATCAGCCTAACGGCTAGTTTTCTGATGGGGCTATAAATACCCCATTTGTTTGAGGTTTTCACTAAGATTTTTAGAGCTAAAAATTCCTGATTTCTTCAGTGTTTTAAATAAGTTTTGAAAAGAGTTTTTGTGCTAAAAAGATTTCTTTGGGTTTTTGAAAAATTGAAGAAAATAGGAATTTGGATATTTATATTGGTTTTCATTCTCTATCTTTTACAAGAGTTTTTCCAAGTATTTTCTTTGTTGCTTGTTTCCGAAAACACCTAGTTTTCCACACTTGAGCTATCATCTATCCTAATCTATTAGGATCATTTGTTTTGTGGAAAAAGAGAAAGAAAGAGAGATTGAGTTTGTGGTCTTTGGAACCACTTGTTGTAAACACCCTTGTTCTTGTTGTATCCCTCTTTGATAGAGGTGATCGGGTGATTGGTTTGCTCCCTCTAGTGAGAGGTGGAGTTTGGTTGTAAACCCTCTTCGGTAGAGGTGTTGTGGTTATATTGGCTACGGGCCTACCCCTCGGTTGTGAGGTGGTTGTTTGAGAGAGGAGTTTGGTACTCCTAGAGTTGTAACAAATCCTCTTCGGTAAAGGTTCCCTCGGTGGGAGATAGTGGATTGGAAATCCTACACTGTGGTGTAGGCGGGGATGTAGAGCTAGGGACTCGAACCTCGAAACATATCTTGTCTTAGCGTTTGATCCATTGTCTCTCTAACTCTCTCTCATTTAATTGTGCAAAGCATCATTCATATCATCATATCATATTTGCTTGTGTTGAGCATAATTCATATTGCCATATCATTCATATTGCTTGTGTATTGCCTTGCATCTTTCATATTGTTCATCCTTATATGCTTGGCTTGATTGTGTGTGTGCCTCACTTATACTTAACCACAAGAGCTTCACATAGCACCTCAACCCATTCAAGGGGAATCAAGAGGAGTTAGTCCAGAGCCCTTCACGGGGAATTCGGCTACACTTGTGTGTTGTATTAAGTGTGTTGCAATAATTTGCATTAGCTTCCGCATTTAGCGCATTTAGTTCCTAGATTAGCACTTACACCTATTCACCCCCCCCCCCTCTAGGTGTTTTTCATGTTAGTCATCTGAGACTGTGCTGACTCGCATAGAGTATGTTTAGCCTCGCCGGAGGCAGTAATAAGGCTTGCAGAGAGTCTTATTTGTCTCAACAGAGTTTGCTTCCAAGAGTTAGCCAGAGGGGCTCTGGCTACGCTGACCTCCTTACGCACATGTAAGGGGCTTGTGCTACCCCCAGAGAGAAGTTCTTCAAACCTCTCTTGGTCAAAGTGAATGACCAGCGTCTCAGCAATAGACCCGAAGGTCTAATCATCACATTACGACACTTGATTCTCAGCAGTGGAGAATGCACTCCCCAGCGGAGTCGCCATCTTATTTTCCATTGATTTTGCAAAGGAGAAAACATACAAAAAAGTACCGAGGAGTGAAATTACAAGTAATTTTTTGCAGGAAGAAGATTACGGGTAGATATCCTCTGAGATTTCTGGAGAAGTGTGCCGGTAAGAATCTGACCAACGCACGATCACTTTATCCCTTTGACGATGTGATCGATCAGACAATTGGACTGCTGCCTGATGGGATTCCCTTCTCACCTGGTTCGGGGAATCAGAGACAGAAGGTTGATAGAACCCTCTTGTTACTTCTCAAACTGCCTCCACTTGGGAATTCCTTCTCGCCTAGTTCCGGAGATTCC
The DNA here is from genome assembly GCA_038442645.1 of Agave tequilana. Taxonomy (NCBI): domain Eukaryota; kingdom Viridiplantae; phylum Streptophyta; class Magnoliopsida; order Asparagales; family Asparagaceae; genus Agave; species Agave tequilana. Next base: position 383,041 of record JAVJIF010002056.1, on the reverse strand, counting down.
ATAAGAGAGAGGAAGATCTTAGGTTATTACACCCTGATTAGAGAAGTAATTCTCTGAATTCTTAGAAGCAAGAGAATAGATCTCTTGTTGGCTTCTGCTTTCTTATCCGCCTGTGGTCCTCTCTTCGGGGGTGTCTCGGTCCGTCCGTCCTCCTCTCCCCTTTGCCTATGGTTGGCTATTTATAGGGAGAACAGGGGTATAATGGCCCTAAAAATCTGAAAACAGATTGAGTCAATCTGTTTTGTCTTTGGAAAGTAGCCTTACCGCGAGACTAGAAACTGCTTTTGTGAAGTAGCGCAGGATGCTAAATGAGGAATATTCCCTTTATCTCTTCAATTAATTAAGAGATATCCTTTTATGAAAGATATCCCTTTAACTGATTGAGAGATCTCCTCCAATCTTCTCACCGATTGGGAGAGTCAAAAGATTATGACAAGCAACTGCCAAATTTGATCTCAATTAGATTTGATCTTAATTAGATTTGATCTCATCTAGAGATTTGATTGGTCAAAGATGACCATAAAATATTCGCAGTGGAGCTGCCGCGTTGAGCTCACAGCAGAGCTGGGAGAAGCATCTAGCGAAGTTAGAAGAAAGCTCTTCAGCAGAGCTGGATAAACTTTGTGGCGAAGCTACCAATTACCCTTTTGCGCAACTGCATTGGGCTTCAAGCGAAGCTAACTCTCTGTGGAGTCAACTGAGCATTTCTGTGCGATGTTGTAAGTTAGCTCGCAGCGAGGCTGTGAAGGAGCTTCCTGCGATGCTAAGCAGCTTTGGCTTCTTATTCGAGACTTATCTCGTGGGCTCATACGAGACTAAGTGTTGAGCTAACTTAGTGTCTCTGAACCAACCTAGGCCTTCTCACGAGCTTTTCTTAGCTTACTGTCTGCTTCACTAGATCAGTAGAGTCCAAATTATTGATACGTCCCTCAAAGATGGGTAAAAACTGATCGTCAACTTGTCTGTGACTTGTCTTTTATAAATGTCAACAAGTTAGACGTCGTTCAGACCGGTTGGAAAGCTGTCTGAGAGTTTTGTCTTTTTTAAGTGTCAACAGCCTTCATCGCAATGACAGATTTTCACTAAAATCGATCCTGAAAGATCACACGGTGCCGCAACACCTACAATGAGCTCCTTCAAGAACTTTTGGACTCGCAAGTCCCCAACTTGTTCCCTGAAGAACAACACACGCGAACCTGCATGCTCGCCGAGGTCCCTCAAAGTATAAGGTGTAACACTTGGTGATCTTTTCTCTTGATCACCAACAAAAACTCTCACAACAAGAATCCTAGAGGATTGATATAGCAATGGAAGGCTCAAGCTTGTGTGAGAAAAATTAGATAGAATTGGAAATGAAAAACTCAAGAAATTCTTTTGAAAAAGATCAAGATAAATACTTTTGATAAACTCTCCTTTTGATATAGAAGTTAAGCTTAAAAACTTGTTGAGAAACTCTGTTAAAGGTGGGAAATTGGCTCAAAAACTTCTCCAAAATTTCACCCCAAAACTGGTCAAAGGACCCCTTAAACAGGGGTTCAGAAAACTAGCTGCTATGGCTCAGTTCTGACCTGTCGGTCAACCACCCAACGATCAAAAAACTGACCGTTGGGATTGCTGGTCGACCGCCTGATCGACCGCCCCCAAAGACATGCTCTGTTGGTCGACCAGTCGGTCGATCGCGACCCAACAGAGACTGTCTCTCAGTCATTCGACCGAGTCAGTTGACCGATCTGGGCTCGTGCATTTTGTGCACGTTGGTCGACCGATCGATCAATCGAGCCCCGAACCAAATTTTTTAGGGTTTTAAAGATGAAAACTTGGACTTGTAAAATTCCTTTAAAATTCAGTTAAATCTCATAAATTCCACAAAAATAAGTTCATGTAAATACTTTGAAGTACAAACATGTGTGATCAAAAATCAACACATATCATGAACAATTGAACTATTTTTTAGGATAAAAATTAAAGTTTTAAACCAAAAACCGTATTTTTAAAAAACTAACTTCTAAATGAAAATCGCTTTTTACAAAACATGTTCAAGTACAAAGATAAGATATTAAAACACATTAAAGCATAGAGTGTATGGAAATGATCCAATACACATAGTAAATGAAATATACTTATTTTTGACAATAAGCTCCAAAATAAGTTTTGATAAATACAAATTTTAAACACATGAATTAAACTCATTAAAATAAGTTTCTAGACAATATGAAGCAACAATGTATATGGATGAAATCTAATACATATATAAATTATGTAAACATGTTTTGATGAAATCTATTCATGAAACCGAAAAGATATATTCTTGAAAATCTAAAAACCAAAACTATATTTTCCAAGAATTAAAACTATTTAGCATGAAAGTTATGAAATATTATGTATGTGTATATAAGAGCTTGAGCAATCCACAACTAATCTATCCTTTACATTTTATCTAAAACAAAATTCTTAAATTTACAAATTAGGACTCAAGTCTTCTCTTGAAAATCTTCTTCTCCAAGTAAACTTGATCCAAACTTGATCCAAATGAGTTAGACTCCTTTTTGAGTACTTGATGCCATCTTGAAGTGTCAGCTCCTGAATCAACACGTGCTAGCTTCAAAACTTGACTTCGAATCTTTTGTTGAAGCTAAATACCGACTAAGATCTTGATTGAATATTTGAAACTTAATAAACACAAGATCATTAGTACGATAACTATATGAGTTAATTATCATCAAAACTAGAGTGATGGGCCTTTGGACCAACAAGTTCCCCTTTTGATGATGATAAAACTCATGGAGTTATATATGTATAAATTAAAGATAAGCTGCATAGAAGCTCCCCTTTTACTCATGCATAGCATAAAGCATAAAGATATTCAATGAAAGTTCATAAATAAAATATTAAACAAATATAAGCATATATGCAAAAATAACAAATATTAAATATGCAAATATAAACTCTCTCAATTCTTCTCTTCCCTTTTTACCAATTCATCAACAAAGGGGTGAAGAAAAACAAACAAGATAAATGTATATGTGATATAAATTTATGAAGAGGAGAGACATCAAGTTATCTCCTCCTTCATACATGCATTACATAAAGAAGTGATGACTAAACCCTAACCCATATAGGCATATTATACAATGTATAGACGGAGATATTAAGCTCCCCTACATGTACCATATAAAGAAAAGATGTCAAGCTCTTCTCTGTATACTACACTAATCATGAATCTATATGTAGAGGAGATGTTAAGCTCCCCTTGCATATAAGCAATACATATTAAAACAAATTTTGAAAATCGATTAAAACAAATTTTGATACCAATTAAAATAATTAAAACAAAATAACAAATTTTGATACCACTTGTAATCAATAAAAACTTTATTAAACTAATAAACATAAATATTAAGATACCAATTGTAGATTTTGATACCAATCGACAAAACATATTTTGATACCAATAGAAAACAAAATTATTTTCTAAAAACAAAATATTTTTCTCAAAGAAAGAATTTTCCCTTTTTTTTGAAATACCAACAAATCTAATGTATAAGATTGTAAAAGATACCAATTAACATTTAAAATTAAGTCAAGCTTAACATTAAACAATTTGTGCTATAAAACATATGTATGGACATTTTTAATCTAGCACAAGGAATCATATATATGTATGTATGATCAATTTAAATATCAATTGAAATATGATGCATATTGTTTGGCCCAAAGGTTACAATCCTCCAGTTATGTGTTTTGATGATAACAAACCAAATAAAAGCTATTTGATACTAATAGAAGTTCAAGAATGAATTTCAGGTTGGTACCGGTATGGATGGCTCAAGCATGGGATATTAGACTCTACCTCAATCACTGCTCAACATCAAGTTTCAGACACGCCCGCCTGTAGACTCATCTTGTAAAAAGTTTTTGTTAAAGATTAGCATATATAATTGAAACTCAAAAATATACACACACCAAAATGCACGTTTTTTAAAAGTATGATTTTGATTCTCAAATTTTTCTAAAATATTTTTTATCAAGTTTTGAACTTATATCTAGTAGCTATGTATGTTTCCTATCTTCTAAAATCCGAACAAAAAATATTTCAAAATTTTACATATCTTTAAAAGATTTTTCAAAAACTGCTTTGCCCAAGGTCGGTGGACTGGGCGGTCGACCGCCTATTACAAACTAGAACAGTCGACCACACAGTCGACCAGAGTTCTAGCAATTGGGGTGTGCACGTTCCCAGTTGACCGGACGGTCGACCGGTCCCTCTTACAGTCGACCGGGCGGTCGACCGACTGTAAGCAGCCAACTCTCGGTCGACCGACCGGTCGACCGGGAAGAGCTAACGGTCAGATTTTGAATCTACCGGTCGACCGCCAGTTTGACAGATTAGCAATTCTGACTGTTTTGTTTTAATTGTTTTTAAAACATGTTTAAATTCAAAATGTGGATAGTTAATTTGAGGGTCAATTTATTTCTCTTTTATGCTGGTAAAACTATTCTAAATTTACTCTCCCTAAAACCTATTAAACGGGTCCTTAGGGTAGAGGTTTTTACAAGAATAATTTGAAAAGATTCAAAGTTTTTGCTTACTTGAGAAAAAGTTTTTGTTTCAGTTTTTGTGCTTTATTCTCTGAAATTCTCTTCAAGTTTTGGTTCTAAAAATTTCTCTTCTATTTTTAAATTTACTTACAAAACCTTGAGCTTCAATCTTATATATTATTCTATAGGGTTTTTGTAAAGAAGTGTTTTCAAGAGAGAGTTTATGGTCTTTTGATCACCAAGTGCTTACTGTATTGTTGCTACGCTACCTCTAGACTAGAAGAGTGTGTGGGGGGTTCTGTACTCCATAGTGGTTGTAATTTCTTTGGTGGAAAGTCTAGTGGATTGGAAATCCTTCATGGTGGTGAAGGCGGAGATGTAGAGCGGTGACTCGAGTCTCGAAACAAATCTCTTTGTTTGCGATTGATTTCTTGTCTCTCTTATCTACTTTATATTCATTCATTCATTATCGATCTATACTCTTACAACAAGATTGCATTGAGAACCTCAAACTCTTCTCTAGAGGAATCACGAGGAAGAAGTTTAGAATCCTTCGGGGCATACGGCTTCTAATCTTACTTTGAGTGATCGTTTGCATCATCTCATTTTTATTTTGAATTAAATATTGATTTGATTAGCCTTACACCTATTCACCCCCCTCAAGATGTAATTTCAATTGGTATCAGAGCAAGGTCTCTAGTTTTGGCTTAACATCCTTAGAGAGATCCTAATTTGCTAATCATTCTATTAATCTCTTCATTCGTCCACTAGTTTAGATGGCCGACAATATTAGGACCCCTCCCAAGTTTGATGGCCTTAACTTTCCCATATGAAAAGTTAGGATGATAGTATTTTTGCAATCCCTAGGAAGCTGGGTTGCAAAGGCGGTAACCAAACCCTATAGTGTACCCACCGGTAAGGAGGACACTTGGTCCGATCTTGCCTCCAAGGAATATGATGCTAATTCAAAGGCTCAAAATGCCTTATTTTTAGCATTGAATGAAGATGACAGTCATTCATTGCAAATCTGCCTATGAGATTTGGCAACACTTATTGGTCACTCATGAGGGAAAATCACAAGTCAAGAGAGTTAAAATTGAACTCTTGCGTTCCCAATATGAAAGCTTTAAAATGCATGAAAATGAGTCTATTGATGATATGATTACGAAGTTTACTAAAATAACTAATGGTCTTACTTCTCTAGGTGATGAAATCAATAATGATCAAAAGGTCTGAAAGGTCATTTGCGCACTTCCACCATCTTGGGAAGTCAAAGCCACCACATTGAAGGAGTTGAACGATAAAGATGAGATAGAGCTCATTAGTCTTATCGGCAACCTTAAGACCCATGAGATGGAGAAAAGGTAAGAGAAGAAATGGCATCACAAAAGAAGAAGACTATCGCTTTCAAGTTTACTCCGCCATCTCTGACCATGAAGAAGAAGATGATGATGATGAAGAGCTATCTCTCCTCGTAAGAAATGTAATAAGAACATACAAAAGGAAAATACAACCATAGGAGACGACGGCAAGGACACGAGGAAAAGAAAATTATTTGCTTCAACTGTCAGAAACCCGGACATATCATGATCGAATGTCCAAATTTCAGAAACAAGATATCTTCTTCTATCAAGCAAAAGAAGCATTTATGAAGAAAGCTCTCAAAGTCACTGGGATTCGGAAAGTGAATCCGAAGAGGAGGTGGACACTGCAAACGTGTGTTTTATGGCAAACACATCCAAGGTAAATTCTGAACCATCTTTTGATGATAGTGGAGTAGCTCGAGATGATTTATTAAATGCTTTTATAGAACTTTCAAATAGTTATAATTTTTTAAAGAAAATTGTCTAACAATGAAAAAAGAAAATGAAGTTCTTCAAAACAAAGTTATTATTCTTTCTAAAGAAAAAGATGATTTGTCTTTCACTCTTTTATCAACACAAAGGGATTTTGGTGCATACAAGGTTTCATGTAAAACTAAGTTTCTCAAGATAGATGAAAGTAAAATTTCTATCTTAAAAACTAAAATCAACAATTTGGGAAATGTTTTAAAGAAATGTGAGTTCAACAAAACTAAATTAGAAGACACGTTTTCAAAGAAAAATGCTTCAAAGAAACACATTCATACTGCACATGCTTACACTTCTAAAACACACACCAAGCATGTTTATACACCACATGTTCATCATGCTCATAAATCACATGTTCATCATGGACATCTGCTTTCAAGTATGGGAGATTTTATAAAAGTACTTATTGTGGCAGAAATGATCGTCTAGCTAAATTTTTTTATGATCGTATAAATGGTACTAATAATCATGTTTGGGTTCGAAGTACTAACGTCGTAAGACCCAAGAAAATATGGGTACCAAAGTCAACAACTTCATTATTTGATATAGGTACACACCAAGACTCCAAAATGTAGGGAGCGGTGGTACCTTGATAGTTGTTACTCAAGGCACAAGACATGAGACATCAATAATGTTGCAACTGTACCACCCCATTCCCGGGATACATACCCAGGTACATGTCCTAACTTTTTTGATCATATTATTGCAATTTTATTTCAATATTAGTTTTTAAGTTGTGATTTCTCATGTTTTTAATATCGGATCTGGATTCTCAGTCTTAGAGTCAGCCCTGACCTAGATCGTAAACCCGATACCGGCATACCGTCTGATTTAACCTTTCTAGCAGTCCAATTTGACCAATTTTAGTTTCAAACTCTGTTTTCTAATATTTTAAATTTTTCATGATTTTCTGAGATTTTTCAGAATTTTTCTGCAAAATCTCCAACACCGGTGTCGGTAGGCATCGCTGACTGATTCCTGAATTTTTAGTTTTCAAATGGGATTGAATTTTCAAAATGGCTTTCAAGTTACTTCTTACAATTTTATTATCTATCTAAATATATTTTTTTGAGATTTTCTAAATTTATCAAAATTTGACCGATTCTAGTGTCGGCCAGTATTGCCGAAAAATTTCAAGATTTTTAATTTGAAAATTACATTGAATTTTTTGAATCCAATTTTACCAAGCATCTTAGAATAATATTTTCTATTTTTTAGAATTTTTCGGAACGTTTCTGAAACAGTCAAATTTTTGCCGTATTAAAATAATAATATTTTTACCGACGATTTCTTTTCTTTCTTTTTCTTCTCTACTCCCCTACTTTGTACTTTTAAAATTATAATAAATAAATTATTTAATTATAAAATTTTATACTATTTTATTTCTTTTCTCTTATTATTTTTTCCTTTTCTTTAAATTTCTTTCTTTTTCTTTCTTTTCTTTCTCCCCCCTTGACTTCCTCCCCTGCCACAAAGCCGCCCGCCGCCTGCTTCTCTACACAGCCGCCTGCTGCAGCCCTTCTTCCCCCCCCCCCATTTTATCATTTATTTTCTTCTTCTCTATATTAAAAACCCACCTCCTCCTTTCTCTTTTCATATTCCATTTCAAAATTCAACTCCAAACAACTTCAAACAAAACACAAAAGCCAAACCCATCTCCTCCTCTCCATAGCCGTCGCCTCCACCATCACCACCACCACCGCCGGCTGCCCCTAGGCCGGCCATCCCCTCCCCCACACCCCCTCTCCACTCCACCACCTCTTTCAACCTCCACCAACTCCCCACCACCTCCAATTTCAACATAACCCATCACCACCACCTCCCTTCCTCCTCTAAAATTTATCACCACCTCCATCAAATTCACCACTCTAAGCACCCCATCATTACCTCCTCCTCCTCCTCTAACTCCCCCTAACACCACCAATCACCACCAACCACCACCATCAACTACCACCAACACCACTTCCTTCAACATCAAACAACAACAACAATCCCACAACCATTCCACTCCCCTCCTCCCCTAGGGCCGCCGCGCGCGCCCCACCACCACCGGCGGCGGCTACCTCCCCTCCCCTCCTTTTTTTCTTTTCTTTCTTTCTTCTTTCTTTCCTTCTTCATTCATTCTTTTTTTCTCTTTCTTTTTCCTAAATAAACACCCACTTTCCACTTCCCTAAAATACACTCCACCACATCCCTAAATTACTTCCCTATAATTACAGTCAATACCCCTCCCCTTTTAATTTCAAATTTATTCCTAAAATATCATATTTTCTCTCTGTCATTCCTACAACTTTCTCTCTCCTCTCCCTCTCCTCTCTCATTCTCTCTCTAATATTTATATAATATATATATGTGTATATATTAATATATACATGGGTTAGTAGCTTGCTTGAACGTGTTTGCGAATTTTCCCCGATTTTCTCGGTATTTCATCCGATGCTAGGCAAGTACGTTTCTTGCTTTATTACCATTATTCCTTATCTAATAATTATTATCTAGCTTTTAATATATGATGTCTCCTTATGCAAGTTAGAATATCTCATATAAATGATTATCATGCTTTATAAATAGCTTCCGACCACTATTATATTTTATTGGACCCGTATTATACCGGGTATGCCTAGATCTGCTCCCGCTTTACTCGGCTTCTCATAGCTAATTAAAAGATAAATTTATTATTATATAAAAATGATTGTGAAGAGTTTGAAATGTTTATACCGTTCTCCTTTACCTTGTTATGTGACCGGTTGATACCTGATATTTGTTGTTGTGACTCTCACTGACATATTAGTTACCTGACCCTGACATGTGTACACCGGTACATGCCATGCTATATTTGACATATGATACTCGATGCCAGTACTTGCCATGGTATATTTGACACATGATACCCAACACCGGTACTTGCCATGCTATATTTGACATATGATACCCGATACCGGTACTTACCATATTATACTTAACGGTTGATATGTTATACTTGATACATGATTCACGACACTTGATATTAGACAACGGTACTTGATATGTCATACTTGACACCTGCTCCTGACACCCGGTATATGATATGCTTTCATGTGGTACAAATACAAGGACCTGACATCGTGACTCTTGATTGGACACTACCACTCCTGATACCTGTTATATGGCATATTCATGACTATCACTTTTACGACGACTTGATTATTATATTGTTACTAGACATTTGATACTCCTGAACTCCTGTATATTTGAACCCCTAAAATAGGGAGGCTCCTGATATTACTCCAGATACTATACTCCTGTTAATCCCCGTAATAGGATAACCATGAATATAAGATTACTATGAATACCCTATGGACATTATCATTGAACAAATGGTAATAATTAGACAACCTACACCGGGATGGGGGAAACTGATCATTACCGATATAGTCTCCATATTTATGATGGTCTTATAGTGTACGGCTATATACTTGGATTCGACCTGGAGGCTATCAGGCGCTTCCGTGGGGTGCACTGACACCCCTACTCCCTTACCTGTCGGTTGTGCCATAAGCCGCTGGGCCTATTCCTATGTGAGCGGTGACATCCTATTCTTGTTCGGGCATACAATAAGTCTCGGTACCTAGCGGTACGTTCCGGCTCAATACCGGATACTCCTTGACCGTTGTCCCAGGCATGAGCATGGTTCGTCGATCTCGATCAGTTTCTAATAACTTACTCTCTGGTCTATATGCTGAGATATGTGGGATGGGACACATACCGATGTATACAAGTCAGATGAGTCAATAACTTAATAATAACATGCTCCTGATATATGACTATCTATACTCTTAGCTTATACTGCTCAGCACTTAGACATGTGCTATCTTGTTGGATTACTTGATTGCATCCATACTGTTTCATTATTATATTATTGTGAAGGTAAAGTCAGATTATATAAACTCAGACTACAGTGACGTGAGGTATAGCGTATATATATGAGGGTTTCCTTATTTAGATTATTCCTTTGCGTATTAATCTCACGGATCGGTAATGTGGGCTTATATAATTGATTTTTTTATAGTTACTTTACTTACTGTCTCATTTCATGTTCATATGTGTTTATATTCATGATAAACCTTTCCTATACACTTATGCCTAATATGCACGCCACCTGGCTTTATTATATGTACTCGACGGTTGCATCTGACAATCCTGGATTCTCATATACAGATTTTAGAGCTCGGACCATGGTGGCTTGGCTGTAACTGATCAGATTGCGTCGTGGATCCTCCCGTGGTGATCAGAGTGCAGCAGAAGCTCGGGCATCGCCATAGTTCTTCCTCCCAGCTTTTTTCCCGTTCGGCTCTCGAGGTCCTTCTTGCTACTCGTGAGCATCTCTTAGCTTTTACTATGTATATTCCTTCATGTATTGTACTTTTATATCTTCTAGTGATGTAATATTCCTGTAATATTGTATCGATTTTCTGTGATAACCATGTACTTGTACTTTTCTATTGGAATGTATATTACCACTGTGCTTCCGCACTCTGATTCTTACCTGTACTGATGCTTAGCATATATGCGTGAGGGTATCTCTGACCTGCGTATATACGTCGCAGTGGTGTCTTCGTATCCACCGATCGGGGTGCCACAGTAACCTTATCGAGGTACGTTGAAGGTGGCACCGTCAACTTCGGAGATAATTCTAAGGGCAACATCATCGGTATAGGTAACATCAAGATTGGTACATCTCCCTTAATTGAAAATGTTGTTTTAGTTGATGGTCTTAAATATAATCTACTTAGTATTAGTCAACTATGTGATCGTGATTTCAAAGTTGTTTTCGATGAATCTTCTTGTAACTTTTTTGATTGTAAAATCAATGATTGTATTCTCACCGAATTTCGTGAAAATAATGTTTATATTATTGATATGTATAATCTAGATTGCAAAATTAAATGTTTAAATGCTTTTAATGAGGATTCATGGTTATGGCATAGAAGATTAGGATATGCATCTTTTGACCATCTTTCTAGAATCAATTCTAAGAAATCGGTAAAGGGTATTCCTTACTTGAAGTTTGAGAAGGACCGCATTTGTGATGTGTGCCAACTTGGGGCAAACCAAGTCCTCTTTCAAACCAATCAAGAATATCATGACATCTAGGTCATTAGAATTGATCCACATGGATTAGCTTGATCCTACTAAAACTAAAAGTTTAATGGAAATCGCTATTTTTTGTTTTAGTTGATGATTTTTCCCTTTTACATGGATTTGTTTTTGGAACATAAAAGATCAAGCTTTTTCACATTTTAATGTTTTTCGAAAAACGGTTGAAAAGAAAAGGATTTTTCGATTTTGCGCATAAGAAGTGATAGAGGTGGTGAGTTCATCAACTAATCCTTTATTATTTATTGCGAAGAAAATAGAATTAAGCATGAGCTGTCTTGTCTTGAAAGGAAAAATCGTACTCTTCAAGAAATGCTAAGACTATAATTAGTGAATACGGGCTCCCTTAATACTTATGGGCCGAGGCCGTAAACACCGCATACTATATATCGAACAGAATTTATTATTGTAAAATTTCTTTCAAAACTTCTTTTGATATCTATTATTCAAAAAAAACCAAATGTTTCATATTTTAGAGCTTGTGGATGCAAATGTTTTGTTTTGAACACCAAAGATAACTTGGGTAAATTTCATGCTAAGGCTTTTGAAGCAATTTTTGTTGGTTATTCTAATACTAGTAAAGCTTATAGAGTGTTCAATAAATCATCTCTTACAATTGAAGAATTTATATATGTTAAGTTTGAAGAATCTAATGCTTTTGTTAAGAATGTTGTAGAGATTGACACTTTAGGTGAAGACATGGAGAAAATATCCTTGAAGGACTCACCCACCCAAGAAGACAAGCAAAAACTTAATGGTGAAATTTAAGAGGATGAAGTGGAACCATCTCAACCACTTTCAGAAGATTGGAGATATGCTGCAAGTCATCCCAAAGATCTCATCATAGGTGATGTATCAAAGGGGGTATCTACTCGCTCCAAACTCCATGATTTGTGTGGTCATTATGCTTTCATTTCTCATATTGAATCCAAAAACATCCTCGAAGTCGAGAGTGACTCATTTTGGTTACTTGCAATGCAAGAAGAGCTCAATCAATTTGAGCACAATCAAGTTTGGCATCTCGTTCCTAGACCTCGTGATAGACCAACAATTGGTACTAAATAGATTTTAGGAACAAGTTGAATGAGTCGGGTAATGTTGTTAGGAATAAAGGTAGGTTAGTGGCCTAAGGTTACACCGAAATTGAGGGAATCGATTTTGAGGAAAGCTTTGCCCCGTAGCACGGCTCGAAGCTATACAGATCACACTTACTTTTGCTTCTTATAAAAATTTCAAGCTTTTTCAAATGAATGTCAAAAGTTCCATCTAAATTTTGTTGATCCTATACATCTAAATTTTGTGTTCAAACTAGACAAAACATTGTATGGTTTAAAACAAGCTCCTAGAGCTTGGTATGAAAGACTTTCAACATTTCTTTTTTCAAATGGTTTTGTTAAAGGTAAAGTAGATACTACTTTGTTTACTAAGCATGTTGATAGTGATATTCTTATTGCTCAAATTTATGTTGATGATATAATTTTTGGATCTACTAACGAAATACTTTGCAAAGAGTTTGAATCATGTATGCAGAGTGAGTTTGAAATGTCTATGATGGAGAGCTAAGCTACTTCCTTGGACTCCAAACAAGCAAAGGAGTGATGGGATCTTTATAAGCCAAGTCAAGTATACAAAGAAACTCATAAAGCAATTCGGACTTGAAGGGTCAAAGACTAGCAAAACTCCCATGACTACCACAACCAAACATGACAAGGATAAACAAGTTTATAGAAGTATGATTGGTAGTTTATTGTATTTAACGGCTAGTATGCGGGATATCATGTTTAGTGTATTTCTTTGTGCTAGATTCTAATCTTGTCCTAAAGAGTCCCACTTGATTGCGGTAAAACGCATTATTCGATACCTTAAGGGCACTATTGGAATGGGTCTATGGTATCCGAAGACCGGTCAATTTTCAATGACGAGTTTTTCGGATGCTGACTATGCAGGTTGTAGAGTGGATAGGAAGAGTACAAATGGAACATATCAGTTTTTAGGAAATTGTCTCGTTTCATAGTCTTCCAAGAAACAAAATTTTCTATCCCTCTCAACCGTCGAGGCGGAGTATGTTGTGGCTGGGGCTTGTTATGCTCAAGTCCTTTGGATGAAACATACTCTCCTTGATTATAATTTGCATTATGACCATGTTAAAATATTTTGTGATAATACTAGTACTATTCATATGACTAAAAATACAAATCAATATAGTAAGACTAAGCATATGGAGATTCAATATAACTTTCTTAGAGATCATTATGAGAAAGGTGATATTGATATTGATTATGTTTCTACTGAATTTCAACTTGCAGATATTTTTACTAAACCATTTGATTTTAACAGATTTTCTTTTATATGCGGTGAACTAAATGTATGTATTATTGATTGATGATTTTTAATGGTTGTTTACCCTTTTTAATGTATGACAAAAAGGGGGAGAAGTATGGAAGTGTTTGTTTTGTTTATTATCTCATATATTTGTTTTGATGTTTATCTCATATATTTGTTTTGGTGTTTATCTCATAAAGGTTTTTTTTTGTTTATCTTCATATATGTTTCATATTTTGTACTTAATAATAGAGCATCATTTGAGGGGAGTTTTATCTCCTTCCTATATTTTGTCTTATAGCCTATATGTTTTGTCATCATCAAAAAGGGGGAGATTGTTGGCCCAAAGTTTACAATCCCCGGGTTACGTGTTTTGATGATAACAAATCATATAAAAGCTATTTTGTACTAATAGAAGTTCAAGAATGAATTTCAGGTTGGTACAGGTATGGATAGCTCAAGCATGGAATATTAGGCTCTAGCTCAATCACTGCTCAACATCAAGTTTCAGAGACGCCTACTTGTAGACTCATCTTGTAAATAATTTTTATTAAAGATTAGAATATATGATTGAAACTCAAAAATACACACACCCCCCAAAATGCACGTTTTTCAAAAGTATGATTTTGGTTCTCAAATTTTCTAAAATATTTTTTATCAAGTTTTGAACTTATATCTAATAGCGATGTATGTTTCCTATCTTTTAAAATCCAAACAAAAATATTTTAAAATTTTACATATCTACAAAAAGATTTTCAAAAATTGTTTTGGCCAAGGTCAGTCGACCAGGTGGTCGATCGTGCCTATTACAGGCCAGAACGATCGACCGCACAGTCGACCGGAGTTCTGGCAATTGCTGCACGTTCCTGGTTGACCAGGCGGTCGACCAAATGTAAGCAGCCAACTATCAGTTTGTCACGGTCGACCGACCGGTCGATCGGGAAGAGCTAACGGTCAAATTTTGAATCTATCTCGACCGCCAGTTTGACAAATTGGCAATTCTGACTGTTTTGTTTTAATTATTTTTAAAACATGTTTAAATTCAAAACGTGGATAGTTGATTTTGAGGGTCAATTTATTTCTCTTTTATGCTGGTAAAACTATTCTAAATTTACTCTTCCTAAAACCTATTAAAAGGGTCCTTAGGGTAGAGGTTTTTACAATAACAATTTGAAAAGATTCAAAGTTTTGTGCTTACTTGAGAAAAAGTTTTTGTTTCAGTTTTTGTGCTTTTATTCTCTGAAATTCTCTTCAAGTTTTGGTTCTGAAAATCTCTCTTCTATTTTTAAATTTTACTTACAAAACCTTGAGCTTCAATCTTATATATTATTCTCTAGGGTTTTTGTAAAGAAGTGTTTTCAAGAGAGGTTTGTGGTCTTTTGATCACCCGGTACTGACTGTATTGTTGCTATGCTACCTCTGGACTAGAGGAGTGTGTTGGGGAGTTGTGTACTCCATAGTGGTTGTAATTTCTTTGGTGAAAAGTTCTAGTTGATTGAAAATCCTTCACGGTGGTGAAGGCGGGGACGTAGAGCGGTGACTCGAACCTCGAAACGAATCTCTTTATTTGCGATTGATTTCTTATCTCTCTTATCTACTTTATATTCATTCATTCATTGTCGATCTATACTCTTACAACAAGATTGCATTGAGCACCTCAAACTCTTATCTAGAGGAATCAGGAGGAAGAAGTTCAGAATCCTTCACAGGGTATACGGCTTCTAATCTTATTTTGAGTGATCATTTGCATCATCTCATTTTTATTTTGAATTAAATATTGATTTGATTAGCCTTACACCTATTCACTTCCCTCTATGTATAATTTCACATACATATATAGAAAACACATATGAGTATACAAAAATTAATTTTCAAGATATATATGTGTATAACTCATAACTATCACCCTATCATGCACATATTTATGAGATATTCATTTACAGAGCGTATAAGGCATGGTCATCCAACCAACCGCCCTTAGAAGGTAGGGGTTTTCAAAAATAAGTTATAAAAATAATTTTAGTATAGTTTGAAAACTCTACCAATTGAAGAATACGAAACCAGTTTTAAGATAATTTTAAAAATTATTAAAAATCCTTCAAGTAAGGAATAAAAATAAATATTTATCCCATGAAAATATGCTAGATACACAATAATTGACACTCAAAGAGGTATGAAGCATAAAAATTCTAATGAATTCAAAATCATAATTAAACAAGATATAGAGTGTGCAAGAATCATGTAAGAAATATATACATAGAAATAAGACAATGAAGCTCAATCAAAATAAAAGAAATTCCCCCATTTTTTTGTAAACATGAAATCATCAAAACAAAACTTTAAGGCATAGGTATGTTTTGTCAAAACTAAAACATACATATTTATCTCAAATATAAATTTGAGTTCACAATAGAGTATATGACATATAAAGTAAGTGACTTAGAGATAGAACATGTATATCTAATAGTTTTGAAAAATTTTACATATACATGAAGCTAAACCCATTCTTATAAAAAACATGTACAAAATAGGGCATACAAGTGTAAATGCAAGAATCATCAAATTTAGGTTATACAAAATACATGTAACGAGTACACATGAGTAATAAAACACTCAAATATAATAATCAAGTGTAGCTCATTAATTGTATAGGTGTAAGCACAAGTTTTAATGAAAATTGCATCTAAACATGTAATCAAAATGTGATACGCACAAAACATCAAAATATGGTAAATAAACAAATATGATCATTAACATAAATCAAGAATTATTAACACTAGGATATACATACATAGTTAAATAATTATTTAGAACATTAAGAACATGGATCTATATAAGCATGAGTGTATCTTAAAGACTACATATGTTATATCACAAGCCTAATAAACATTACATTTAAACATAATGAACATGAAAATCAAGATATGCGAAAAATCATCAATAAGAAAGTATGTTATAAACAAGGAATTAGAGATAGCTACCAAACCAAATAAACTAGTATCTAAATCTCTAAACCATGGTGGTCCTTCCACCAAAACTCCTTGATGGTGATGCATCAATTTCGTTGGACCTTCAAGCTTCAAATGCATCCACCACCAAGGCACCAATCCTCTCAAGTCTTGTGAGAGCCCGTACCTATATCAAAAACAAATGGTGTAGCTTTTGTGCCCCATATTTTTTTTGGGTCCATGAGGGTTAGTAGCAATAGGAACTCAAACATTTTTATTTGTAAAATTTAAAGAATATAACCTATCAAAACAAAATTTCACAAGATGGCCTTTACAGCCACAATGTGTACATATGTCCACTCTAGCATACAAATGAGTGTGATGAGTATGAGCATGGTGTGCATGAGGTGTATGTCATGGATGGTGTGCAAAAATATGTGAAATATGTTTCTTTCGAAACATAGATTCCAGTATAGAATGACCAATAGAACATCGGCTCAAAGTGGAGCCCAAAAAATCAATTTTATTTTTCAAAACATGAAAATCATTTTTGTCAATAGAAGATGATGGAATGGTAGCATGAGAAACATGACAAGAATGAGAATCATAATCATTTTTCATTTTGGAGATAGAAATCTTTTCTTTTTTTCCTTTAAGACAATTTTCTTTTTAAGGAATCATTTTCCTTATAAACAATTTCTTTTTCTTTAGAAATCAAATTAATTTGATTCTTCAAAGATTTATTTTCTTTTGAAATAATTTCAAAATCAATTTGAAAAGAATATTTTTCTTTTAACAAAGAATTATTTTCTTTCTTCAACTTATCATTTTCAATTTTTAATACATCATATTTTTCAAGAAGTTTTTGACAAAATAATGCAAGCTCATCATATGGCATTTCATTATCACTATCAAGCTCAAAATCAGAGTTTACCTCAAGGGGGTCATCCTCTTGGACCATATAATACACGTTAAAAGGAGCATTTCCTTCATTCGAGTCACTCTATTTATATTATTGCGGTTGTTCCCTAAGGGAGATGAGAGTGTTCCAAACTACAAAGGTCGAATCAAAGTTAAGACTGTTGGCCCAGAGGCCTTCCTCTCTAGTTTTGATGATGATTAACTCATGTAGTTATGTTTACTAATAATCTTGTGATTTTAGTTTCAGATCATGTAACAAGATATTAGTTGGTGATTGCTTCAAAAAGAGGAGTTTGGAAGCCTTCACTTGGTGATTCCGGTGCCCGAGCTTCAAGATCACTCATTTGCACTCGGTGGATCACGGTTTGAGACCGAGTCGACTTGAAGATGGAAGATCGTCAAGAAGACTTAAGTATCCTAGTTTAGTTTAGTGTGTTTAGATCCATGTGTAAAGATAAGTATAGTTGATATGCTCAAGTGCACAACACACACAAGTTTTATGTTTTTGGATTTTGGTTTTCATGAATAATGATCAAAACAAGTTTACTTTGTTTTTATGTATATTAGATGTGTTCAATATACATACATGCTTCATATCTTAAACAAACTTATTTTGATATGCCTATTCATGAGTTTTAGGAAAAATCAGATTTCCTTATAGAAAAATCCAAGTTTGATAAAATACGAGTTTTGGTTTTTGGTAAAAATGTCAAGACACAAAAATAGTTTCATATGCTTGATATTTGAGCTAAACTTTTTATCACATGTTTATGTATCAATGCAAAATGTTAAAACTATTTTTGGGTATTTTTACAAGAGATAAAAGATTTTTAAAAAAATATTTTTAACATGTGTTTCTGTCCCAGATTTGTGACTGACAGGCCAGGTCGGCCGACCGCACGGGTCGACCGCACCAAAGGCCGGTCGACCCTTGCGGTCGACCGACGTGCACAGGCTTGTGCACGTTTGGCAGTCTCAGGGACGGTCGGCCGGGCGGCCGACCGGATCAGAGAGTCTGCTCTCTGTATCTGGGCGGTCAGCCGTGCGGTCGACCGGGTTGCCCCAACGGTCACATTTCTGACAGTTGGCGGTCGGCCGGGCCGGCCGACCAGTAGCCTGTCAGGCTGCCAGATCAGCCTAACGGCTAGTTTTGTTTTGGGGCTATAAATACCCCATTTCTTGGGGGTTTTAGATAAGTTTTCAAGAGCTAAAATTTCTCTCCTTTCTTAGTGTTTAAAACATGTTTTCAAAAGGTTTTAGAGCTTCAAAAGATCAATCTTATTTGTTTTAGAGTTTTTGAAAAAATCAAAGAAAATAGAAATTTGGGAGATTTGTATTGGTTTTCATCTCTATCTTTTGCAAAGAGTTTTCCCAAGTGTTTTTCTTTGATTTCTTGTTTTCCAAACTCTAGTTTTTTTCCATACTTGAGCTATCTTCTATCCTAATCTATTTAGGATCTTTGTATTGTAGAAAAGAGAAAAAGGAAAGAGGTTTGTGGTTGAGACATACCACTTGTTGTAAACCCTTGATTTCTTGTTTGCTCCCTCTTTGGTAGAGGTTGAGGAGTGTGGTTTGCTCCCTCTATTGTGAGGTGGAGTTTGGTTTGTGTAACCCTCTTCGGTAGAGGTGTTTGTTGGTTGTTTGGCTACGGGCCTACCCCTCGGTAGTGAGGCGGTGTTTGAGAGAGGAGTTCGGTGCTCCTATTGTTGTAACAAATCCTCCTCGGTGGAGGTTCCCTCGGTGGGAGTATAGTGGATTGGAAATCCTTCTCGGTGAAGGCGGGGACGTAGAGCTAGGGGATCGAACCTCGAAACATATCCTTGTGTTTGTGTTTGATCCATTATCTCTAAACTCTCTCTCTTTATTTGTGTTGTGCATAGCATCATTCATTCATATCTTATTGCTTGTATTTGTGTTGTCCTTGCATTGATTCATATTGCTTATTCATTATATGCTTGGATTGCTTGTGTGTGTGCCTCACTTGTACTTAACCACAAGAGCTTCATATAGCACCTCAACCCATATCTAGGGGAATCAAGAGGAGTTAGTCCAGAGCCCTTCACGGGGAATTCGGCTACACTTGTGTGTTGTACTAAGTGTGTTGCAAATTAGTTTTTAATCTTCCGCATTTAGCGCATTTAGTTTTTAGATTAGCATATCACCTATTTACCCCCCTCTAGGTGATTTACAATTGGTATCAGAGCCTACGCTCCTGATACTTAGGCTTAACATCCTAGGAGTGAGATCCTTTGTTTGCTAATCTACCATTTGCATTTGCACATTTGTTTGCTTGCACACATTTAGTTTGCACTCATGGATAGCCCTCCTATGTTTGATATTTCTAGACTAGATATTTGGAAGATCAATATGAGTTGCTATTTGAAGACTCTAGGCTTGCATGTCTTTCTTGCCGCTACCAAGAAATGCTATCTTGGTAACCGCAATCATATAGGGGCCAATGCACAAGCCCTTGAGGCCATTAGAAGCACTCTTTCAAAAGAATATCTTATGCATGTTTCTAATCTTGATTCCGCCTTTGCAGTGTGGAACAAGTTGACAACAACCACCACCTCCGAGCTTCAAATGCCAATCCAACAAGAGGAGGAATCTAGTGGAGATGAATCTGAGCCACAACAATGCTATACGGTCCAAGGGAATGACTCCGTTGAGGTACACTCGGAAACCCACTTAGATGATGATGATGATGCTAGTTCTTCATGTGATGAATTTGTTGATGCCCATGCTTTGAATGAAGAACTTTCAATAGTTTGTCAAAAATTAATAGAAAAATATAAAATTTTGAAAAAGAAAAGTCTAGAAATTGAAAAAGAAAATAAAAGTTTGCATTCTAGACTTGACAAGGTTTTGCAAGAGAATGTTGAGGTCTATAATGAAAGGGATTCATTGAGATCTCAATTAGAACTTGCACTAAAAGAAAATAAATTTTTAAAATCTAAAAATGATTGCCATGTGATTTTAAAGAATAATGATGTTTTGTCTTCAAAAGTTGAATTTGTTTTAAGAGAAAATGATTCTTTGAAAAGAGAAATAGATTTTATTTCAAAAGAATTAGAAATTTGTTTAAATAAAAATAAATCTTTGAAAAATGATATTTCTTCACATTTTGCCATGCTAGGGTAGTATCACACACTTCACCTATTGCATGTCACACTTCTTCTTTGATTGATAATGATATTTCCATGCTTAAGAAGAAGGTTGTTTGTTTGGGCTCCACTTTGAGCCAATGTGCCAAGAGCCACACACGTTTGGAATCTTTGTTTCAAAAGAAACAAGTTCCATCTATTCATGCACACCCTCCACGGCATACACATGCTCCTCACGGACACCATCACACTATGTATGCTCATGTGTACACTTGTACACATTGTGGACGTAAGGGCCACCTTGCTAAATTTTGCTTTGATAGATTACATAATGTAAATTTAGCAAATAACTTTGTTTGGGTTAGAGAATGTACTAACCCCCATGGACCCAATAAGATATGGGTACCAAAGACCACCCCTCGTGTTTATGATGTAGGTGTGGGCTCTCGCATGACGTGAGAGTAGCGGTACCTTAGAATGGATGCGTTCCGAACTTAAAGGAGATTATTTGGATGCATCACTTTCAAGGAAAGGTTTGGTGGGAAGACCACCATGTTTTGGAGATATGGAGAGTTACCTCATAGGTTTTGGTAACGATTTCTAACTCCTTATTATTGTTTATATGCTTTTCATGTTCATTATCTTTAGCATGATTTGTTGTTTATATGATCATTATGAAAATGCCATGTTTATTAAATCCGTGACATACATGTTTAGCATTTTGAGACACCCATGTTTAAAATGGACAATTATTTTTGTGTTCTCACCATTTGTTTAGCTATCATGTCTATCATAGGTTTAATAACTTGTGGATTTTCTTAATAATCATGTTTATGTTTATCATGATGATTTATATCTTGTTTTGATGCTTCATGATTTGAACATATGTTTAAATATTAGTTTTCATTAAGACTTGGTATATATTTGTGCATATAGTGGGTCACAAATAAATCTATATATGTTTGTCCTTGAATGCTTATTTGAACCCATTAGATATGCTAGTATAGTCTAGTTTTGATGATCTATGCATTTTAAACTTGTATTCCTATTTTTGGATTTATTTTATGATCATGTGTTTTCATTTCATGTATATGTCTATTTTGCCAAACTTTAAAATATACATGTATGCCCCATGAGTCATTTGCCTTTCATGCAAATCTATACATATGGACTCAATTGTGTTTAGGGATATGTATGTATACTTCTTGTATTGACAAATCATACATATACCTTGAAATGAAATTTGTTTTAATGAAAATTTAGGTATTCATGTCTTTCATGTGTTTATGTTTAAACTTCATGTATATGTCCATCTTGTCCAAACTATTATTATACATATACATCCTTTTGAGCCATGTGCCTTCATGCATATATTTTTGTGAACTCGTTGTGTTTGGATATGTATGTGTATTTTAGTTTGTATAAGACATACATATACCTTGAAGATTAAATAGTTTTGATGATTTTCATGTTTTCATGTTTCAAGGAATATTGAGCTTATTGTCCATCTTTCATGATTATGATCTTCACATTGTATTTGTACACTCACATTTATTGTTTACTCATGTGTTTGTTTTCATGAGTCATATTTATGCTTTATTGACTTAGAGTGTTGATTATCATGTGGATTTCATGTTTTATGAAAAATAATTAGTTTTTATTCCTTACTTGAAGGATTTCGTACTAGTTAACAAGTTTTTCCACTTAACTAGTTCGTATTCTTCTTTTTGGTAGAGTTTTCAAACACACTTTATTTTTCAAATCTATTTTTGAAAACCCCTACCATCTATGGGTGGTTGGATGGGAGATCATGCTCATGTATGCCTTATAGTGAAAATCTTTTAAACTTGTGCATGAATGGGTGGTAGTTATATGATGTATACACTTGATCATTATTGTTGTTTCAATTGGTATCATTGGATTCTTTCAATTGGTATCAATTTTGACTTTTATTGTATACTCATATATTTTCGTATATGTATGCTTGCATTTCAAAGAATATCAATTTTAATTGGTATCTATTTTTTATACATATATATGTTTGTGTTTATGCTAAGCTTGAGTTTCAACTTTGTTTCAATTGATTCAATTTTCAATTGGTTTCTTAAACAAGCTTATGCATGTGTTTTGTTGGTATTTCATAAAGAGGAAGAAAATTCGATTTTCATATTTCAATTGGTATTTGTATTTCCACTCCCTTGCTTTATGATAGAAAAATAAAAATCCTAAATTGATATCATATACTTAAAAAGAAATTTTTTTTTGATATCAAGATGTTTATTTGAATGTTTAAAAATGGTATCTCAAAATTTTGTTTAAAGAAAATAGTCAAAAGTTTTGATTTGTATTGCCTATATGCAAGGAGAGCTTAACATCTCTTCTACATATAGATTCATGATGAGTGTATCTTGTATTGAAGAGCTTGACAATCTCTTCTTTATGTGGTACACGTGTGTAGGGGGAGCTTCACATCTCCTCTTATGCATTGCATAGTGTACGTTATGTGAATTAGGGCTTGTCATCCCTCCTTCATGTAATGTATCTATGTAGGGAAGCTTCACATCTTCCTCTTCATGAATGTATATAGCATATAACATTTATTTTATTGATCTATATTTACTTTCAATTGGTATCAAAATGCTACTTTGACATATTTTCAATTGATATCTAAATTGATTGTCACCCCTATTTGGTTTTGTTTTGTTTTGTTTTAGACAAAAGGGGAGAACATTTTTTATTAACCCTTTGTTGATTCTTTGTTTCGAACAAAAAGGGGGAGAACAATTATTGATTTTGTTTTGCTTTTACCCCATATTGATGATTGTTTCTTTGTATTAAAAAGGGGGAGAAGATTTTGTTTTGTTTTGGTTTTTACCCCTTTATTGATGATTGACAAAAAGGGGGAGAAAGATTTTGAGTTTATATTATATATGCATATTTATGTTTTGCATATATTAAGTTTAATTTAGTTTAATTTTAATTGGTATCTAGAGCAAGTTTTGTTTTTGAACATCTCATTGGTATCTAGAACCTTTTATTGTTTATGCATAGATATGTATTCATGTTTAAGAGCATTCATTGCATACTTATGTTTATTTGTTTATGCATGAGTTAAAGGGGAGCTTCTTTGAAGCTTAACTCTAATCCATGCATATATAACTCCATGAGTTTTGTCATCATAAAAAAGGGGGAGATTGTTGGCCCGGAGGCCTTCCTCTCTAGTTTTGATGATGATTAACTCATGTAGTTATGTTTACTAATAATCTTGTGATTTTAGTTTCAGATCATGTAACAAGATATTAGTTGGTGATTGCTTCAAAAAGAGGAGTTTGGAAGCCTTCACTTGGTGACTCCGGTGCCCGAGCTTCAAGATCACTCATTTGCACTCGGTGGATCACGGTTTGGGACCGAGTCGACTTGAAGATGGAAGATCGTCAAGAAGACTTAAGTATCCTAATTTAGTTTAGTGTGTTTAGATCCATGTGTAAAGATAAGTATAGTTGATATGCTCAAGTGCACAACACACACAAGTTTTATGTTTTTGGATTTTGGTTTTCATGAATAATGATCAAAACAAGTTTACTTTGTTTTTATGTATATTAGATGTGTTCAATATACATACATGCTTCATATCTTAAATAAACTTATTTTGATATGCCTATTCATGAGTTTTAGGAAAAATCAGATTTCCTTATAGAAAAATCCAAGTTTGATAAAATACGAGTTTTGGTTTTTGGTAAAAATGTCAAGACACAAAAATAGTTTCATATGCTTGATATTTGAGCTAAACTTTTTATCACATGTTTATGTATCAATGCAAAATATTAAAACTATTTTGGGTATTTTTACAAGAGATAAAAGATTTTTAAAAAAATATTTTTAACATGTGTTTCTGTCCCAGATTTGTGGCTGACAGGCCAGGTCGGCCGACCGCACGGGTCGACCGCACCAAAGGCCGGTCAACCCTTGCGGTCGACCGACGTGCACAGGCTTGTGCACGTTTGGCAGTCTCAGGGACGGTCGGTCGGGCGGCCGACCGGACCAGAGAGCTTTGCTCTCTGTATCTGGGCGGTCGGCCGAGCGGCCGACCGGATTAGAGAGTCTGCTCTTTGTATCTAGGCGGTCGGTCGTGCGGTCGACCGGGTTGCCCCAACGGTCACATTTCTGATCGTTGGCGGTCGGCCGGGCCGGCCGACCGGTAGCCTGTCAGGCTGCCAGATCAGCCTAACGGCTAGTTTTGTTTTGGGGCTATAAATACCCCATTTCTTGGGGGTTTTAGATAAGTTTTCAAGAGCTAAAATTTCTCTCCTTTCTTGGTGTTTAAAACAAGTTTTCAAAAGGTTTTAGAGCTTCAAAAGATCAATCTTATTTGTTTTAGAGTTTTTGGAAAAATCAAAGAAAATAGAAATTTGGGAGATTTGTATTGGTTTTCATTTCTATCTTTTGCAAAGAGTTTTCCCAAGTGTTTTTCTTTGATTTCTTGTTTCCAAACTTTAGTTTTTTTTCACACTTGAGCTATCTTCTATCCTAATCTATTTAAGATCTTTGTATTGTGGAAAAGAGAAAAAGGAAAGAGGTTTGTGGTTGAGACATACCACTTGTTGTAAACCCTTGATTTCTTGTTTGCTCCCTTTTGGTAGAGGTTGAGGAGTGTGGTTTGCTCCCTCTATTGTGAGGTGGAGTTTGGTTTGTGTAACCCTCTTCGGTAGAGGTGTTTGTTAGTTGTTTGGCTACGGGCCTACCCCTCGGTTGTGAGGCGGTGTTTGAGAGAGGAGTTCGGTACTCCTATTATTGTAACAAATCCTCCTCGGTGGAGGTTCCCTCGGTGGGAGTATAGTGGATTGGAAATCCTTCTCGGTGAAGGCGGGGATGTAGAGCTAGGGGCTCGAACCTCGAAACATATCCTTGTGTTTGCGTTTAATCCATTATCTCTAAACTCTCTCTCTTTATTTGTGCTGTGCATATCATCATTCATTCATATCTTATTGCTTGCATTTGTGTTGTCCTTGCATTGATTCATATTGCTTATTCATTATATGCTTGGATTGCTTGTGTGTGTGTGCCTCACTTGTACTTAACCACAAGAGCTTCATATAGCACCTCAACCCATATCTAGGGGAATCAAGAGGAGTTAGTCCAGAGCCCTTCACGGGGAATTCGACTACACTTGTGTGTTGTACTAAGTGTGTTGCAAATTAGTTTTTAATCTTCCGCATTTAGCGCATTTAGTTTTTAGATTAGCATATCACCTATTCACCCCCCCTCTAGGTGATTTACAAAGACGCCTTAGATAAATATTCATCATTTAGGGTTGACTTTAAGGTATGGATGGCTTTTGCATTAGCCTTACGATGTTTGCCATTTACAAAATATAAATTTTTAATGGTGACAAGATAAACATGAATGTCTAAGACTTTGAGGTACATAGACATCTTAATTTTCTAAGTTTAAAAGTTAAGAATATCAAATATGGGAGGTGCATGAAATTCATGTGTGTGTATGCAAATATTGTAATTAGCAAAAATAGGATCTTTAACTCTAGGTTGTTAGACCCAAATCAAGAGCACCAAGTTTTGATACCAATTGTAAGTCACCTAGAGGGGGTGAATAGATAACGTGCTAATCAAATGCTAAACAAATGCGAAATTAAAAACAAATTATTCAAACTAAAACTACACACAACGTAAGAGTGAAGCCGAATTCCGGGTGAAGGGCCCTGGACTTTCTCCTTAAGATTCCTCTAGATTAAGAGTTGAGGTGCTATTATAGCTCTCTTGGTTGAATACTGTTGTGAGCACAAATACAAACAATATCAAGCATGTAAAGATGTGAACAATAAGAGAGCATGCAAGATATCAAACAATCCCAAGCATATATATCAATTGCGCACAAGTAAATATCGAGCATATAAAAGATGTAAACGATATAAGCATGCAAGATATAAACACAAGTGAAAGAGAGAGAAGCAATCACAAACACGGGAGACTTATTTCGAGGTTTGAGCCACTAGCTCTACATCCCCACCTCCACCGGGAATTCAGCTTCACTTTTTGGTTATACGCTATGTGTAGTTTTAGTTTGCATAATTTGTTTTTAATTCCGCATTTGTTTAGCATTTGATTAGCACGTCACATATTCACCCTCCTCTAGGTGACTTACAGCAGTAATGTCTCCATACCCGCAGGGTCAGGGCGTTGCAGTTTGGTATCAGAGCCTAGGCTCTCACATCCACAGTACAACCAGTCGGCAGATTAATGGTAAAAATTTGTAACTGGAATGCACGAGTCCTGATTATACAACTACAAGTGCAGAGTTATTTATTTCTTCTTGATCGTTCTTCTTTTGATTCATGAATCCTTCTCATCTTTTCACTATTCTGGTTTGCATCGTATTTATACCAACTTAAGATATGGGTAGACAGGAGATGTAGCGGCAGGTAAGATGTGGTTCTCTCACCCTACTCTGGTATTCTTTGATTCCTTTGCTTCGCATTTTCTTATATCAGATAGTTCTGCAGCTTTGCATTCTACTCTTATATGTATAGACATTCCATAGGGATCAATATAGAAAGTAGGGTAGTCAGTATTAATATAATTAGATAGACTATATCACTACACGAAGGATGTTAGTTGAAATGAACTTCCAAAGTCAGGACTTATCTCAGACAGAGTTACGATATTTTCTATTTATTTTATTCCAGAAGCGATCACGATTTTTTCTATCAACTTCACGGAGCTCAGGTATTTTTAGAATTGATCTACAGTCAGGT
This sequence comes from Agave tequilana, assembly GCA_038442645.1. Classification (NCBI taxonomy): domain Eukaryota; kingdom Viridiplantae; phylum Streptophyta; class Magnoliopsida; order Asparagales; family Asparagaceae; genus Agave; species Agave tequilana. The sequence continues at coordinate 355,452 of JAVJIF010002056.1, read as the reverse complement.
TATCATCCAGAAGATAGTATTCTAGACTCCTACGGTTCTTATATATTCTCGGTTATGCTTTGCAGAGTAATCAATGTCCAACATTCAAAACTCGTTATTATTAGTGGTTTTTCTTTATTTATTTGTGAACAGTTTAACCGGTTTTTCTTTATCAACGATATTATGGTCTATTTTCAGAGTAACAGAGAACAGCAGAACATCTAGCAATCTTATTACAGACTCTTTGTCGAGAACAGCTTCACGCTCAACAGAGAAGTATGAGTTCTGAATAGATAGTATCGTATTCTTGGGTCTCGTCATTTTGAAAGAAGTAATCTCCGGTGATTCTAACAGAATTCAGGTAATGAAAGTTTCACCAGTTTTGGAGTCAGCTTATTTCATATTATTTAGAGTGGGTCAGTCTACTGAAGTCCTGGCAGTATTCTCTTACTAACAAATATTAGGTCAGTATTAGTATGGCACTGTCCGAAGCTTTATACGGCAGGAAGTGCAGAAACGCCTAGGTCCCGAGATTATTGTTCAGTCAGTTTGTGAGCATTACCCCAGTTATTCATATCTTATTTGGTATAATCTTTATTCCTATCTTTTCTATGCTCATCTTCCCCATATCAAAATTTGAAGGACGAAATTTTTGTAAGGTGGGTAGAATGTAACACTCCGTTTCCAGAGTACGTACCTAGATACGTGTTCTGATTTTTTGATTGTATTTTTTTATTTTCTCTGTATTTATTTTTATCTTGTGATTACTTATATTATTAGTTGGTATTGGATCCAAATTTTCAGACACAGAGTCAGCCCTATTCTGAATCGGGGACTCGATCGCAGTGTACACTCAATTTGATCTTTCTGGTGGTTAATTTTGATTGATTTAAATTTCAAACACTATCTTTCAATATTTTATATTTTTTATGATTTTTTAGAATTTTTTAAAATTATTTTGCAAAATCTTCAAAACTGGTATCGACCGGTGCCGCCGATCGATTCTCAAATTTTTTTAATTCACAAATGAAGTTAAATTTCTAAAAATTGTTTTCTCATTGTTCCTCGAGATCATATTTTCTATCTTCATACATTTTGAGAAATTTTTCTGAATTTATCAAAATTCGACTAGATTTGGTGTCGACCAGTATCGCTGGTTGATTTCAAGATTTTTAATTTGAAAACGGGATTGAATTTCTTGAATCTGATTTCATCATGTACTTAGTATAATATTTTCTATTTTTGAGAACTTTTGGTAACCATTCTGAGTTACTTTATTTTTCTGACATTTTCGGTGTTTTCGGTGTTTCCTCAGATTCGGAGTTTTGACGGATATTTTCTTTTCTTTTCCTTTCTTTTCCTTTTCCCTTTTCTTTTTCTTTTTCTTTTCTTTTCTCCCTTTTCCTTTTTTCTCCTCTACACAAAAATCCCCCCAAAATCTTCTCCACTCAATCTCTCACTTCTCCTTTTCTTTTCCGTCTTCCTTTTCTTTTCTTCTTCTTTCTTTCTTTCTCTCCTTTCTCTCTGGTTGGCGACGCAACCCAGCTCCCTTCCCCTCTCAAATTCTCTCTCCCCCCTAATCTCCATCTCCCTTTCTCAATTTTCCTTCCCCTTCACTTCCTCTCTATCACTCTCACTCCCCAATTCACACTCCTCTCTCTCACTCAACAGGCCACACCATCTTCCCCGGTGCCGGCGGCCCTCTGACGCCACCCTTTCCATGCCGGCAACGCTATACTCCGGCCAAGCACCAAGATCTCACCACCAAAGTTCTCTCCTCTTCCACTTCCTTCAATCTCTCTCCATCTCTCTTCATCTTTCTCTTTCTTCCTTCCAATAACGACGACCACCACTACCCTCTCTGGTGAGCCCATGGATGGTAACGACCCCTGGGTTTTCCCTTACAACTCTGGCCACCCCCTTCTCCAGTCTCCTCCTCCTTTACTATAATCCCACGACTCACATCTTCTTCCCCTCTCAAATCCACCACCGTTAAAACCCCCACCTCTTTCATTACTTCCACCAATTCCACCATCACAACCATCTTCTTCATTTCCACCTCTTCAATTTCATCTCCAACACCTTAAATCATCACCTCCACCTCTTCAATTTCATCTCCACCACCACATCCACCTTCATCTCCACCTCCATAACACCTCTCCTCTCCCCCTAGATGGCCGCCCACCACCTGGCTGTGGGGCCAGTGTAGCCGTGCCCAGCCCAGGCTCACGGCCTGGCCATGAGCAAGGCCAAGACGTGGCTTGTGCCCCCTCTCTCTCTCCTTGTTTTTCTTTCTCTCTCCCCTCCACTATTCTCTCTTCTTTTCTTCTCTCACTCAATTTAGCACGTGCTCATATGTATTTTAGGGTTCCCAGAGTTTGCATTGCATTCAGTGGATTTAGGCAAGTGTTCTCGCTTCATTTCTATGTTTTCCTGCTTCGAGGGGTTGATATGTATTTTTTGGAATCTGTGTAGTTATGTATTTGTATTTCTATGGGCGTGTACATGTATATGTATACGGCAGAGTGCCTAAGACTGCATATGCAGTAGCTCTATGAGGAATGCTTGTAATAGAGTAGCTCAACACATGTACATATACCCTGCCTGTGATATCCCTCTATTACTGCTTTATTACCATGCATGGCTGACCCTTCATGGTCGTTCAGCCTCCGGGCTCTACACTCAGCCTCTGGGCTCGCTACACTCAGCCTTTGGGCTTCATCACTTTACGGATAGTCTAGTTATTACATGTTTGTAACATTTCTGCAGGTACTTATTCAGCCTCCGGGCTACGTTTAGCCTCTGGGCTCTCTCTTATTTTGTCGACCATTCGTGGTCGCCCTTAGACCCTCTGAGTCTCTCATGCTCCGTCTGGTAGACGAGCCTAGCGTTTAGCGCTTTACCGCTAACTCCGTCCGAGCTAGTTACGTGAGCATGGCTTCGCCATGTGCGGTAGCAGCATAGCATTCTTACGCTCCGTATGCCATGTGTGTTTAGTTGCGCCACGAGCAGTAATCGCGCCGAGTGTGATGTGTCTAGCATTGTACGCTAGCTTCGGTCCAGCCTTAGCTCTGCTTGGATGGTCGCTCGCTCGCTCGCTCGCTATCTTTATTCCTGCTTTGCTCAGTCCTCTGCTTAACCTTCGAGTTCTCTATTAGCTCTCTCGGGCGGTAATCTTGACTCTCAGCGCTTTACAGCTAACTCTTTCGAGCGTAACTTCATCACGTGTGATGGCATGGCGTTTATATGCTCGCTTCGCCGCGTACGTTAGCTGCGTCGTGAGCATAGCTTTGTCATGTATGCTAGCTGGACGTTCATACGTGGCTTCACCGTGTGCATTTAACTTTGTTGCGAGTGTGGCTTCGTTGTGAGCGAAAGTTGTACGTTATCTTGGCTTCACTGCGAGTGATAGCCTCGCCGAACACTTTAGCATTAGAGTTGTACGTTAGCTCCGCCAAGAACCAAGCTTTGTCGGGTGCCCGGTATAATGTCGACACAGCCTGGCTTTGCTCCAGCTTGATTAGCCCCGCCTGGATAATTAAATAAATTATATATTTCTTGATGGTTGTGAAGAGTTTGAAATCTTTCTTTAAACTGTTTTCCAAAAACTGTATTATTTTCGGTATTCCTACCGATCTCCTGTATCGATACTCTTTTCCCGTATTATGTTATATGACAATTATCACATGTTATGCTATTACTTGATATGCATTCACTTGATATGCTAACTCTTACTATGATGATTACTCGATCCCTGACACCTGCATATTATTACCAGACACTTGTGTGTTATCACCTGACTCATGATTATCACATAATGAGAATGTAATAATTGATATCTTGATATACTCATGTATTCCTGTTGCACATGTACACATGTAATCCTGATACTCTTGACGTGCTCGTGCTCATTCCCGTAAACAGTTAATCATAATAAATTATAAAAAGAACAACTTACACAGGGTAAAGAAAAATTGATGGACTCAATTCGCTATTTTGTTTACAATGATATTAGGTATGTTGTGCAACCACAACTTTGATTCTACCTGTGAGCCTTCAGGTGTTCCACGGGGTGTGCTAGCACCCCGATTACTCCTTCCTGAATGGGCATACAATAAGACCCTTCCCCTTCCTGCGCCTCGCGGTAGGTTCCGTGCACCAGCAACGAAATATCCTGGACCGTGGTCCCGGGTATGCACGAGACCCATTGTAAACATAATTCATTGGAATAGTTTCCAATAATCAACCTCGACTTACTCACATATGGATGTATGTGTGTTGAATCATACGCTAGGACACATACCTAGATATATGAGTCAGACGAGTAATAATAATAAGTTGCTAACTAATAATTCATTATTCGTTTTTCAATTCAGGTTGTATGAACTCAGATTATGGTGACGTGAGGCATAGGGTATATAGATGAGAGTTTTCCTGTTTGGATTATTCCTTTGGTGTACCAGTCTCATGAAGCTGTAAACTGGGCTTGTATAGCTGGTTTTGCCCGTATTCAGTTTTATTCATTCTTATCGCTTTTATCGATTTTATAATATTTTCTTAGTTTAGGAGACAATTCGAGTTATATGAACTCAGGCTATGACGACGTGAGATATAAGGTATATATATAAAGGTTTCCTTGCTTGGATTATTTCTTCGACGTACTAATCTCACTGAGCCGTAATTTGGGTTTTTACAACTAGTTTTGCGTATTTACTTTTCTTGATGCCTCGTTGCCTGCTTATGTGTGTCTATGCTCACGACACGATTTTCAATACATGCTCTCTGACTCAGATTTATCGATACACGTGTGATTGTCTATGGACGTCACTTGGAACTCATCTTACCACTCGTTTGGCAGCTTTCTGTCTCCCCTGGACCTGCATGTCAAGATCCCAGAACTTGAACCATGGTGGACTTCCTGTTGATCAGAGTTGCAAAGCGGTAGCGTAGTGGATCAGCGGTAGACTGTCCGGGGTCTTTTTCTTCCAGCCCTCCTGCTTGGCTCTCGAGTTTCCTTTTTGCAAGTTGTGAGCGCCTTTTGAACTGTTCATACTTATATATACATCTCTTTTTGTTCTCGCTTTTTGCGCCTATCATTGATGTAGTATCTTGTAATATTGTGTCACATTCTTTGATAACTTTTTAATTGTACTCTTATGTTGGAATGTATAATACACCTCGTACTTTGATTCTTTCTTGTACTGATGCTTAGTGTATATATGTGAGGGTATTTTCGCCCTGCGTATATACGTCGCAGTAACACCTCCGTACCCGCGGGATCGGGGCGTTTAAAGAGTAGTAGTGGGAAAGAGAAATGAGGGAAGAGAAAAAAGGGTTAGGGTTTAATGAGAATTAGAGACAATTATGATTTACTCCTAAAATTTGAGAGAAAAATCATACAATAATTTTTTATCAAAATTCTGCAGTAATTTTATTTACAATAGAGGAGTCTTTAAATAGGCTTTACACAACTTGAGTTTCACATTACATCCGATGTGGTGCTAAAATAACAAGAAAACTAAAAGAAATAAAAAATACAATAAAAAGAAAATACATAAAATACTCCTTGATCTACTCAAACAAAATTGAAGTGATTTGTCTTCTCCAATAGTGATAGATGCGTCAAGGTCGTGGCTGGATGTTCTCATAAGCTTTACATAACTTGAGTTTCATATTACAATCAATGTGGTACTAAAATAACAAGAAAACAAAAAGAAACAAAAAATACAATAAACAAAAAATGCATAAAATACTCCTTAAACTACTCGAACAAAATTGAAGAGACTCGTCTTCTCCAGCGGTGATAGACTTGCCAATATCGTAGTTGGATGTCTGCATCATTCTCCCAGGGTGGGAAAGAACTCGACTCCATCGAGCTAGAGGTGGAGATGCTCGCATCTGCTCCAAAGCATGTAAGTTGCTTCGGTTAATCCGCTTATCATCAATCGGTGCATTTTCTTTCCATCAGATCAGATGTTTTTGAGTCCCACCATCATTAGTGACGATAATCTCATCATCCAAGATTTTTATCAACTCTATATGATGTGTTAGATAAAATATCTTGGAGTGGAGAAAGGAAAGAGCTCTCAAAAATATGCTCAAGAGAAGGCTCATCTACCAGTAGGATAAAATTAGCTCAGCCGACTTTAATCTTTACAAGGACAAAATCTGGTGTGATGTGATTACCTTGAACGTGGGTCAACTTATCCTAAGAAGATTCAAGGTAGTTCGACAAAGATGTCACCATTTACGATCAATCTAACATGTGTCAATTTGAACATAAGAGTAGAAAAAATAAGTTACTGTCCTTGAGACCTAAAATTAGATAACCCGAGCAGACACCTACCGCACTCAATAAACTAAAGGAATTAACCTAATCAGTGCGAAGGTCCTTGACAAAAACTGAAGAAAAGATACCTCCCTTTCCCTTCTTGGTTCTACTGCCGACTCCACCTCCCCAGCACCAATTGCTATCGCTCCTGCATTTTCTCCTACTAGCCTTGCTTGTTCCAGCGCCAACCCCTTCCTCATCTACTACCGACACCATACCATTCTAGGGCATCAGACTCTGCTCTGCATTCGCATCTTACATGCGTGCATTACATGAGAAAACTAGAGACAAAATAATGAAAAATAATGTTGATTATAAAGCTTCTGCTGATTTATACCGTAGATTAAAAATATTTAATGTTGGTGACTATATAATGGTCCGCCTTAGATCCGAACGGTTTCCTCCGAGAACAGTGAAAAAATTGCACGCACGAAGCGCATGACCTTTTCAAATTCTCAAGAGGATCAATCCAAATGCTTATGTAGTGGACCTCCCACCAGATTTTGGCATTAGTTGCACTTTTAATGTCAAGGATTTGGTTCCATATAAAGGTACTTTGATACCCCATCTAATCCATTCATGGATGAGTCTGCCCACAACCTTCCTTCTGAGAGCCCCCATTACCTCTACTTTCTCTTAAATTATTCCATGCATCATAAAACATAAATTGTATTTTGGAGGATCAGATCGTCTCTGCTAGAAATGAAGGAACACGACGCTATCTGGTTAAGTGGAGAGAAAGACCTGAATCAAAAAATTCTTAGATTACTGTTGAGAATCTCCGATGGCTTGACCCCGACCTACTTGAGCATTATCACGGCCAGCAGCAGCTTTCGAGCCGACACTCGACAAGATCGAATTTTTCTCACCCTAGGGGAAATGATGAGGACATCACGTCGTTTGAGCGACTCTACACTAGAAGATGACGTGATGCATCCCTTTGATTCTAGTTATGTAATCTTACTTTAATTTATTTTGATTTTAGTTGTTTTCTTTTTTTTTGAAATTTAGTATCACATCAGTTATATTCTGAGAACTGAATTTTTAAAGCCTATAAATAAGCCTTAAGACGCCTCTAATTGGTATTGAATGAATAAATCCAAAATTTTCAGTTAAAATTCTTGAGATCTGAGTTCTTGTGATCTTGAGAATGATGCAAGGGTGTGAGGCCCAATTTTGTGCAAGGGGCATGAAACTCAAATCTATCCAGGCTCTTATTTCTTATTTCTCAAGCCCTAATTTCTCTTTTCTGTTTTGATTGAAGATGATTGCGATCCCAATATTTTACATCACACAACTTTGTTTGTTCTTTTCCCTTCATTCCTTTTCACTTGCATAGTTCAAAGATATGGAGATGGACACAGGTATCCTACTGACTGGGATGTAAAACAGATACGAATACTCTGATACACAACTCCAATTTCACACCAGTGTTCTGCCAAATACGGATATGCGGTGTGCCATATGAATAAGGAAATGGATAGCGATAACCTACTGACATTTTTTTTTATTAACCAATTGCATATTCAATCTAAAGAAAGCTTCATAAATCATATTATACATAAAATTTATACGTTTTTTTTTTTCATTTTTCAAGTCACCATCCATATTTGATCCGATTCTGAAATTGGTTTCGTCTACGTATATTGAGTTCAAGTCCAGACAGTACCCGTATTCGTATCTATACCGGTCACAAGAAAACAAATACAAACACGGTATGCGAAAAGCTCTGATTACACCCACACTGTTTATGTAATCACTCGTTTATTATTATGACAGGTTCAATGATAATGAAGGGTCAAGCTACACTTCCACGGCAGTAATCAACACAAAACGCCTAGGCTTTATCAAGTCAAGTAGAGTTCTAAAAAGCAGATTCAGTCATATGAGGAGTGCTTGTAACCACAAACATCACTAGTTTCTTGCCATCTAATTATAGGCCTGTGTACCAGTGGTTGGGATTGATGTCGACACAGGGTTTGGCTGCTAGATTATCATTGGTAAACTCTAAAGTTAGTCCCATGACATAAGTGTGTTGTTACTATAGACTTTGACTTGCATACAAACACATGATGATGCATGATATGCTGATAATGAACAAGTTTGAGAGACTATTAACTGTTTTTAGCAAAACAAAGTCCCAAATGATACAAGAGAACCCTCTCAAAGACAGTACTTTTGGCATCTTTGTAATTGATACAACAATAACAACTAAGTCATTTGTCCCAAGTATTTGGGGGTAGACTAGGGGGGACAATTCAGACCCGACCCGCCAGACCCGACCCGACCCGACCCAAAGTAAGTGGGTATGGGTTTGAGCTATACGGGTTTGGGTCGTAATCGGGTCGACCCACCAGACCCGATTAATAAATGGGTCGGGTCGACCCAAACCCACCAAACCCGCTAAGACCGGCTAAGACCCATTTACCTTTTTATGTTTTTGATCCAGAGATTTTTTTTGGGAATCATTTTTCATTTCCGCTCAGGGACTTCATAATTTAGCTCTCCATCCTTTCTTCATCAAAATCCAATACACCATACACATTGCACAATCTTCTATGAAAAACCTAAAACCCTTAATTTTAACTACATTCTCATAAATAAACAAAATTATATTGCATAAACAATCCCTGAGTTTGTCTCAATCCCACTAATACTTTTACCTTTATTTCAGAGAATAAGAAGCATTGCATTTGATATACATGATTTTCTGATTTTTAACTTATTGAAACCAACATTATGCCACTGTCATCTACTTATAGAATGCAAGAACAAGGTTCCTACAAAACATTTACCGCTAACGGGTCGACCCGACCCGGCCGACCCATTTAGTTAAATGGGTCAAATGGGTCGGGTCGGGTCGACCCACATAATACTGGGTCGGGTTTGGGTTTGGATTTTTGACCCATATAAATAAATGGGTCGGGTCGACCCGACCCGATTATGGGTCGACCCATTTAAGACCCGACCCAATTAGACCCGACCCGACCCAATTGCCACCCCTAGGGTAGACTACATGAACCAAAAGAGAATTACGTTAGATTGGACACATGAATCAGCTTTCTCCACTCATTCCTATCGAGCAATATGTCTTCACTAAGACCTGTAGCCTCTATATCTTGTGGTATTATCTCCATTCATATTTTCTTTGGTCTCCCTGCGTTTTGATATGCTCTCCTCTGTAAGTTTATGTCGCATATTATCAAACCATCAAATTTCTTACACTTTGCCATGATATTTGTCACTAAGAACACAACCTAAGAAATCACATTATTGGCATAAATGCTTGAATTTTTTCAATTATTAGCACTCAAAACGTACAAAAGAACATAAATTGAACGGAGCGAATTTATATTGATAGATGGGTTCCACTGGAAAAACATACCACCAACAAATCTACACATCTTTACTGTGGCAGCGGCCGCCGCCGGCCATCTTGAACCGGCGGACCCAAATCTTAGCGGCCGGCGCCACCTTCTCGAAGAAGATCCTGGCGGTGCCCTCGTGCGACACCTGCGCCCCCTCCCCCTCCACCAGCCCCGCCCCGACGATCCCCTCCCACTCCCCTCCCCCTCCCACCATGTAACCCACCATCGCTGCCTGCACCGGCCCCAGGCTCGGGTTGTACGCCGCCGACTCCATGTACGACCCCCCGTACACCCTCCCGGCCCCGTCCGCCACCGCGAACCCCGACGGGCACCCGCTGTACGGCGCGTGGGCCCGCCTCGCCCCCTCCGCCGCCGCCTCAACCACCACTGCTTCCATCTCATTACCGTTTCCGTTGCAACAGGAGGCGCCGTCGTCATCGTCGAACTGGACGGCGTTGTGGTGGGGTTCGAGGAGGAGGGGGACGTCGCTGTCGAGGAGGTCGACGGGGCCGAAGGGGCGGGGGAGGAAGTCGATGAGGGGGCGGTAGGTCGGGTCTTCGTCGGAGGTGACGAGGATCTGGATGGCGGCGGCGTGGCGGAGCTCCTGGAAGAACTGGCGGCAGTGGCCGCAGGGGGCGGCGGAGACGGCGAGGGAGAGGAGGCGGGGCTCGCGGTGGAGGGAGGCGTTGGCGAGGAGGAACTGCTCGGAGTGGACCGAGTGATGGAGGGGGAGGCCCGGGAACTCGAGGTTGCAGCCCAGGTAGATGCGGCCCGACGAGCCCAGCCCCGCGCAGCCCACCGGAAAGGACGAGATCGGGGGCCGGGCCAGGGACCGCGCCGCCGGCACCAGCGTCGGAAGGAGATCGGCCGGGTCCGTGAGCCGGCGGCCGACATTAGGGCCTGGGCCTCCTCGGCCTCGATCACGAACCCGTGCCTCTTCCCCATTTCCTTTACCCCTTTTTTTTTATTTTTTTTTTAATTTATTTTTGTTGTTTTCCCCAGAGAAGTGGGGAGGCTGGGTTTGGGGATTGGTATTTAAAGGTTGAGGAAATTAATTAATTAATTAACTGATTTTATTAAACAAAAGAGGGAAGAAAAAGGGAATTTTTTTTCTTCTTTTTCTTGGATGGTTCATTGCATGTGCATATAATTGAGTTGAATTATAGGTTTAAAAAATATGACCATCAGGCAATTTATTTATTTTAAAACACCAAGTCACCATGACTCCAAACGGTAAGATACTTTTTTCTCCCTCTTCTCTGTGCTGTGATGACTGTGTTTGGAGCTGGATGTGCTGTGAATTGAACAAGATTGGACAAAAAAAAGTTGGTTTGGTTTTGGATTTGGCCCCTGGCTTAACGTGGGGGAGGGGGGTGCCCTTCCAGTTGGTTGATGGGAGACTCCATCTATCAACGGATATGGATTGGGTGTGTGGTTGGCATGGGAATTCCACTATAGATGGGAATAGGCCCGTGCCACTGCATTTGATTCCTTAATGGTGGAATTTTTTCCAATTTTCTAGAGAAGGCTGCAATCAGGAACTTGGTTGGTTGTCATAAGTCACAAACTCTTTTACAATTGTAAGTGAGTTATATGCGGTATTTAATTTATGTAAAATTGTATGTGAGAAAACACACTGTGTTTTCCAGCGTTTAGTTGTCGTAATATATAAATCATAAGTGAAAAAATGTATTGTGTTTTATAACGAAACAAACATACTCTAAATTTAAACCGATACTTTTCATAATCCAATCTCACTCTTTTACCGCTGAGCCATGCCGGACCATCAATGGCTACATATAATGGTAGCTTATCTCCTAGATTTTAATGCCTCAAATTAATGGCAAGTTCAAAGCTCAATTTCAAACACAAACAACTAAGCAGTCAGCACAAAGTTGGAACTCAAATCAAATGTTAAAGACAGTCACTCACACCAACAAAATCATTTTTTTTTCATCATAACAGTAAGCAACCAAATAAAAATTGTTTCTAAAACATATGAGTAGGAAACTGAATTAATCAGAAGCCTATTAGAAATCTGATCAACAAAAGATATCCAATAAAGCAGGAAAGCAAGAATCAGCATCCAACAAGACATTCTCTCCGAAGAACACTTTTTTAGGTTTCACACACCATAATAAGCCTTGTGTTGAAGAACCAAAAGTTGCACTGCAAGGGGAAACTTGGAAAAGAGTGGAGTTTAAACTACCAATCTCGCTGGCGATCACAATCTCTGCCATAGCCCCGGCCTCTTTCGTAGTCATAGTCACGGTCTCTGTCCCTTCCACGCGCTCTTTCCTTCTCTCGCTCCCGGTCCCTTTCTCTGCTGCGACTTCTACGCCTCTCCCTCTCCTGCCCATATCCATCTCTTTCCCGGCCCTTGCTGCTCTCTCTGTCACTGTGGTCTCTTCCTCTGTCTCTGCTTTTCTCCCTACCGTTTCTCTCAATCGCACCTGCAGACATCATTCAGCAGTTTATCAACTAGTTACACGTTCAAAGTTAATCACTATCTTTACTTCTCTGACGGAGGAAGGATTCACACAATTCTACTTCTATGTGAAATACAATAGGAAAAAGACCCATTGATAACAATTCTAACCAAGATCTCCATAAATAACAGGTGGCAAGATAGAACTTGCACATACTCATGGACCATTTGAGCATCTTTAATTTTCCATGATGACAGAAATTAATTATGAATATTGCTCGACTTGCTATAGGCAGCTACGCAAGAGCAACAGAGTGCAGTATCATCGCCCATAGATGTGGATAATAGAGTTGATAAAAACATGAAAAATATATTTCAGAATACTCAGGAATGCAGAGATACCAACTCTAAGATCTCTCCTACGAGCCATCATTCTCAAGACCAGGCTCCCATTCAGATCCCTAGTCCTTGTATGTATTAGCCAATATGCACATCCAAATTTCTACTCGACAGTTTGGCAGTAAAAGAACAACAAACAAAAATCAAAATAAACTTTCTAATTACTTATAATATTGAGAAGACAGTACCTAACTCCTCAACTTCCCACCCAGCACGCCCTGAACCAGGAAGCGCTTGTGCAGCTTCAGCTTGCTGTGTTTTGGCGCGAAATTTCTTTTTGAGGTTACCAAATTCATCATACATCTCTCCGTCATCCTGAAAGTAAACAATGAGTTATTCAGTCTTGTAATCTATTTATTCCAACAGAAGGATACTAGGACAACATACCTCTTCAGCTTCTTTGCGCCGCCTTCTTATTTCCTCTATTTCTTCTTCATCAAGTTCCTTGTAACCACCAGCACGACCTCCTCTGAGAATTTGAGAATAAACAAAATGAATATTTCAGCAAGGCAACAAGTTATTGACTGAGACTTCGCCAAGATTTCTCTTTCAAATACATGCGCGCACAAGTACGTGGCAAAGCTTAAGCAATAAATGCACAAACTAAACAGTTTGCCAAGTTGAATAGCCGCAATGTTAGCATTTAAGAATATAAATCTTGTGCTGTGAGCCTGAAGACTTGACATATATCCATACAAAAGTTATTTAAATAAAAGTTCAAGATGTACACAACAAATCTTGACATGTGAACTATATATGCATGCCAACAGAGAAATTATGGGAACACAATCAGCAAACACTGATGCCAAAAATAAGTGAAAGAAAGACAGCAGAATCAAAATTCAGATGCATACAGAGTTCTCGTCCGGAGTTTTGTAAACTTGAGTGTTCATGAGGATCCTCCTTCAAACTCGCACTTTAGCATACCCCCAAGCTACATATACCTATCTCTTCATAGTTGAGCATACTATTTAATGTTGCCCAATACATTTCATATGGCTTATTGGACTTTATTTATGCCCTTAGACACGAGCGAGTCCCAACAGAAAATAACATCATCAATCGTTTCCACATACAAGTGTTCTTCCTCTAGAGGAAATTTAGAGGCTCAATCCTTGATTCCTTGATTGCATGACTGACAGTCAAATTTCTACAGCACGACCATCTCTTGCCGCTGCCATCAGAAATCATCAAGAATTGACATAGGTTGATAGCAGGTCAACAAAACTTGGGCTTAAATGATAATGGTGATGGTGAACAAATATGAGGGTGAAAAAGAAGGCAGATTGCCCATCCCAAACAGTAAACTGTAAACACCACAGCAGAACAGCAAAGGCAGACTTAAAATTCAAATGCACTGGTAGCAAATAACAAATATGGCTTACTTTTACTCAAGAAACTCCAATTTAATACTAATACTGCAATATCTATATGAGTATAGACACACTAAAATACAAGATTTAGAATCAGAGACCCAGTTTAGCAATTGATCCTCCAGCATTTGACCAATTTTAGGAACACATTCGAGATCACTACCAAGTTTTCAAGAAAATACAGCATGGGAAATGATTATGAATAAATGTCGTGAAATTATAACAGTTTAAAAAAAAAAAGCTGTCCACTAGTATTTCAAAGACACTTTATGAACAGCCACACAGTAGATTGATTGCTATATTACCTCACACCACCCTCATTATGTCCAGGCTTATTGGTGTTGCAAATATTGCACTTTGTGCGCTTTGCCCAATTGATGTTCCCACACCTGAAATAATAAACTCATAATATATCAGCCAAATAATAAATGAATCATATAATCTGTCAGTCATTTGATATCAACTAGGCTATTTCCTTCAAAGAGCTGTTTCCAAAAGGTAAATTGACAGTGACATCAAAAACTAAGGGCATTATAATATCTGTAATGTCTTGGATACACCGTGTTCTAACTATTAGAACACAGAAAAATGGTGCATACCCAAAGCACAATCCCTATGGGTCATTACAAGTATTAAGGAACATTTTCAGAAAACTGCAAGCAAAAATGCTCAAGATATCTTCTTAATAACAAGCTTCTGCCCTTTACAGTGAAAATTTGTCACATTCATTCATCACAGCAGAGCAGAACTAGTGATATCTGTATTAAGCAGATAGCTATATAATTCCTCTATTGCCAAAATACATTATTAGAGTAAAGAACGTCCAAGCACATCTTTACCATATATAACTCAAAAACTTAGAGGATCTGTTTAGACAAGGTTGTGTGTTTAGATAAAGTCATGCTTTGCACATAAATGTTACAGTGGTTAAAAAAAGTAACCCTTATTAAACAACCAGCATTGCTTTTTAGAAAGCACCAAACTGACAGAAGTTTATTGGAATTTAAACTGCTTCATCCTTCTAGTATATTTCCAATACCACCTAGAGTTAAAAAAAGAAAAGAAGTGTGTGGATCACAACTTTGCACGGGCATTGCATGTGCCAGTAAAAATCTAGTTAAAATAAAGAGTACAATTGGTCTCTCTAAATTGAGAGGTCCACTGGAACAAGATCTAATAGGTTAGCAAGGACATAGTAAACAAATGTGCAAATTCATCTTAAAATCTCGAGGATAAAAAATTGTACGGCAAATGATAACCAGATGTTACCTAAACAAACAAAAAAATTTAAGAGGTCTTTTAACTCCAACGAATTCATGAGTTACTTGCAATTCACAATTATTTCCTCATTTTACAAATGATAATAGACAAGTAATCTAGAATAAGATATAGAGAATAATTTCAAACTATGTTGGGTCTAAGCTATCAGTACAAGAGAAAAATGCCAGTGGACGCAACATGTTTCAATAATGGAGGAAGGAGAGAGAAGAGGGGTAGTAGGTTGAGATATTTCTCTTAATCGACACAAGGATGGAGAAGCTGAGACAAAGAGATAAGGAGGAGGGTTTATTCAGATTTTAGTTATATGGTAGTTGGTTGTACAAATTAGTTTATTAAACTTAACCCTCACATGTATATACCCCTTATATCTTATGTGTAAACAGTCAAAGGGCCACTTGCGCACTCGGTGGACTAGGCATGTACCTTCACAGCAGCTACTTAAAACATTATCGAGAATGTTATTAAAGCATCTTGATGCAACACCACTAATGTAGAGTATGAGATGCTTTCATCAAAGCCTTAATTTTGCCCACACATGTTAAAGAAATGCCTGATTACACATAAGTTTTAGAGCAAAAAAACTGACCAAACGAAACAGAATAGTTAATGTAATAAAGGACATAAACAACATTTCTAGCATTGTCAAAGGATTGTAATTTCTACTTCACGACCATAGCACCTAGAGAACTCCTTGTTGTTAGCAAAAAACAATGCTTCGCTGAATTTTAAAAAAAAAAAAAAATACTACAGTTAGTAATGGCCTTACATTGGACAGGGCCAATCATTGGGACCGAAAAGCCCAGTTGGGCCACCAACTGGTCGACCATGCCCACCTGCATCAGTGCTACCACGGCCCCTGCCTCGACCAGCAGCCCCAGCTCCTGTTCCACCAGCACCAGCAGGGCGAGCAGTTCCACAGCGGTTACACACACCACGGAAGGCAAAATTTACATTTCCACAACTGGCAAGATGAAAAGAGCATGAGGGGGCCATATAACTGGATAACCAATGCAATATACTATATACAGGTCATTAAGAGCAAGAAAGAGTTGCTCACCGATATCATATCACAGACCTTGTATTTGGACACAACCAATCCCCATCTTGTTGCCATGCTTTTGCAGAAGCATCACCCCGTCCTCTACCTCTGCCTCCACCATCACTCACATCATCCGGCCCTCCGAAGTCACCTTCAATGATTGGATCCGCAGCACAGTTAAATGGTTGGCTATATGACTGATCACCTGAATCCTTGGTCTTTGACTCTGCCATATAAACTTCAATGATGCTTCCATGGAAATCCTTGTTATGGAACCACTCCACAGCAGCCAGAGCCGCATGTGGATCTTCATACGTAACTGTTGCATCACCCTTGGGCTCATTGGTATCCTTGTCTCTATATAACCAAATCTTGGGTCTGCCAGTCCTCTTGTCCTTCTGCGAAATTTAAACAAATGATAACAAGGATAAAATCATACTACAGGTTGATAATTATCACACTTAGTCATTAAAATTATAAATATTTGGAGAATTATAGTGATGGTTTCCAAACAATACCTGGTGAGACCCATACCTTTAGCAACCCAATGGTCCCAAAATACTCAGCAAGCATGGTTTCGTCAGTCCCAGGAGGCAATTTACAGACATAAACAGAGCCATTTGTAGGGCCTCCTCTGCCCGAATAACTTGCCATGCCAACAAAGGTAGTATATACTGAGCACATGAAAATGCAGCATCTATTACTATTAATTATATTCATGCAGTTTGCAAACGTAAACAGAAACATTTGCAACATACTGCTCAAGAGAATGCATAACATAAAGAGATCAGGCAGAATCTGGTGCTTGAATTGCAAGAGATAGCTAGCTCTCATCATCATCACTATCATTGGAGACTCCCATCAAATGGGAGCTCCGTGTCAATCCATTGCTCTAAATACTAAGCCACAGTTTGCAAAATCAAGAAAAACAACAGAATCGAATAGCAAATCACAAGAATTGAATCACGACCTGATCTCAATTGATGACAAATGCCCTACTAAAAGAGGAAATGATCATTTCTTGAAATTATCTACATTTAGAATTCATCCACGATGCTAATTTCTCACGCGATTCACAAGAACAACTACAAAATTAGACGGAATTGAAAAGAAAACCTCACCTTGATACGAAAGGGGGAGAGACGCGGCGGCGCTGCGATGAAGTTTGCCGATGTATTTCCGTCGCCGGTGGAGTTTCGGAAGAGGCGCTGCGGCGTGCCCTAAACCCGGGGGCGGGGGGCGGCGGGGGGGATCTGCGAGTGTAACGATACGCGAGGAGAGAGAGAAAACGAGAACTTGGGCTCGGCGTCGTCCTAGGGAACGGATATTTCCACCCCAACGAATGATGAAGGCACCCTAGGATTAGGCACCCAATTTTGTGATAAAAAGCCCCACTCAAATCAAAAAATGGCTAAAAAGACCCTCTTCTCCCCCCACCCCCACCCTCCCCCCATCTGTCGCCCGCCCGCCCCCCCCCCCCCCCCCCCCCCCCCCCCCCCCCCCCCCCTCAACCAACCCCTGGCTCCTGAAAGTACGCCCAAAGGGAGTAAATAGATGTATGGCTAATCTAATGACAAATAATGCGGAATTAAAAATAAATTGCAACACACTTAGTGTAGTCAAAGAGTGTAGCCGAATTCCCGGTGAAGGGCTCTGAACTATCTCCTCTAAATTCCTCTAGATAAGAGTTGAGGTGCTATGTAAATCTCTCTTGGTTCAACACAAGTGAGGCACACAAACAATACCAAGCATATAAGTATGATATGAACAATATGAAATAATGCAAGGTATAAAGAGAGAGTTAAGAGATAGTGGATCAATCGCAAACACCGATATATGTTTCGAGGTTCGAGCCACTGCTCTACGTCCCCGCCTTCACACAGAAGGATTTCCACTAATGCGTCCACACAAGACTTCCCACACAGGGAACCTCCACTGAGGATTTGGGTAATATAAACTTGGAGTACACAACTCCTCTCTCCAACAAACACAACCTCTACACAAGAGGTAAGGCACAACAACAATCACCTCTACACTTAGAGGGATGGGCACTTAGCCAAACAACAATCACCTCACACTAGAGAGATAAGGCTCAAAGGTAAAACTCCAACAATCTCCTCTACACTTAGAGGGATAACAGCCAACTCAAACACAACCTCCACAATCACCTCTGCACAAGAGGGACACCAACAAATACAAGGAAGGTTATAACACTTGAGGTTCTCACTAAACCACAAACCAATTTTCCTCACAAAACAAAAATCCTAATAGATAGGATAGATAGATAGCTCAAGTGTGAGAAAATAAAGAGTTTGGAAATCAAAATCACAAAAAAATACTTGGGAAAACTTCTAGGATAAAATAGAAATGAAGAACAAAAATAATTCCCAAAGACTTCTCTTTTTCTTTGATTTTTCCAACCCTTTAAAAACAAATAAAGAATGAATCTTTTGGCACAAAAACTCTTTTAAACTTGTTGCCAAAACACTTAAGAAGATGGGAAAATTTTGCTCTAAAAAACCATGAAGAAACCAGCTCAAGAGATGGGTATTTATACCTTCTCAAAAATTTGCCCGTTGGCAGTCTGGAAAGGGCAGATTGCCCTTCCGGTCAACCACCCGGTCGACCGGCCAACGGTCATTTTTATGACCGTTGTGTCTTTGGTCAACCGCCCGGTCAACCGGCCCCTACCCGAGAGTGGGTGCTTTCAGTCGGTCAATCGCGCGGTGGAACAGCCGAATGGGCTGGCCTTTGTGCACGTCCCGTGCACATCGGTGGACCGTGACGATCGACCGACCACTGGTCCAATCGACCGCCCGGTCGACCACCAGTGCAGTCTAGCTGGGATTTTGGGTATTGAAAATTTGTCTTTTAATTTTAATTAAATCACATAAATTCCACAAAAATACGTTCTTATAAGATCTTTGAAATACAAATATGTGTGACAAAAATTCAACACATATTATAAACAATTTGAACTATTTTTGTGATATTTAAATTAGGCTTTAAACAAAAATCGGTATTTTCTAAAACTTGAATTTTTGAAATGGAAAACCGTTTTCTCCAAAACTTGTCTAAATACAAAAACATGATATTGAAACAACTTTGAAGCATATTGTATATGGATAGAATCCAATATACATATAAGATATATATATATATCTATGTTTTTGACATGAAATCCAAACCGGTTAAAGCGAAAATCAAAACCAATAAACTTTAAACTTGAGTGTGTATGTGAACTTGAGCATATCAATACTATCTAATCTTTACAATGATCTAAACATACTAAATACAAACCAAAGTCTTCTTGTAGAACTCCTTCTCCAAGTTGACTCGATCCAAACGCGATCCAACGAGCTTGACTCTAACCGAGTACTAGATGCGATCTTGATGCTCGAGCTCTTGAATCAACATGTGAAAGCTCCAAAACTTCTTTGTTGAAGCTAATCACCTACTAAAATCTTGATCAAATATCTGAAATTAAATATCACAAGATTATTAGTAAACTATAATTACATGAGTTTTGTCATCATTAAAACTAGAGTGATGGGTCTCTGGGCCAACAATCTCCCCCTTTTTGATGATGACAAAACTGATGGAGTGTTATATATGCATGGATTAAAGTTAAGCTTCATAGAAGCTCCCCCTTAACTCATGTATAGTAATAAACAATAAAGATATTCAATGAATGCATAAAGCAAATAACACATATATGCATAAATAAAGAATAAAACAAAACATAAATGCTCTGATACCAATTAAAAAATAAATATGCATATAAATGACATAAGCATGCATATATAAAACTCCAAATTTCTCTCCCCCTTTTTGTCAAATCATCAACAAAGGAGCATAAATAAACTCAAAAAAAAAATTCTTCCTCTTTTATCAAATCAAATAAGAAGGATGTATATGCAATATACATTCACGAAGAGGAGAGAAGTAAGGTTAACTCTCCCTGTATACATGCATTACATAAAAAAGAGATGACTAAACTCTAATCACATAACGCATAATATACAATGTATAAAAGGAGATGTGAAGCTCCCTCTACACACGTGTAAGACATAGAGAAGAGAGGTCAAGCTCCTTAATATGAGATACACTCAATATGAATATATACATAGAGAAGATGTTAAGCTTCCCTTGCATATAAGCAATACATATTAAAACACTATGATACCAATTGAAAAATTTATCAATATGTGATAAAGGTATACATCGAAACATTATGATACCAATTTATGATACCAATTTAAAATAAATAAAATATTTTTAAGATACCAATTGAAAGTAAACAAAAATTTTAAGATACTAAATGATACCAATTGAAAATATCTTGATACCAATTTAAAATGTCTTGTAAATATTGATATCAATAGAAAATGAAACAATGTATGTTTTAGATACCAATTGAGATATATATTGGAAATCTTGATACCAAATGAAAGTAAAAACCAAATTGTTTTAGGTAAACATAACTCATATCAATATAGATACCAATTTAAAATGAAACATGATACCAATATTGAAAATGTTAGTATATACAATAAAGTATTTTTTATCATAAAGAATGGGAGTAAGATACCAATTGAACATAAAATCGATTGAAAGATAACACATGAATTTTCTCCCCCTTTATAAAATACCAATAAAAATGATGCATAAGCTTGTATAAGATACCAATTAAAAAATAATTGACATTAAGGAATAAATCAAGCTTAGCATAAATATAATTTATGCTTTAAGATGTAAAGATATAGTAAGCACAATCAAATCACATATATATGGATGAAAAAGTAAATACCAATCGAAATTGATATTATTTGAAGTTTGAAGCATATATATATATATATATATATATATATATATATATATATATATATATATATATATATATATATATATATATGAGTATACAAGAAGAATATCATTTGTGATACAAATTGAAAATACAATGAGGATCAAATGTATAACTCATAATACCTCCCTTTCATGCACATGTTAAAAAGATTTTCAATTTAGAGCATACAAGGTATAGTCGCCCATCCAACCGCCCTTTGGTTGGTGGGGTTTTCAAAAATAGGATTTGAAAATAATTGAAAACTCTTCCAAAATGAAGAAATACGCAACTAGTTTTATGATTATCTTGAAAACTAGTACGAAATTCTTCAAGTAAGGAATAAAACAAGACTATATTCATGAAACATGAAAATCACACAATCATCAACACTCAAATACAATAAAGCTCATATAATCTCATGAAAAATAAATCATGAGTAAACATCAAACATAGAGTGTAAAAAGTTATGTAATCAACAAAATCATAGAAATGGGGCATTTAAGCTCAAATGAAATTCCTTATCAAATATGAAAATCATCAAAACTAAATATACTTCAAGGTATATGTATGTTTAGTTAAAACTAAAAGTATACATACATATCCTAAACACAAATGAGTCTATAATATAAATTTGCATGAAAAGCAAGTGACTCAAGGGTATACATGTATATCTAAAGTTTTAAACAAAATTAATATATACATGAAGCTAAATACCTTATCATGAAGACATGTCCAAAAAAATATGGAATACAAGTTGAAATGCGAGAATCATCAAAACTAGGTTATACTAGTGTATCTAATGGGTACAAATGAGCAATTAGGCATAAACATACAATAATTAAATGTGGCTCACTAGTTGTACGAATATATGCACAAGTTTTAATGAAAACTACATTTAAACATGTAATCAAAACATGTTGGCCCAGAGGCCTTCCACTCTAGTTTTGATGATGATTAACTCATGTAGTTATGTTTACTAATAATTTTGTATTGTTTAAGTTTCAGATCATTAACCAAGATATTAGTTGGTGATAGCTTCAACAAGAGATGTTTTGGAAGCTTTCACGTGGTGATTCCATAGCCCGAGCATCATGATGATACATAGCACTCGTTGGAGTCTAGCTCGTGGATCACGGTTTGGATCGAGTCGACTTGAAGATGAAGATCGTCAGAAAGACTTAGGTTTCCATAATTTAGTTTAGTGTGTTTTAGATCCATTTGTAAAGATTAGATAGTTGATATGCTCAAGTTCACAACACACACAAGTTTTATGTTTTGGAATTGGTTTTCATAAATAGATTGATCAAAACAAGTTTACTTTGTTTTTATGTATATTAAATGTGCTCTATATACATATATGCTTACATGACTTATACAAACTTAGTTTGACATACCTATTCATGTAGTTTTATGTTTTGGTATTTTTAAACAAAACATATTTTTGGATTTAAAGACAAAAACCATGATATATATATATATATATGTTTCATGTATATTGGACTTATGTCCATATGCAACATGCTTCAATGTGTTTAAATATCATGTTTTTGTATTTCAATAAGTTTTATTGAAAAATACATGTTTGATAAAATATAAGTTTTGGTTTTTGGTAAAACTTTTAAAACACAAAAATAGTTTGAATTGCTTGATATTTGAGTTGAAATTTTTATCACATGTTTATATATCAATGCAAAATGTTAAAACTATTTTTGGGGATTTTTATATATTTTACAAGATTTATTAAAATATTTTTAACATGATTTTGTGAACCAGAAATTGGCTGCCAGACTTTGGCGGTCGACCGGGCCGGTCGACCGTAAGCTAGAGAGGGTCGACCGACGTGCACAGGTGTGTGCACGTCTGGCCAGGCAATGGGCCGGTCGACCGGGCAGTCGACCGGACCAGAGAGCTTTGCTCTCTGTATCTGGGCGGTCGACCGAGCGGTCGACCGGGTTGCCCCAACGGTCATAAATATGACCGTTGGCGGTCGACCGGCCGGTCGACCGCAAGCCTGTCAGGCTGACAGATCAGCCTAACGGCTAGTTTTCTGTTTGGCCTATATAAACCCCATTTCTTTGGGATTTTGGCTAAGATTTCTAGAGCAAAAATTTCCTTATTCTATGGTTTTAAAAAACAAGTTTTCAAAAGTGTTTAAGTGCCAAAAAGATCCATCTTATTTGTTTTAAAGTATTTTGTTTATTTCAAAGAAATTAGGTTTTTGGGAATTAGTTTTGATCTAAAATTTCTATATCTATTTTGGTGTTTTCCCAAGAGAATTTCTTTGATCAAAACACTTTGTTTTCCACACTTGAGATTATCATTCTATCCTAGTCTATTAGGATCTTTGTTTGTGAAAAAAGAAAAGTGTTTGAGGTTGTTTAAGCCTCCAAGTTGTAAACCCTCCTTATTTTGTTGTATCCCTCTTTGGTAGAGGTTGATCAGAGTGGTATTGGTTTGTATCCCTCTTCGGTAGAGGTGATTGAGTTTGTTTGTTGGCTACGGGCCTATCCCTCTTCGGTAGAGGTGGATTGTGGTTGTATTGCCTCGGTGGCATTGTAAGGTTGAGAGAGGAGTTCGGTACTCATTTAGTGGATTAGAAATCCTTCTCGGTGAAGGCGGGGACGTAGAGCTAGGGGCTCGAACCTCGGAACATATCATTGTGTTTGCGTTTGATCATTGCCTCTAAACCCTCTCTCTTTTATTTGTGCAAAGTATCATTCATTCATTCATATCTTATTGCTTGCATTTGTGCCTTGCATTATTTCATATTGTTCATCTTTATATGCTTGGCTTGCTTGTGTGTGCCTCACTTATACTTAACCACAAGAGCTTCATATAGCACCTCAACCCTTATCTAGGGGAATCAAGAGGAGTTAGTCCAGAGCCCTTCACGGGGAATTCGGCTACACTTGTTGGTTGTATTAAGTGTGTTGCAAAATAGTTTTTAGCTTCCGCATTTAGTTTCTAGATTAGCACTATCACCTATTCACTCCCCCTCTAGGGGATTTCAATTGGTATCAGAGCCTACGCTCCTGATACTTAGGCTTAACATCCTAGGAGTGAGATCCTTCTTTGCTAATCTACATTTGCATTTGCATATATTTGTTTGCACACATTTAGTTTGTACACCCATGGACTTCATGACCCCACCTATGTTTGATGTTTCCAACATTGTTATTTGGATGACTAGGATGTCCATTTACCTACAAGCCCTAGGATATAAGGTTCACCTTGCCATAACCAAGGAATCCTACCTTAGTGATAGCAAGCATATAGAGGCCAATGCACTAGCCCTTGAGGCTATTAGAAGCACATTAAATAAAGAATATCTTATGCTTGCTTCTAACTTTGATTCCGCATTTGCAGTGTGAAACATGTTGACAACTACAACCACCTCCAAGCTTCAATTGCCTATCCAACCGGAGGAGTCTAGTGGAGAATCCGAGTCACAATGCTTAATGGTCCAAGGGAATGACTCCCTTGAGGTACAATCGGAATCTCAACTAGATAATGATGATGCTAATTCTTTTAATGATTATGTTGATGCCCATGCTTTAAATGAAGAACTTTCTGTTGTTTGTGAAAAATTAATAGAAAAATATAATGTTTTGAAAAAGAAAAGTCTAGGCATTAATAATGAAAACAAAAATTGCATTCTAGACTTGATATTGTTTTGCAAGAAAAGGTGGAGATTTCAAATGAAAGGGATTCATTAAAATCTCAACTTGATCTTGCACTAAAAGAAAATAATTTTTTGAAACATAAAAATGATTGTGATAATGTGTTGAAGAAAAATGAGTTTTTATCTTCAAAAGTTGATTTTGTTATAAAAGAGAATGTTGCTTTGAAAAATAAAATAATTTCTATTTCAAATGATTTAAATGTTTGTTTAAAGAAAATTGAAGTTTTGGAAAATAAAACAGATTCACATGTTTGTCATGCTAGGGTAGCTTCACCTAGATCACCCCTTGCATGCTCCACTTCTTCTATAATTAAAAATGATATAGATTTGTTAAAGAAGAATATGGATTGTTTGGGCTCCACTTTGAGCCATTGTGCCAAGAGCCACACACGTTTGGAAACTTTGTTTCGAAAGAAACAAGTTCCTATTATGCATGCACACCCTCCACGGCATGCACATGCTTCTCACGGTCACCATCATCACACCATGTATGCTCATGTGTACACTTGTACACATTGTGGACGTAAGGGCCACCTTACTAAATTTTGCTATGATAGAATACATAATGTTAATTTAGCAAATAAATTTATTTGGGTTAGAGAAGGTACTAACCCCCATGGACCCAATAGAGTATGGGTACCAAAGACCACCCCTATTGTATTTGGTGTAGGTGTGGGCTCTCACATGACGTGAGAGTATAGGTACCTTGGAGTGGATGTGTTCCGAGCTTCATGGAGACTATTTGGATGCATCACTTTTAAGGGATGTTTGGTGGGAGGACCACCGTGTTTTGGAGTCATGGAGAGTTGCCTCATAGGTTTTGGTAACGATCTCTTACTCTTTATTTATTTTTGCATGATTTTCATGTTCATTGTTTATAGCATGTTTGATGTTTATAGATTATTATGAAAATACCATGATTATTAGACCATTGACATGCATGTATAGCCTTTGAGACACCCATGTTTAATATGGACCATTATTTTAGTGTTCTCACCTTTGTTTAGCTATCATGTTTATCATAGCTCTAATAATATGTGAATTTACATAATAATCATGTTTATATTTTTCATGTTTATTCATATCTTGTTTTTATGCTTCATGCGTTGATTACATGTTTAGATGTTAGTTTTCATTAAAACTTGGTATATACTTGTACATATAGTGGGCCACAAATAACTCTATATATGCTTGAGCTTGAATGCTTATTTGAACCCATTAGATGTGCTATTATAGTCTAGTTTTGATGATCCATATATTTTAAACTTGTATTCTCATTTTTGAATTTGTTTTATGTTTAAATTTCATGTATATGTCCATTTTATCCAAACTATTGATTATGCATATACATCCTTTTGAGCCACGTGCCTTCATGCATATATCTTAGTGGACTCGTTGTGTTTGGATATGTATGTATATCTTAGTTTGTATAAGACATACATATACCTTGAAGATTAAATTATTTTTGATGATTTTCATGTTTAAGGAATATTGAGCTTAATTGAATACATTCATGATCATGTTCTTTACATTGTATTTGTACGCTCACCTTCATGTTTACTCATGTTTTTATTTTCATGAGTCCTATATGTGCTTTATTGACTTGAGTGTTGAATATCATGTGGATTTCATTTTTCATGAAAAATATTTTTGTTTTATTCCTTACTTGAAGGATTTCGTACTAGTTAACAAAACTTTTCATTTTAACTAGTTTGTATTCTTCATTGTGATATGAGGTATACACTTGCTATTATTGTTGTTTCAATTGGTATCATTGAATTCTTTCAATTGGTATCAATTTTGATCTTCTTGTATACTCATATGTGTTTATGTATGTATGCTTTCAATTCTAATGGTATCAATTTCTATTGGTATCTAATTTTTCATACATATATGCTTTATTTGTGCTTATTATATCCCAATATCTTGAGCACAAATTCTGTTTATGCTAAGCTTGAATTGCTAATGTCTATCATATTTCAATTGATTAGTTTTCAATTGGTATTCTTAAACAAGCTTATGCATGTGTTTAGTTTGTATTTCATAAAGGGGGAGAAAATTCAATTTTCATATTTCAATTGGTATTTGTATTTTCACACCCTTACTTTATGATAGAAAATAAAAATTTCAAATTGATATCATATTGCTTAAAAAAAAATACTCTCTTTGGATATCAAAATGTTTATTTGAATGATTTAAATTGAAATCTCAAATTTTTGTTTAAAGAAAATATTCAAAAGTTTTGATTTGTTTTGCCTATATGCAAGGAGAGTTTAACATCTCTTCTACATATAGATTCATGATGAGTGTATCTTGTATTGAGGAGCTTGACAACTCTTCTTTATGTGGTACACGTGTGTAGGGGAGCTTCAAATCTCCTCTTATGCATTGCATAGTGTACGTTATGTGAATTAGGGCTTGTCATCCCTCTTTCATGTAATGTATCTATGTTGGGAAGCTTCACATCTTCCTCTTCATGAATGTATATCGCATATACCATTTATTGATCTATGTTTCACTTTCAATTGGTATCAAGATGCTATCTTTGACATATATTTAAATTGATATCTTAATTGATTGTAACCCCTTATTGATATTCTTTTGTTTTAGACAAAAGGGGGAGAACATTATTTTTATTGTTTTTTTACCCCTTTGTTGATTCTTTGTTTCGAACAAAAAGGGGGAGAAAAATTTATTGTTTTGCTTTTGCTTTTACCCCTTTATTGATGATTGACAAAAGGGGAGAAAGATGTGGAGAAAAATGTTGAGTTTTATATGCATATTTATGTTTTGCATATATATTAAGTTTAATTGGTATCTAGAGCATGATGTTTTGTTTTTCAAAATTTCATTGGTATCAAGAGCATTTTCTTGTTTATGCATATCTATGCATGTTTCATATTTCATATTCATTGCATATTTATGTTTATTTGTTTATGCATGAGTTAAGGGGGAGCTTCTTTGTAATCCATGCATATATAACCCATGAGTTTTGTCATCATCAAAAAGGGGGAGATTGTTGGCCCAGAGGCCTTCCACTCTAGTTTTGATGATGATTAACTCATATAGTTATGTTTACTAATAATCTTGTGTTGTTTAAGTTTCAGATCATTAACCAAGATATTAGTTGGTGATAGCTTCAACAAGAGATGTTTTGGAAGCTTTCACATTGTGATTCCATAGCCCGAGCATCATGATGATACATAGCACTCGTTGGAGTCTAGCTCGTGGATCACGGTTTGGATCGAGTCGACTTGAAGATGAAGATCGTCAGGAAGACTTAGGTATCCATAGTTTAGTTTAGTGTGTTTTAATCTATTTGTAAAGATTAGATAGTTGATATGCTCAAGTTCACAACACACACAAGTTTTATGTTTTGAAATTGGTTTTCATGAATAGATTGATCAAAACAAGTTTACTTTGTTTTTATGTATATTAGATGTGCTTTATATACATACATGCTTACATGACTTATACAAACTTAGTTTGACATACCTATTCATGTAGTTTTATGTTTTGGTATTTTTAAACAAAACATATTTTTGGATTTAAAGACAAAAACCATGATATATATATATATATATGTTTCATGTATATTGGACTTATGTCCATATGCAACATGCTTCAATGTGTTTAAATATCATGTTTTTGTATTTCAATAAGTTTTATTGAAAATACATGTTTGATAAAATACAAGTTTTGGTTTTTGGTAAAACTTTCAAAACACAAAAATAGTTTGAATTGCTTGATATTTGAGTTGAAATTTTTATCACATGTTTATATATCAATGCAATATGTTAAAACTATTTTTGGGAATTTTTATATATTTTACAAGATTTATTAAAATATTTTTAACATGATTTTGTGACCCAGAAATTGGCTGCCAGGCTTTGGCGGTCGACGGGCCGGTCGACCGTAAGCCAGAGACGGTCGACCGGTCGGTCGACCAACGTGCACAGGTGTGTGCACGTCTGGCCAGGTAATGGGCCGGTCGACCGGGCGGTCGACCGGACCAGAGAGTTTTGCTCTCTGTATCTGGGCGGTCGACCGGGTTGCCCCAACGGTCATAAATATGACCGTTGGCGGTCGACCGGCCGGTCGACCGCAAGCCTGTCAGGCTGACAGATCAGCCTAACGGCTAGTTTTCTGTTTGGCCTATATAAACCCCATTTCTTTGGGATTTTGGCTAAGATTTCTAGAGCAAAACTTTCCCAATTCTCTGGTTTTAAAAACAAGTTTTCAAAAGTGTTTAAGTGCCAAAAAGATCCATCTTATTTGTTTTAAAGTGTTTTATTTATTTCAAAGAAATTAGGTTTTTGGGAATTAGTTTTGATCTAAAATTTCTATATCTATTTTGGTATTTTCCCAAGAGAATTTCTTTGATCAAAAAACTTTGTTTTCCACACTTGAGCTTATCATTCTATCCTAGTCTATTAGGATCTTTGTTTGTGGAAAAGAGAAGTGTTTGAGGTTGTTTAAACCTCCAAGTTGTAAACCCTCCTTATTTTGTTGTATCCCTCTTTGGTAGAGGTTGATCGGAGTGGTATTGGTTTGTATCCCTCTTCAGTAGAGGTGATTGAGTTTGTTTGTTGGCTACGGGCCTATCCCTCTTCGGTAGAGGTGGATTGTGGTTGTATTACCTCGGTGGCATTGTAAGGTTGAGAGAGGAGTTCGGTACTCCTTTAGTGGATTAGAAATCCTTCTCGGTGAAGGCGGGGACGTAGAGCTAGGGCTCGAACCTCGGAACATATCATTGTGTTTGCGTTTGATCCATTGCCTCTAAACCCTCTCTCTCTTTTATTTGTGCAAAGCATCATTCATTCATTCATATCTTATTGCTTGCATTTGTGCCTTGCATTATTTCATATTGTTCATCTTTATATGCTTGGCTTGCTTGTGTGTGCCTCACTTATACTTAACCACAAGAGCTTCATATAGCACCTCAACCCTTATCTAGGGGAATCAAGAGGAGTTAGTCCAGAGCCCTTCACGGGGAATTCGGCTACACTTGTTGGTTGTATTAAGTGTGTTGCAAAATAGTTTTTAGCTTCCGCATTTAGTTTCTAGATTAGCACTATCACCTATTCACCCCCCCCTCTAGGGGATTTCAAAACCTTGAGGTGCAAAAACATAAACCAATATGATTATTAAGTAAATGCACATGTCTTAGAACTATGATATACACAATAGCTAAACTAAAGTAAGAACACAAAATATGGATCCATATGAACATGGGTGTATCTCAATTACTATACATGTATGTTATAACTCTAATTACCATGGCGTTTAACATAATGAGCATTAAAACATGACATGCTAAAAATTAATAATATGAAAGAATGTAAACATAAATAAGGAGTTAGAGATAGTTACCAAAACCATTAGGGCACATCTCTAAATCTCCAAACTATGGTAGTCCTCCCACCAAACTCCCCTTGAAAGTGATGCATCCAAAAGTGTTACCATTTTAGCTCGGAACGCATCCACCATCAAGGTACCATTACTCTCACGTCAAATGAGAGCCCACACCTACATAAAATAAAATAGGAGTGAATTTTGATACCCATATTCTATTGGGTCCATGAGGGGTTAGCACCTTTCCTAAGCCAAGCAAATCTATTTGCAAAATTTACATTATATACTCTATCATAACAAAACTTTGCAAGGTAGCTCTTACGTCCATAATATATACAAGTGTGCACATGAGCATACCTAGTGTCATGTGTGTGAACATGAGAAGCATATATATGCCGTGTATGGTGTGCATGAACTTATGGTGCATGTTTCTTGCGAAACATGGATTCCAATTTCTTGTGATCCATAGCACTTTGGCTCAAAGTGGAGCCCAAACAATCAACACTCTTCTTTAAAACACATATGTCATTCTCAATAATAGAAGAAGAGGTGGAGCATGCAATAGGTACACTAGATGGTGAAGCATGGAAAATGTGTGAGTCTAAATCATTTTTCAAAGAAATATTTTTCTTGAAGACCAAATCTAGTTCTTTTGAAATCGAAGCAATTTTATTTTTCAAAGATTGGTTCTCTTTTAAAACAATTTCAAGTTTTGAAGTCAAAGTTTCATTTTTCTTCAAAACAATGTCACAATCATTTATTTTTTTCAAATTTCATTTTCTTTTAGGGCAAGATCAAGTTTGAATTTCAATGAGTCCCTTTCAATTGAAATCGCATCCCTCTCTTGCAAAGCCATGTTAAGTTTTGAAAACAAATCCTTATTTTCTTTATTTAATTTAAGAATTTTTTTTCAAAACTTCATATTTTTCAAGCAAGTTTTCACAAACAATATAAAGTTCTTCATTTAAAGCATCGGCATCCATACTATCATAATCATCATTAGAAGAGCTAGCACAATCATTTAGATGAGTTTCCGAATTTACCTCAAGGGAGTCATTCCCTTGGACGATGTAGCAATGTTGGTCGGACTCATCTCCACTAGATTCCTCCTCCACATATTTCGTCGTTTGGAGCTTAGGAGAAGTCAAAGTGTTCCACACTGTAAAAGCGGAATCACAATGAGAAACTACACATAAATATTCTTTCCTTAATGCTTGCCTAAGTGCCTCTAAGGCTTATGCATTGGCCTCTATATGCTTGTTGTTACCAAGATAAGATTTCTTGGTAGTAGCAAGATACACATGCAATCCTAGGGCTTTCAAATAAGCATTCATCCTAATCTTCCATACATCGATGTTAGAAACATCAAACATAGGAGGGGTCATGAAGTCCATGAGTGTGTGTAAACAAATATGTGTGCAAATGCAAATATAGATTAGCTAACCAAGATCTCACTCCTAAGTGGTTAAACATAATATCAGGAGCGAAGGCTCTGATACCAATTAAAAGTACACCTAGAGGGGGGTGAATAGGTGTATGGCTAATCTAATGACAAATGATGCAGAATTAAAAAAAATTGTAACACACTTAGTGTAACCAAAGAGTGAATTCTCGGTAAAGGGCTCTGGACTATCTCCTCTAAATTCCTCTAGATAAGAGTTGAGGTGCTATGTAAAGTTCTCTTGGTTCAACACAAGTGAGGCACACAAACAATACCAAGTATATAAGTATGATATGAACAATATGAAATAATGCAAGGTATAAAGAGAGAGAGAGTTAAGAGATAGTAGATCAATCGCAAACACCGAGATATGTTTCGAGGTTCGAGCCACTGCTCTACGTCCCATCTTCACACAGAAGGATTTCCACTAATGCGTCCACACATGATTTCCCACACAGGGAACCTCCACTGAGGATTTGGGTAATACAAACTTGGAGTACACAACTCCTCTCTCCAACAAACACAACCTCTGCACAAGAGGGAAGGCACAACAACAATCACCTCTACACTTAGAGGGATGGACACTTAGCCTAACAACAATCACCTCACACTAGAGGGATAAGACTCAAAGCTAAAACTCCAACAATCTCCTCTACACTTAGAGGGATAACAACTAACTCAAACACAACCTCCACAATCACCTCTACATAAGAGGGACACCAACAAATACAAGGTTACAACTCTTGGTGTTCTTACTAAACCACAAACTAATTTTCCTCACAAAATAAAGATCCTAATAGATAGGATAGATAGATAGCTAAAGTGTGAGAAATAAAGAGCTTGGAAATCAAAATCACAAAGAAAATACTTGGGAAAACTTCCAGGATAAAATAGAAATGAAGAACAAAAACAATTCCTGGATTTTTTCAACCCTTTAAAAATAAATAAAGAATGAATCTTTTGGCACAAAAACTCTTTTAAACTTGTTGCCAAAACACTTAAGAAGATGGGAAAATTTTGCTCTCAAAAATCATGAAGAAACCAGCTTAAGAGATGGGTATTTATACCCTCTCAAAAATCTGCCCGTTGGCAGTCTGGAAAGGGTAGAATTGCCCTTTCGGTCGACCGCCCGGTCGATTGGCCAACGGTCATTTTTATGACCGTTGTGCCCGGTCAACCACCCGGTTGACTGGGCCAAAGCCATCGGTCGACCGGCCCCCACCCGAGAGTGGGGTGCTTTCAGTCGGTCGACGCGCGCGGTCGCCCGACCGAATAGGCTGGCCTTTGTTCACGTCCAGTGCAAATCAGTCGACCGTGATGGTCGACTGACCACTTGCCCGGTCGACCGCCAGTGCAGTCTGGCTGGGATTTTAGGTATTGAAAATTTGTCTTTTTAATTTCAATTAAATCCCATAAAATCACATAAATTCCACAAAAATAAGTTCTTATAAGATCTTTGAAATACAAATATGTGTGACAAAAATTCAACACATATTATAAACAATTTGAACTATTTTTGTAATATTGAAATTAGGCTTTAAACAAAAATCGGTATTTTCCAGAACTTGAATTTTTGAAATGGAAAACCGTTTTCTCCAAAACTTGTCTAAATACAAAATATGATATTGAAACAACTTTGAAGCATATTATATATGGATAGAATCCAATATACATATAATATATATATATTATATATATATATATATATATATATATATATATATATATATATATATATATATATATATATCTATATTTTTGACATGAAATCCAAACCGATTAAACCGAAAACCAAAACCAATAAACTTTAAACTTGTGTGTATGTGAACTTGAGCATATCAATACTATCTAATCTTTATAATGATCTAAACATACTAAACACAAATTGAGGTCTTCTTGTAGAACTCCTTCTCCAAGTCGACTCGATCCAAATACGATCCAACAAGCTTGACTCCAACCGAGTACTAGATGCGATCTTGATGCTTGAGCTCTTGAATCAACATGTGAAAGCTCCAAAACTTCTTTGTTGAAGCTAATCACCTACTAAAATCTTGATCAAATATCTGAAACTAAATATCACATGATTATTAGTAAACTATAACTACATGAGTTTTGTCATCATCAAAACTAGAGTGCTGGGCCTCTAGGCCAAAAACTCCGCCCCCAACCCCTCCCCACAGAGCTGTTCGGCTATATCTGGCCGAACAATTCTGGGGATAGCACGGGGGAAGGGGGAGGTCGAGGGGGAGGGAGTGGAGGTTGTAATGCCTTGTCCCACGGGGTACGAAAACGCTATTGCAACGTACATACGCAGGCCAAAAATACCCTCACATACGTACGCTAAGTATAACATTACAGTTAGGAATTAGAGTACGGTAGTAATATACATTCCAACATTACAGTCCAACTACAGTGTTATCACAGCATGTGATTTAATATTACATGAAAATTACAATAC
Organism: Agave tequilana; assembly: GCA_038442645.1. Lineage (NCBI taxonomy): Eukaryota > Viridiplantae > Streptophyta > Magnoliopsida > Asparagales > Asparagaceae > Agave > Agave tequilana. The sequence goes on along the minus strand of JAVJIF010002056.1, from coordinate 321,472 downwards.
TGGAGCGTACAAAAATATGAATTGCTGGAGATTTACATGACATGATACTAGTAGATGCTCACGAGTGGGAAAGGAATCTTAAGAGCTTGACCAAGTAAATGAATCAGGAGGATCTGCTACTAGGTCTCCAAGCCTACGCCAGGTTCTGATCCTGGGACCTGTGGGTTATGGGCCCACCACGCTTTCGCTGCGCACTCCAATCAGCAACAAGATCCTCACCAATATCCAAGCTCCAGTATCTGGACATGCAAATCCAGGTAGTCAGGATGCAACCAGCGAGTGCATAAGAATGCCAAGTGGCGTGCTCAAAAGAAAATACACATGTACAGAAAATATCAGTGGATCATGTGCTCTCAACGTAAGCATACAGTGAATAGTAAATGTAAATGGAATCAAGTGAGAACAGATTCATGTATGCATGTATGAACAATATATGTTATATGTAAAATATACGTGTAGGCGAAACCAACTGTATAAACTCAATCTCCGGTTCCATGAGATTAGTATGTCGAGGGGATAATCCAAACAAGGAAAACCTCATCTATATACCATATACCTCACTTCACAATCAACTGGGCATATACAGCAAAAGTTGCTGAGAGATGAAATGTCAGTAGTGTTGTCATATCATGTTATGTCTATGGAATCATGATCAATAATGGAATCAAGTTAGTATATGTTTCTATGGTACCTGTGTCAGTCAGTATCAGGTGTATTAGTATCAGAAATGATCTGAGTTATATACTGAAAACACAAACTGAAAACATGAACTTCCTAAATGATGGACAAGGTATTGTCATGTTAGGATGAGTCATGATATATGAATAATAATAATAGGATGTTAGTAATGGAAATAACAATAACCAGTATCATTTATTATTCTAATCTATCCCCACCAGTGCCCCATACCATTGGTTGTTCACACTGGGGCCCGCACTTCCAGCAGAACGCATCCGAATTCTTGTATGCAGGTCAACCTTCATTCGAACAGGAGAGTGACCGAATAACATATGCTCTTTACATTATTATTGTTGGAATAGTTGATATTGTATACTGGGTTCAGTTCAGTACTGGTAGTAGGAGAACATGAAAACATGTGAGCATGAGAACATGAGAACCATGGCCGCGATGTAATGGACCCAAGAGGTTCCCCCACGGACCCAAGAGGTAACACCCACCACATCACGTGGTGTGTACTTCGCTCCGTGTGATACTTTGCTCTGTACACCATTTGCACACCAGGTAGAATACGGTTTGTGGACCCAAGAGGTACGCCCACGGATCCGAGAGGTAACGCCCACCACATCACATGGTGTGTACTTCACTCTGTGTGATACTTTGCTCCATTCACCGCTTCTTGTGGACCCAAGGGGTACCCCCCACGGACCCGAGAGGTAACGCTCACCACATCACTTGCTGTGTACTTCGCTCCGTGTGTACTTTGTTCCACATACATGTATCAGTAACAGTAGTAACAGTATATCCATGTTCAGGGTTCAATAAAATAGTATTCAATATTCAGGAGTATTATATCAGGAATGTATCAGAAGTCAGGAATATATCAGGAGTATCCTTGTCCAAAATTTAGGAGTTCATGAATACTAGTCTTTTTGGTATTAGGTGTTATAATCAGTCCAGTGTAATGGTGTCAAGTTCAATGTCTTAGTAATCGGTGTCGGTATCGGTAATCTTGATTATATTCAATCAAGAGTTACGGTACCAAATCTAGAAACAATTTAATGTAATAGATCAAGAGCTATGATACCGTCCAGTAGTCAGTAGATGTTCTGAAGTCAGTATATGTGATGTCAATGTCAGGTGCCAATATCATATCCAGTATTCGATATATGATATTTATAGTATATGAATCAGGCAAGAGACAAATCATATACATGATATCAAGAATAGATCAAAACAAGTATTTCAAACTCTTCACAACCAGTAAGATAAGATAAAAGCAGTATTAAAGCGATGTGCACAATCAAGCGGAGAAAACAATGCCGGGGCTAGATCAGGGAACATTGTTTATACACCGAAACGCATAAGGGAACTCAGGAATAACTCGATCTTAAAATGAGAGTTTAAAATTCGGCAGAGTTCCTCCTAGGCGTGTCTAGTGATAAAGCGCTGGGCGCTTGGTCCCGCTTACCAGGCGGTAGCGATATAAACAACAGAGTCGTTAAAAACGGAACTAAGCCGTTAAAAACCTCAAAAAGGTTAGTGTGCTGAAAGCAGTATATGTATCTACAGAAGATGTTAGCATCACACACAGGCAATAAATAATATAAGAATCACAAACACAATCACATGCTCCATATTGTGCCCCTGAGCTGGGTACCCTCTGCCCCCAGTCACCACAAAATCTGAAAGTAATGGGTGACCTGTAAAGTGGTCTCTCGGATGATATTCCAGAATAGATAGAGCATCCGAGGCATAGAACCCCCTATTCGGCTACCACGAAACCCTAATGGTAGTGGGCGGTGGCCTTCGGCCTGTTGCCCTTGGATAACTGGGAGGAGTCTCTCAGAACTATGATCCCAGAAGGAAAGTTCATCCTGAGGATTTTTATCTGCAATCTGCACCACTGTTAGTCCCAAATGCCAAAAATACAAACAATTGCAGAAAATACATTTTTAATTCCAGAAAATTACAGGAAATTCTTAAAAATATATGGGAAATTTCTAAATACACAGAAAAGTTCTATAAATACAGAAAAATTTCTAAAAATATACAGATAATTCTTACAATACAGGAAAATCCTATAAATATACAAAAAATTCCTAAAATGCCAGAAAATTTTAAAAATGCCCAGATAAATACTAAAATTATAGGAAACTTCTAAAAATGCATGGAACATGAAAAAATACATGGAACATGAAATATGCATGGACATGTCAAAATACACGTGTACATGTGTGTGTGTGTATGCGTGCAATAAGGGAAGAGCACTCGCCTATATCGGGAAAATGCCTGATACCACGTGCATGTGTGCACGTGCACGGAGAAGTGTGTAGGGGATGTGTGGAGGCCTTGGTCTGGCAGTGGACTGTAGGAAGGAAGAGGGAGTTATGAAGAGGTGTTTTAAAGAGAGAGAAAATGCAAAGAAGAGAGATAAACCTAGAGAAAGAAAATTAGAGTTTTGGTTTTGGAGGAGAGAGAAAGAGTGGATGGGTGTGGAATTGGTGGAGTGGGTGGAGGAGTAGGTGGGGAAGGCCAAGGTGGCTGGCCTGAACAAAAGAAGAGAGAGTGTGAGAAATCTAGAGAGAGAAGATGAAAGGAGGAGAGAGAAAGTGAGTTTTTAGGGTTTTGAAGAGAGAAAAATAGGAGAAAACTAAGGAAGGTAGAGGAGAGGGAGAGGAATCCCCCTGTATTAACCGACCATGGTAGGTGTGAGGGAGGCTGAGAAAAAGTAGAGAGGAGTTAGAGAGGCAGAGATAAAGTGCCTTTTTGGTAGTTTTTAGAGAGAAGGGAAAATATATGAGGTGTGTGGGAATCTAGGGATGATGTTTGGATGTTTTAGGAGCAACCATGTAGTTATAATAATTTTGTAGGATTTTTAGAGAGAGAGAAAGAGATTTTCTAAAGAGAAAGTGGGATTTTAATGTCTTTTAGAGGGAGGAAAATTAGGGGAAAATTAGGGCCGGTTAAGGAAGGTGTGGAGAAGCCACAGTGGTGTTGGAGTGGTTGTAGCAGATGGTGGTAAGATTTTATGATTTTTGGAGAATTTTTGGAGGGGATTTTGGGTAATTTTTAGAAAGAATGGTGGAGGGAGAGAGGGAGGTGGCCGACTATGTTTAGGGAAGGTGAGGGAAGAGATTAAGATGAGGGGGAGTGGCTTGTGGAGGAAGCCAATGCCTTGGCTTCTCTAAGAAGCCAAGTAAAATTCTAGAATAATGGAGAAAAAGAAAGAAAAGGAAAAAGAAATGAAGATGCAAATAGGTAATTATTAGGGGGTTATGTATAAATGTCCCATAAGAAAATACTATAAAAATAAAATGAAGAAATTAGAAAAGAAATGAATTTAGAAAAGAAGGAAAAGGAAAAAAAATGGAGGAGAGATAAATATTTAATTAAATAATTATATAAAAAGAAAAATTATGAAATTTCTATAGTAGAATCTAGTGCCAGTGCAGAGTCTCATGCAAACATTTCAGGTCAAATGGAAGAAAATACGCACATGGAATGACATGTACAAGGTCAAAACGTCAAAAACTGTAAAAGGATATGTATTCTATAATCAGGGCATTCAGAGGCCGAGGGGGAAGATGAGGTGCGGAGGAGGGGGAGCGACGAAGGTCGGGGAGGGGAGGAGGAAGGAGAGCGGGGGGGGGGGGGGGGTAGGGGGAGAGGAAGGAGGAGGAAGAAAGAATTTTTTTGGACTTTTCACCAATGGTGAAATTATCAAAAAAAAAAAAAAAATAAAGGCACACTTGTAATAATTTTTGGGGATTTTTGATGTGCCTCCATCACTCTCTGGGATGGAAATATCCGATCCCCTCATCCCGGGCTTAGTAATCAAAATCGACAATGGAGGTTTTCTCCTGTGACTCATCAAAATCGAGCGAAGTTTTCTCCCTTGACTTCTTCACAAAAGTTGTACATCCGTCGTCTTCCTCCGAGAGAGAGCAGTAGCAACAAATTTATTCTTCCCTTTCCTCATACTCTCTCTCCTACAACCTACTCCTTCTTCCCCCAGCCTCCTCCTCCTCATCTCTCCCTCCAGCTGCCCCTCCCCTCTAGTCGCCTCCTGCTCTTCCTCTCCTGTCGCAATCATCACCTTTTTGTTATCACTCGGTGTTCCACCTGAAATACACCTAGAGGGGGTGAATAAGTGTTTTGCTAATCAAATGCAGTTTTAAAACTACTTATGATGAATTATACAAATGGTCACTCAAAATAAGAATTGAAGCCGAATTCCCCGTGAAGGGCATTAGAACGTCTCCTCTATGATTTCTCTAGATAATGAGTTGAGGTGCTCAATTGCCTCCTTGTTGAGATAAGTAAAGACCGGTAATGAAAGTGATAGAATGAGCAATTATAGAATGCAAGATGAACAATTACACAAGTATGAAAAATGAAAAACAATAGAGAGTAAGACACAAGCAATTGCAAACACAAAGGAATTTGTTCTAAGGTTCGAGCCATCGCTCTACGTCCCCGCCTTCACCACTATAAAGGATTTCACTATTCTCTAAGGGATCTTCCACAAAGGGACCTTACACAAAGGAATTACAACTTAGTCTACATAAGACCGGAGTACACATCTCCACCAACTCAACCCTCTACACAAGAGGTAGCACAAAGCCAATTGAGGTTACAAAGCACTTGGTGATCTAACATGATCACAAACACTCTCTCTTACAACTTCCTATAGAGTAGAATATGAAGTGTTGCTCAAGAAGTTAAGTGAGAGATGAAATTCAGTTAGAAAGAATAAGAAATTTTAATACCAACTGACATTAGCTTTAGAAAGAAATAACTTGGAGATTGAAAGCTAGAAAAACTTCTCTTTTGAAACAAGCTTGAAAACTTGTATGTTTTTCTTTTTTGTGTCTAAAAACAAAACCAATGACCCATATACATAGACAATGAATAAAAATCATTTATAAATCATATCAGGTCATTTGGGGTGTGTTTAGACACTTGAAAACTAAAAATGCCCATTGGAATCCACTAAAAACAAAACAGATTTAAAAACTAGTCGTTATGGCCATCTGGCAGCCTGTCGGTCGACCGACCGGTTGACCGACAGATCATCTAGAAAAGAGTCGTCGGCTCCAGTCACCGGCGATCGACCGCTTGGTAGTTTAAAAAGAAAAACTGAACTGTCGGTCGACCGGGTTGGTCGACCGACCCTAACCGAGACTTAGGGTCTTTCAGTCTGTCAACCGGTCAGTTGACCGTAATGGTTAGCGGTCGACCGGTTGGTCAACTGACAACGTGCACAAACATGCATACCCCTTGGACAAAGGCCCGGTCAACTGGACGGTCGACCGTTCTGGCCTGCAATGGGCACCAGTTGACCGTTCTGTCCTAAAACAGTTTTTATAAAACTTTTGAGTTTCAAATATTTTTCTAAATATTTTGTATTAGTTTACGGGTAATGTAGCAATGTATAGGTGATGAAATACATATTCTAAACTTGTTATAAAATTTTGGAAAAAATATGAGACGTGTATCAAAACCAAACATGCAAAATATCAATACTATCAAAACTTGTATTTTTGAAATCATGTATTTTGTATGTGTAACTTCTTAGGCATCACTACTTTATTCTAAACTTTAACAAACTAATATCTTATAAGGCTCTAGGTGATTACAAGATCTTCAACCGGGCTTCTCCATTAGCGACATCAAGTTCTTTGAGTTTTAATCCCGTATTTGAATCTTCTTGAGTCTGCAACACCTTCTTTTAGAAAAAGAAAACTCCTTGAATCCTTAGAACCCTGAAATATACTTAAACACTTGAACTTGATTAGTATAAATAATCAAATATGTTTTTTATCTCAAAACCATAAAACTGGGTGATTGTAACCTTGGGCCAACAATCTCCCCCTTTTTGATGATGACAAAACATGTGAGTTATTTAAAATAAAAGATAGTAAAGAGCTTGAAAAGCTCCCCCTCAAATTATGCTATCTATCAAGTACGAGAAAATATTATGACTTTAAATGAATTTGACAATATAAGCAAGTCACACATATATGCATATATAAAAATGATATCAATATAGAATAATATGCATATATAGTCTACCATCCTTCCAATCCTCCTTCCTCCAACAACAATATATAAGCATGGTAAAGAGAATGGATATAGAATACCAAAACAACTTAATAACTCAAATATCTCTCCCTCTTTTTGTCATGCATCAAAAAGGGTAAAGACATCAACATAAAAGAGATATTACTTTGAAAAATATATGTAAAAAATAATTTGAAAATATTTTCAAAACTTATGGATCCATAATACAAACATTTAACTCACCACAAAAGAATGAAAATCTATTATAATCTAGTGGTTTAGTAAAAATGTTCGCAAGCTGAAAATTAGTAGAAATATAATCAATTTCAATATAGCCTTTCTCATAGTGATCTCTAAGAAAGTGATATCGAATAGCTATGTGCTTGGTCTTGCTATATTGATTTGCATTTTTGGTCATATGAATGATGCTAGTATTATCACAAAATATTTTAATATGGTCATAATGTAAATTATAGTCAAGAAGAGTATGGTTCATACATAGGACTTGTGTACAACAAGCCCCGTCTGCAATGTACTCCGCCTCGGCGGTTGAGAGCGATACGGAATTTTTTTTCTTGGAAGACCATAAAACAAGGCAATTTTCTAGAAATTGACAAGTACCACTAGTCCTCTTCCTATCTACTCTACAACCGGCATAGTCAGCATCTGAATAACTCGTCATGAGAAATTTTCTATTTTTAAGATACCACAAGCCCATTCCAATAGTACCCTTAAGATATCTAATAATGCGCTTTATCGCAATTAAGCGGGACTCTTTAGGACAAGATTGAAATTTAGCACATAGATACACACTAAACATAATATCCGGCCTATTAGCCGTCAAATAAAGTAAACTACCAATCATGCTTTTATAAAGTTTAATGTCTACATTTATACCTTATCCGTCCTTGTGAAGCTTAGTAATAGTGGCCATAGGAGTCTTGCTTAATTTTGCATCTTCAAGTCCAAATCTCTTGATGAGTTCTTTTGTGTACTTGGCTTGATGAAGATCCCATCACTCATTTGTTTGATTTAGATGCCAAAGAAGAAGTTTAGCTCTCCCATCATAGACATCTCAAACTTATTCTTCATGCATGATTCAAATTCTTTACAAAGCTTTTCATTAGTGGATCCAAAAATAATATCATCAAAATAAATTTGAACAATTAGGATACCACTATTTACATGCTTTATAAACAAAGTGGTGTCAACTTTACCTTTAACAAAATTGTTTGAAATTAGAAAAGTTGAAAGTCTTTCATACTAAGCTCTTGGAGCTTACTTTTAAGCCATATAAAACTTTATCAAGTTTGTGTTGGCCCAAGGTTACAATCACCCGTTTTAGTGTGTTTTGATGATTACAAAACATATTAGTTATTTGTACTAATCATGTTTGTTGTTTTAGTGTGTTTCAGGGTTCTAATGATTCTAGGAGCATTCTTCCCTAAAGGAAGGTGTTTTGACTCAAGTCACCTCATTTCGGGCTCAAGTATCAAGCTTGTTAGATCTTATGAAGAAGCCCACTTGAAGATCTTGTAGTCCTTTAGAACCAATGTAAGAAATGTAAGAAATAGTTTGTTAAAGTTTGGGGTTGTAGAATATTGGCTATAGGATACACACACACATTTTCAAAATATAGTTTTTAGTTTTGGTATTTGTTTTTAAGTTCATGCCTTGATTCTTATACATGATTCCAAAATCCTTACAAATTCTATATCTTGTTTACACCATGTATGATTATCTTTTACATCATGATATTTAACTTCATATACCTACAAAAATTATCTTCAAAAATTTTCAAAGTTCAAAATTTCTTCCCAGTTTTTCTGTTTCAGGCTAAACTGGCCGACCGGACCGGTCGACCGGATCATGTGTCCAGGACGTGCACGCTTGTGCACGTCTGTCAGTCGGCCGACCGGTCGCCCGACCTGTAAACCCTAACTCTCTGTTAATTTCGGTCGGCTGACCGGCCGACCGACAGTTATTATCTTTGTTTCCTTCTTGAGGCCGATCGACCGGACGATCGACCCGAGCCCAACGGCTATTTGCCAGCAAGGCGGACGGCCGACCGGACCGGTCGGCCGCCAAGCCTGCTGCTGCCCAACGGCTCTTTCCTCTTTGATGAATTTCTGAAAATCTGTTTTTGGTCTGTCTTGTGGCAGATTTTTTCTGAACTTTAGGGATTATTTTCTGATCAAATAAGCTTAAATTAAATGAGTTTTAATCCCTTCCTCTCCCTATAAATAGAGGAGATAGGTCTCTTGCAAAGACACTAAGAAAAATCCCTAATTTATAAGTTTTCAAAAGAAAGAAAAAGTTTCAAAGCTCTCAAATTTCCATAGCTTTCTTGGCCATTGTTTTCAGTTGTGTTTGCAAGCATTTTTCATTTACAACTGAGTTTTTTTTCTCACTACACTTCTAGAGCCAAAATTCCAATCCTCATTCTATAAGGAGTTGTAAAAGAGAAGTGTTGTAAAAAGTTTGTGATCTTTATTGTGATCACTTGGTTACTTGTGTTCTTCTTGTTCTTGTGGAGTTACCTCTTCGGTAGAGGTCTTGTAAGTGGTGGAGCTCGGTGCTCTGATCTTTGGTAGACCTTGTAAACGTCCTCGATGGATAGTGGAAACCCTTCACGGAGGTGAAGGCGGGGAGTAGAGCGGTGGCTCGAACCTCGAAACAAAATACTTGTGTTTGCGATTTTCTTCTGCTCTTGCTCTCTATTTCGCTTTACCTTCAATTGCTATCCTTTACTCATTGTTTCTAGTTTGTGATATTGCTTTCATTACTTGTGATATATCTTGTGTGCACATCATCATTGCATATTATTCATTTCTTGATATATTGTCGATCATAACTCATATAACAAGATTGCAATACGCACCTCCAACTCTTATTTAAAGGAATCACGAGGAAGGAGTTCAGAACCCTTCACCGGAATTCGGCTCTTAGTCTTGTTTTGAGTGATCGTTGCATCATTCTTTCATAATTGTTTAAAAAAAGATTGTTAGATTAGCATTTACACCTATTCACCCCCCTCTAGGTGTTTTTCAATTGGTATCAGAGCATAGGTCTCTAGGCTCTTGGCTTAACAACCTTAGAGAGATCCTCTATTTGCTAATCACTTCATTCATTTCTCATTCACTCTCACTTAGTAAAAATGGCTGATGGTATTAAGACCCCTCCTAAGTTTGATGGACTTAACTTCCCCATATGGAAGGTTAAGATGACCGTTTTCTTGCAATCTCTAGGAAGTCGAGTTGCAAAGGCCGTGACCAAACCCTTTAGTGCACCCCCGGTGATGAATCCACTTGGTCCAAAATTGAGACTAAGGAATTTGATGCCAATGCTAGGGCTCATTATGCACTACTTCAAACCCTCAATGATGATGACATTGCTAGAGTCATCCATTGCAAATCCGCATTTGAGATTTGGACACACTTGCTAGTGACACATGAGGGAACATCACAAGTGAAGAGGGCTAAGATAGACCTTCTTCGGTCCCAATATGAGAACTTTAGCATGCAAGAGAATGAAACCATAGATGATATGGTTACAAAATTTACAAAGATCACTAATGGACTTTCTTCTCTAGGTGATGGTATCGACAACGACCAAAGAGTAAGAAAGATCATCCGGGCTCTTCCTCCTTCATGGGAAGTGAAAGCAACTACCTTGAAGGAACTCAATGACAAGGAGGAGATGGAGCTAATTGGTCTCATTGGGAACCTCAAAACCCATGAGATGGAGAGAAAAGCTAGGGAGGACATGGCTCCTTCCAAGAAGAAGACAATAGCCTTCAAATGTCAATCCACACACTCCGACGACGACGATGAAGAAGAAGATGACGAAGAGCTCTCACTTCTTGTGAAGAACGTCTGGAGGATGTACAACAAGGCTAAATTCCAAGGAAGAAGGAGATGGCAATGAAGCAAAGAAGAAAGAAAAATTATTTGCTTCAATTGCCAAAGACCGGGTCACATTGTTGCGGAGTGCCCGGATAAAGCAAAGCTTCCACTTCCAAGAAGCCCTTCAAGAAGAAAGCAATGAAGGCTACATGGGATTCCGAGAGCGAATCCGAGGAGGAAATCGACACCGCCAACATGTGCTTCATGGCAAATGAAAGCACAAGCAAGGTAACCCCTTCCACTTCTTTTAATGATGAACTTTCCATGGATGAACTAGGAGAAGCTTTTGTAGAATTATCACATAACTATGATTTTCTAAAGAAAAAGTACTTAAAATGAAGAAGGAAAATGAGTCTCTTAATCATCAAGTATTTATCCTTTCTAAAGAAAAAGATGACTTGCTCTCTACTTTAGTTACTACTCAAAATGATTTTGATAAGTACAAGATTTCTTGTAAAGGCAAGTCCCCACTAGTTGATTCTAATGAAATTACCATGCTTAAAGAAAGAATAGATTCATTAGGAATTGTTTTGAAAAATTGTGAGTTTGATAAGAAGAAGATTGAGGCCATGTTTCCTAAGAAACAAGCCCCTAAGAAAAATGCTTTCCATGCTCATGCTCATGTTCATACCACACAACCTTTACATCGTGGCAAACCCCCGAAACATGCTCACACTTCACACACACATCATGCATTCATGTATGGTAAAGTGTATTCATGTTCTTATTGTGGCCGTAAAGGACACTTAGCTAATTTTTGCTATAATAGACTATATGCATCTCGTCAAAATGTTTGGGTTCGAAACACTAACTTTCAAGGACCCAAGAAAATTTGGGTACCAAAATCAATGAATTTGTTAAATGATGTAGGTACCGTCCAAGGCCCAACGACGTAGAGGATTGTGGTATCTTGATAGTGGTTGCTCAAGGCACATGACTTGGGATATCAACAACTTTGCAACCCTATCAAGATACCATGAAGGTGGCACCGTCACCTTCGGAGATGATGCCAAGGGTAAAATCATCGGTATTGGTAATGTTAAACTTGGTACATCCCCTTAAATAGAAAATATAGTTTTAGTTGATGGCCTCAAGCATAATCTCTTGAGTGTTAGTCAACTTTGTGATAAAGGTTTTGATGTTGTTTTTGATAATGTAGTTTGTAAAGTTATTGATAGAATATCTAATACTTGTGTATTTTTCGGTTTTCGTAAAAACAATGTGTATATGATTGATATGTCTAATATGTCTTGTAATATTACTTGTTTAAAAGCCCTCGATGATGACTCTTGGTTGTGGCATAGAAGATTAGGCCACATTTCTTTTGACTATATATCTAGGTTAAACACAAAAGAAATGATGAAAGGTATTCCTTGCTTGAATTTTGAAAAGGACCGGGTTTGTGACGCATGTCAATTTGGAAAATAAACCAAGTCTTCTTTCAAGTCAATCAAGGATATCATGACATCACGTCCCTTGGAGTTAATCCATATGGATTTATTTGGTCCTACTCAAACCAAAAGTCTAAGTGGGAATCGTTTTGCATTTGTTTTGGTTGATGACTTTTCACGTTTTACTTTGGTTTTCTTTTTGGAATATAAAAATCAAGCCTTTTCACATTTTCAAGCCTTTAAGAAAAGAGTTGAAAAGGAAAAAGATACTTCAATTTTAAGAACAAGAAGTGATAGAGGAGGTGAGTTCATTAACCTACCCTTTACCACTTTTTGTGAAGAACAAGGAATTAAGCATGAACTATCTTGTCCTAGAACTCCACAACAAAATGGAGTAGTTGAACGGAAAAATAGAACATTACAAGAGATGGTTAGGACAATGCTTAGTGAATATGGTCTACCACACTATTTGTGGGCCGAGGCCGTTAATACATCATGCTATATATCAAATCGTGTTTTCTTATGCAAAAATACTTCAAAAACATCCTTTGAGATTTATTTTTCTAGAAAACCAAATGTCTCTTATTTTAAAGTTTTTGGATGCAAGTGCTTTGTTTTAAATACAAAAGATAATTTAGGTAAATTTGATGCTAGATCTTATGAGGCTATTTTTGTTGGTTATTCTAATACTAGTAAGGCTTATAGAATCTTCAATAGATCATCTTTGACTATTGAGGAATCTATTCATGTTAAGTTTGAAGAATCTAATTCGTTTGTTAAGAATGTTGTAGAAATAGATTCTTTGGATGAAGGCTTGGAGAAAGTTACCTTGGAGGACTCACCTACTATTGGAGGCATGCCAAAGGATGATGAAGGAAGTGAAGCTAAAGTAGAAGAGGCTCAAGGAAATGAAATTATAACAAATGAAGTAGAGCCTACTCAACAACTTCCAAAGGATTGGAGATACAACCCACATCATCCCAAGGACCTCGTTATAGGTGAAGTATCTAAAGGGTAACCACTCGCTCTAAACTTCATGATTTTTGTGGGCACTATGCATTTATTTCTCATGTTGAAGCCGTGGCCGATTCATATTGGTTGCTTGCCATGCAAGAGGAGCTCAATCAATTTGAGCGCAACCAAGTTTGGCACCTTGTTCCTAGGCCCCACGATTGACCAACAATTGGTACTAAGTGGATCTTTAAGAACAAGTTGGATGAATCGGGTAACGTAGTTAGAAATAAAGCTAGGTTAGTTGCCCAAGGTTACACTCAAATCGAAGGAATCGATTTTGAAGAAACCTTTGCACCCGTAGCACGGCTTGAAGCCATACCGATGACACTAGCATTTGCCTCATATAAAGATTTTAAATTGTTTCAAATGGATGTTAAAAGTGCTTTTCTAAATGGTTTTATTGAAGAGGAGGTGTATGTTGAACAACCCCCCGGGTTTGTTGATCCTACACATCCGGATTTTGTGTTTAAATTAGATAAAGCTCTTTATGGTTTAAAACAAGCCCCTAGGGCTTGGTATGAAAGACTTTCTTCATTTTTAATTTCAAATGGTTTTAAGAAAGGAAAAATTGACACAACTTTATTTACAAAACATGTAGAAAATGATATTCTTATTGTGCAAATTTATGTAGATGATATTATTTTTGATTCTACTGATGAATCTCTTTGCCAAGCTTTTGAATCATGCATGAAGGAAGAATTTGAAATGTCTATGATGGGAGAACTCAACTATTTCCTTGGACTCCAAATCAAGTAAAGGAAGGATGGGATCTTCATCAATCAAGCCAAGTACACAAAGGAACTAATCAAAAGGTTCGGGCTTGAAGGATCTAAAGTGAGCAAAACTCCCATGGCAACAACAACAAAGCTTGATAAGGATGAATAAGGTAAAAGTGTAGACATTAAACTTTATCGTAGCATGATAGGTAGTTTGCTATATTTAACGGCTAGTAGGCCAGATATTATGTTTTCGGTTTGTCTTTGTGCTTGTTTTCAATCGTGTCCTAAAGAATCTCATATAATTGCGGTTAAACGTATAATTAGATATCTTAAGGGCACCATTGAGATGGGTTTGTGGTATCCGAAAACCGGTCAATTTTCAATGACGAGTTTTTCGGATGCTGACTATGCGGGTTGCAGGGTAGATAGGAAGAGCACAAGTGGAACATGTCAATTCCTAGGTAATTGTCTTGTATCTTGGTCTTTCAGAAAGCAAAATTCGGTAGCCCTTTCAACCGCCGAGGCGGAGTATGTTGCAGCCGAGCTTGTTGTGCACAAGTTCTTTGGATGAAACATACTCTCCTTGACTATGATTTGCATTTTGATCATGTTAAAATATTTTGTGATAATACTAGTACAATTCATATGACAAAGAATGCAAATCAACATAGTAAAACTAAGCACATTGACATTAGGTATCACTTTCTTAGAAATCATTATGAGAAAGGTGATATTGATATTGACTATGTTTCTACCGATTTTCAACTTGCCGATATTTTTATAAAACCTCTAGACTATGCTAGATTTTCTTTTATTTGTGGTGAGTTGAATGTTTGTATTATGGATTCTTGAAGAAAAACATTTTTATTTCTATTTTGTTTAACCCTTTTTGATGTATGACAAAAAGGGGGAGAATAAGTTTAAGTTTGTTTGATATTATTTGCGTTTTATGGAGAAAAAGAAAGAGTTTTCATAGTTTTCATGTTTTATGTATATAGCTACTCATAGTCATTTCTTTTATACATAGCATAATTTGAGGGGGAGCTTCCAAGCTCTTCTTCATTTTGTTTAAAATAACTTGTATGTTTTGTCATCATCAAAAAAAGGGAGATTGTTGGCCCAAGGTTATGTTTTGATGATTACCAAACATATTAGTTATTTATACTAATCATGTTTGTTGTTTTAGTGTGTTTCAGGGTTCTAATGATTCTACGAGCATTCTTCCCTAAAGGAAGGTGTTTTGACTCAAGTCACCTCATTTCGGGCTCAAGTATCAAGCTTGCTAGATCTTATGAAGAAGCCCACTTGAAGATCTTGTAGTCCTTTAGAACCAATGTAAGAAATGTAAGAAATAGTTTGTTAAAGTTTGGGGTTGTAGAATATTGGCTCTAGGATACACACACATTTTCAAAATACAGTTTTTAGTTTTGGTATTTGTTTTTAAGTTCATGCCTTGATTCTTATACATGATTCCAAAATCCTTACAAATTCTATATCTTGTTTACACCATGTATAACTATCTTTTACACCATGATACTTAACTTCATATACCTACAAAAATTATCTTCAAAAATTTTCAAAGTTCAAAATTTCTTCCCAGTTTTTCTGTTTCAGGCTAAACCGGCCGACCGGACCGGTCGACCGGATCATGTGTCCAGGACGTGTACGCTTGTGCACGTCTGTCGGTCGGCCGACCGGTCGCCCGACCTGTAAACCCCAACTCTCTGTTAATTTCGGTTGGCCAACCGGCCGGCCGACAGTTATTATCTTTGTTTCCTTCTTGAGGCCGGTCGACCGGACGGTCGACCCGAGCCCAACGGCTATTTGCCAGCAAGGCGGACGGCCGACCGGACCGGTCGGCCGCCAAGCCTGCTGCTGCCCAACGGCTCTTTCCTCTTTGGTGAATTTCTGAAAATCTGTTTTTGGTCTGTCTTGTGGCAGATTTTTTCTGAACTTTAGGGATTATTTTCTGATCAAATAAGCTTAAATTAAATGAGTTTTAATCCCTTCCTCTCCCTATAAATAGAGGAGATAGGTCTCTTGCAAAGACACTAAGAAAAATCCCTAATTTACAAGTTTTCAAAAGAAAGAAAAAGTTTCAAAGCTCTCAAATTTCCATAGCTTTCTTGGACATTGTTTTCAGTTGTGTTTGCCATTTTTCATTTACAACTGAGTTTATTTTTCTCACTACACTTCTAGAGCTAAAATTCCAATCCTCATTCTATAAGGAGTTGTAAAAGAGAAGTGTTGTAAAGAGTTTGTGATCTTTATTGTGATCACTTGGTTACTTGTGTTCTTCTTGTTCTTGTGGAGTACCTCTTGGTAGAGGTCTTGTAAGTGGTGGAGCTCGGTACTATGGTCTTTGGTAGACCTTGTAAACGTTCTCGGTGGATAGTGGAAACCCTTCACGGAGGTGAAGGCGGGGAGTAGAGCGGTGGCTCGAACCTCGAAATAAATACTTGTGTTTGTGATTGTCTTCTGCTCTTGCTCTCTATTTCGCTTTACCTTCAATTGCTATCCTTTACTCATTATTTCTAGTTTGTGATATTGCTTTCATTACTTGTGATATATCTTGTGTGCACATCATCATTGCATATTATTCATTTCTTGATATATTATCGATCATAACTCATACAACAAGATTGCAATACGCATCTCCAACTCTTATTTAGAGGAATCACGAGGAAGGAGTTCAGAACCCTTCACCGGGTATTCGGCTCTTAGTCTTGTTTTGAGTGATCGTTGCATCATTCTTTCATAATTGTTTAAAAAAAGATTGTTAGATTAGCATTTACACCTATTCACCCTCCTCTAGGTGTTTTTCAGTTTGTACACAAAATTCGGATGTGTAGGATCAACAAACCTGGGGGGTTATTCAACATATACTTCTTCTTCTATAAAACCATTTAAAAACGCACTTTTGACATCCATTTGAAAAAGTTTGAAATCTTTATAAGAAGTAAAGGCAAGTGTCATCCATTTGGCTTCAAGCAGTGCTACGGGTGCAAAGGTTTTCTCAAAATCGATACCTTCGATTTGAGTGTAATCTTTGACCACTAACTTAGCTTTATTTCTAATAACATTACCCGACTCATTCAACTTATTCCTAAATATTCATTTAGTACCAATAGTTGGTCTATCATGGGGTCTAGGAACGAGATGCCAAACTTGGTTGCGCTCAAATTAATTGAGCTCTTCTTGCATTACAAGCAACCAATATGAATTGACCTCAGCTTCGAGGATATTTTTGGGCTTAATGTGCGAAATAAAAGAAAAATGCTCACAAAAATCATGGAGTTTGGATCGAGTAGTTACACCCTTGGATACATCACCTATGATGAGGTCCTTGGGATGATTTGAAGCAAATCTTCAATCCTTTAAAAGTGGAAGTGTTGGCTCACTTCAATCTCTTAAACTTCATCTTGTACATCAATCTTTGGCTTTTTTTTTCTTTTATAAGTGAGTCCTTCAAGGTTATCTTCTCCATGTCTTCACCTAAGGAATTAATCTCTACACAATTCTTCACAAAAGTATTAGATTCCTCAAATTTAACATGTATAGATTCTTCAATAGTCAAAGTAGATCTATTGAAGACTCTATAAGCCTTATTAGTATTTGAATATCCAACAAATATGGCTTCATAAGATTTGGCATCAAATTTTTCTAAATTGTCTTTCATATTTAAAACAAAGCATTTACAACCAAAAACTTTAAAGTAAGAAATATTAGGTTTTCTCAAATAGTAAATTTCAAATAAGTTTTAGAGTATTTTCACAAAAATAAATTCTATTTGAGATGTAATATGATGTGTTTACAGCCTCGGCCCATAAGTATTGAGGGAGTCCGTATTCATTTATCATTATCCTAGCCATTTCTTGAAGAGTATGATTCTTCCTTTCAACGACTCTATTTTGTTGTGGAGTTCTAGGCAATGATAGTTCATGTTTGATTCCATGTTCTTCACAATAAGTGATAAATGAGTGTTAATGAATTCACCACCTCTATCATTTCTTATACGTAAAATCGAAATTTTTTTCTTTTTCAACTCTTTTTCTGAACACTTGAAAATGTGAAAAGGCTTGATCTTTGAGTTTTAAAAAGAAAACCCATGTAAAACGAGAAAAATCATCAACTAACACAAAGAGAAAACGATTTTCACTTAGACTTTTGGTTTTAGTTGGACCAAACAAATCCATGTGGATTAACTCCAAGGGTCTTGATGTCATGATATCCTTGATTGTTTTGAAAGAGGACTTAGTTTGTTTCCCAAGTTGGCACGCATCGCAAATGCGGTCCTTCTCAAATTTCAAATAAGAAATACCTTTCACCACTTTTTTATTGTTGATTCTAGATAGATGGTCAAATAAAATATGGCCTAGTCTCCTATGCCATAACCAAGAGTCTTCATTAAAGGCATTTAAACATGTAGCATTGCATTATAAATTTAACATATCAATCATGTACACATTATTTTCACGAAAATTGGAAAGTACACATGCATTGGTTTATGATTGAGTTGAAACCTGCACATAAAAATACATAATTTTAGAACTTTTATAATAATAGTGCAAGGTGCTCAATTCTACCGCTATAGCAAGTGGCTATGCGGGTCGTGATCCACAAGGAGGGACTAGCGATGGAAGCTTTTTAGTAAGTTCTCTTTTAAGTTACATTCAATGGTTGAAGATCTTCTTTTAGTTCTTTAAAAGAAAAGGAAAAATAAGTTAAAGTTAAGTTAAAAAGAAAGTGGTAGATTGAGAAGGAAGGGAAAATAGAAAATGGATATTTACAAAGAAATTGAAAAGAGTGATAAAAGAGTTGGGTGTTGATGGTGTTGGTGATCTAAACTAAAGAATTAAAAGAAAAGAAAACTAAAACCTAAAAAACTTACTTACCTCTTTGGCGTCTGCTTACCTTTGATCCGTATCGACGATGTATCTTTGTTTGAAGGCGAGCAAAGTATGACAAATAGGATCTTTCTCATTCTCGATTTACACTATGAAATGAAGGGGAATGCTACACTACCATAGAAATGGATATTCATCACCATACGCCATCAACGGCACTTGCAAGGGCATGGAAACTTTGAGGCTATCGGATTTATTTGGATCTACAAACACAGAAGAAGGAAGCAAACAAAAACAAGAAAAGAAAAGAAAAGGAAACTTTGATTCGATTCAAATAACAATAAAAGAAAGATCACTTACATGGTGTCACCCTCAGTACAAGCTTGTTCTCATTCCTCTATGAAAGTCTCCTCTCCTCTCAGTTACATAAAGAAAATAAAAATTACAAAAAGAAAACTAAAAACCTAAGTTACAAACTACAATATAGCCTAAATTCTACTCTCTGCTTGGTCTTTCTCTGCCTCTGATATGTGGGGTATTTATAGGATAGAAATGGATAAGAAAATGAGTCTAAAGATAAGGGGAGCTGACTATTTCTGAATTTGAATCCTCCCCTTATCTCCAAACTTGATTTGATATGGATATTCAGTTCTGATCTGCAGCTTGTTGGCGTATTGATTGCTGAATATAACTTATCAAATGACATAATAATAAACAGTGATCAACTTAAGAGTTGTAACCCTTTAAGTCTTCCTTTTGGATCATCTTGAATCATCAGATTTGAGTTTCGGTAGCAAAAATTATGATTCAAGTACTAAAATGTATCCAGTCAGAATCCGAGTCAAAATTGCTTCTTCTCATCCGTTGATCTTCTCTCTATCCATTTATCCCTTTGAATTTGGACTCTGTATTTGACGTTATCCTCGGTTGATCTTTAGCTTTAACTGCTTGATTCACCAAAAACTGAATTTAACCAACTGGATTTGGGATCATCCTCTCTAGCCAAATAAATCTAGTTAAATCTGAATTTAATTGATATTTATTTGATTTTATCCTCTTTCTCCCCATGATTATATTCTGCAAAATAGACATTAAAGACAAGAAATTTAGTAGATTTATTACATGATAAATGTGAAAATATAGTAAAGAATAATACAATAAATGTGTGCAATCAGTTTGTCTATCTAAAACATTGCAAGCTAAATCATCAAATATTAATTTGAAACCTCTATCACAAAGTTGACTAATATTCAAGAGGTTATGCTTGAGACCATCAACTAAAACAACATTTTCAATTAAGAGAGATGAGCCAATTTTAATATTACCTATACCGATAATTTTCCTTTGGAATCATCTCCGAAGGCGACGGTGACACCTTCATGGTACCTTGATAGGGTTGCAAAATTGTTGATATCCCAAGTCATATGCCTTGAGCAACCGCTATCAAGATACCACTGCTCTCTACATCTTGGAGCGTACCTATATCAAGTAACAATTTGGTTGATTTTGGTACCTATATTTTCTTGGGTCCTTTAATGTTAGCATTTCGAACCCAAATGTAATCATTTGAAGCATTTATTCCATCAAAGCAAAATTTAGCTAAGTGACCTTTTTGGTCACAATAAGTGCATGAATAAACTCTACCATAAATAAAAGAATGATGAGAGTGTGGGGTGTGAACATATTTGGTGTGTGTGGTATGTCTAGCATGATGTGTATGTATATGTTGTGATTTAGGAGTGTGAATATGTGTAGTATGATGAGCATGTGTGGTATGAACATGTTTCTTTGGAGTAAGTATCTCAAGAAACATTGCCTCCAACCTAGCTTTATCAAACACATTTCTTTAATACATCGCCTAAAGAATTAATTTTATATTTTAGAATAGAAATCTCATTTTTCTCAATTAATTAAATTTTGCTTTACATGAAATTTTATATGCATCAAAATCTTTTTGCGTGGATAAGAGTGTGGAAGATAAATCATCTTTTTCTTTAGAAAGAATAGCAATTTTATTTTGAAGGGTTTCATTTTTCTTTTTTCATTTTTAAATACTTCTTTCTAAGAAAATCATAGTTGTTAGGCAACTCTTCAAAAGCCTCACCCAATTCATCCATTGTTAATTCACAATCGTCAAGTGAGGGCTCTGATGTTACCTTAGATGTGTTATCATTAGCCATGAAACACACATGTGTTGTATCCACTTCTTTATTAGTTTTACTCTCCGAGTCTCGCATAGCCTTGAGAGCCTTCTTTTTGTAGGGCTTCTTGGAGGTTTAAGGTTTACTTTTGGTCTCCAGACAATTCGCAACCATGTGGCCCGATTTCGGCAATTAAAGCATATGACCTTCTTGTCTTCTTTCCCTTATCATCTTCTTCTATTGTTAAACTTGGCCTTATTGTACATCCTCCTTACATTTTTCATTAGGAGGGAGAATTCTTCATCATCCTCTTCTTCATCATCATCGTCAAAGATGCTGGGAGTGGATTTGAAAGCGATCAGTTTCTTCTTTTGTGGTGTCATCTCTTCCCTTGCCTTCTTCTCCATTTCATGGGTCTTAAGCTTTTCTATAAGACCGATGAGTTCCATCTCTTCTTTGTCACTTAGCTCCTTCAATGTAGTAACCTTGACTTACCATGAGGGTGGAAGTGCCCGAATGACCTTCCTTACTTTTTGATCATTGTCAATGGCATCACCTAAAGAAGCAAGACCATTAGTTATTTTAGTAAATTTTATTACCATGTCATCAATGGTGTCATTATCATGCATGGTGAAATTTTCATATTGGAAAATGAAGAGATCAATATTTTCTCTTTTAACTTGTGACGTTCCTTCATGTGTGACTACAAGGTGTGTCCAAATCTCGTAGACGGATTTGCAATGGATGACCCTAACAATATCGTCATTGTTCAAAGCTTGAAGTAAGGCATAGTGTACCTTAGCATTTGCATCAAACTCCTCAGTGACAATGTCGGACCAAATGTCCTCATCACTAATGAGTACACTAAAGGGTTTAGTCACCATTTTTGCAACCCGGCTTCCTAAGGATTGAAAAAATACGGTCATCTTAACCTTCCATATAGGAAATTGTAACGCCCCGATCCCACGAGTACAGAGATGTTACTGCAACGTATATACGCAGGGCAGAAACACCCTCACATATATATGCTAAGCATCGGTATAGGTAAGAATCAGAATACGAAAGCACAGTGGTAATTTACATTCCGGCAACAATAACACAAGTACACAGTTATCACAGAGCATGATACAATATCCTCAGAATATTATATCACCAAAAAGCGTAGAAGCAGGATGTACAATATGAAATAGGGGAAAGTACTCACGAGTAGTAAGATCAGAATCTCGCGAGCCGATCAAGGGGAGGCCGCAAGAAAGAAGCTCCGGACAGGCAACCTCTAATCCACGCTTCCGCTGCGCACTCCGATAAGCTATAACAAGGCCACCACGGTCCAGACTTTAGGATCTGGACATGAGAATTCAGGGTTATCAGAAAACAACCCAGCAAGTACGTAAGCTAAAGCCAGTTCACGTGCTCAGGCAGTCACACGTAGACATGATCAAGTGATATGGTTCAGGCATACGGGTATAAGCAATGACCAGTAACATAAATAAAAATTAGAGGAACGACAGTAAATCCGAAATCAAGTAAATACATGTATATCGATAAGTCTGAATCGGAAAACATGAATAGAAAACGGTGTCGAGAGCTTAAGTCCAAATAAACATGCGATAAATATAAGTATGGTCTAAACTAATTGTACAAGCTCAGATTATATATTCATGAGATTGATACGTCAAGGGGATAATTCAAATAAGAAAACCCTCATCTATATACCACATACCCCATGTCGTCATCGTCTGAGTTCATACAACTTCAGTTGCCCTCAGAATAAAACAACTAGAGTGTGTCTGGAGTAATCTTTATGTTACAGAAATCATATATCATAAAGCAGGGTGTCAACTCAGGACATAACACTTGATTAAATGATGAATCACTATAATCAGAGAATATAAAGGTGTTACATTTTCAATAATAATCATCAGTATCATTTGTTATTCTTGTACCCCCCACCGGCGTCCCACAACATCGACAATTGAAAAACACCTAGAGGGGGGTTGAATAGGTGTTAATGCTAATCTAATGCTCTTTTTAAACAAGTTAAGATGAATGAAGCAAGCGGTCACTCAAAATAAGAAATTGAAGCCGAATTCCCCGTGAAGGCTCTAGAACTTCTCCTCTTTGATCCCTCTAGATTATGAGTTGAGGTGCGCAATTGCTTCCTTGTTGATATGAGTAAAGACCAAAAATGCAAGGAGATGAAATGAGTGCAATATTGAAAAACTAATAGTATCTCAAGTAAGGAATGTAACAATAAAGAGTAAGAAAAGATCAATCGCAAATATAGGAAATTTATTTCGAGGATCGAGCCACTGCTCTACGTCCCCGCCTTCACCACTATGAAGGATTTCCACTAAATTCACAAAGGGAACTTCCATACAAGAACCTTACACCCTAGGGGATTATAATTGGTCTACACAAGATCGGAGTACCCAACTCTAATAATACAATCCTCACACAAGAAGAACCACAACTCAAAGAATATAAGTCACTTGATGATCTAGAAAGACCACAAACTCTCTTTTACAACTTCTATAGAGTGGAGTATGATTTTTGGCTCAAGAAGTGAAGTGAGAGAAAAATTTCAGTAGCAGAAGTTAAGACTTGAAAACCAACTGAAAAATTTTGCAGTTGAAAGAACTTTGAAAATGAAAAGCAATGAAACACTTTTTCTCTTGAAAACTTGACAACTTGGATATTTTTCTTGTTGAAAAGCAAAGACCAATGACCTCTATTTATAGGGAATGGATAAATACCATTCATAAGTGATACTAGGTCATTAGGGGTGAGTTTAGCCACTTGGAAGTAAGAAATAGCAGTTGGAATCCATAAAAACAAAACAGATTCAAAATAGAGCCGTTAGAGCCAATCTGGCCAGTTACCGGTCAATCGGCCGGTCGACCGGCAAGCCATTTGGCAACTAGCCATTGGCTCCGGTCGACCGCCTGGTCGACCATATGATATTTTTAAAATAGAAAAATGAACTGTCGGTCGACTGGCCCGGTCGACCGGCAAAACCCGAGAGTGAGGGTCATGCAGTCAGTCGACCGATCGGTCGACCGCAGGGTCTGACAGTCGACCGGTTCGGTCGACCGGCAGACGTGCACAGACGTGCATGCCTACGACCATAAGGCCCGGTCGACCGGACGGTCGACCGTGTTGGCTTGAAACAACTACGATCGACCGCCCACCGGAATGGCCTAAAATGACTAGGAAACAGATTTTTGATCTTTGAAAATATTTTTAAAATATTTTGAAATAGTTTGAGGGTAGTGAAGCATAGTATAGGATATAATATTCATGTTCTAAACTTGATATAAAAATTTGAAGAATTTATGAAACATGTATTAATATCCAAAAAACCAATACTACCCAAAAACCTGTATTTTGAAAAGTGTATTTTTGTGTGTGTAACTTCTTAAGCACATATATCATATCCTTACTCTTTAACATATAAATTTCTTACAATGGTTCTAGATGACTATAAGATCTACAACTCGAGCTTTTCCATTTGTATCGTTAGATAACTTGAATTCTTGATTCCGTATTTGAGTCATCACCACCTTCTTTTAGGGAAGAAAACAACTTGAATCCTTAGAACCCTGAAACAATCTTAAACACTTAAACTTAATTAGTACATATAACTATATATGTTTTGTGATCATCAAAACTCTAAAACTGGGTGATTGTAACCTTGGGCCAATAATCTCCCCCTTTTTGATGATGACAAAACATATGAGTTATTTTAAAACAAAAATGTAAGAAGCTTAAAAAAGCTCCCCCTCAAATCATGCTATCTAACAAGTATAAGAAAATAATATGTTCTTTCAAAAAAAATGAAATGATTTTAACAAACATGAAATTGTAGCATAAGAAAGAAATATGTAACTTAAATATACTTCTCCCCCCTTTTGTCATGCATCAAAAAGGTTAAGCTAATAAAAAATTTTTGAAGAGTATTTGAAAAACTCTCATGAGTCCATAACACAAACATTTAATTCACCATAAATAAATGAAAATTTATTATAATCTAGTGGTTTAGTAAATATATCGGCAAGTTGAAAATTGGTGGAAACATAATCAATTTCAATATCACCTCTCTCATAATGATCTCTAAGAAAGTGATATCGAATGTCAATGTGCTTTATCTTACTATGTTGATTTGCATTCTTAGTCATATGAGTAGTACTAGTATTATCACAAATATTTTAATATGGTCATAATGCAAATCATAGTCAAGGAGAGTATGTTTCATCCAAGGACTTGAGTACAAGCTCCTGCCGCAACATACTCCGCCTCGGCGGTTGAGAGGACTACAGAATTTTGCTTCTTGGAAGACCATGAAACAAGGCAATTTTCTAGAAACTGACATGTTCCACTAGTACTCTTCCTATCCACTCTACAACCCGCATAGTCGGCATCCGAAAAACTCGTCATGAAAAATTATCCGGTCTTCAGATATCACAAACCCATCCCAATGATGCCCTTAAGATATCTAATAATGCGTTTTACCGCAATTAAATGGGACTCTTTAGGACATGATTGAAATCGAGCACAAAGACAAACAATAAACATAATGTTCGGCCTACTAACCGTTAATACAATAAACTACCAATCATGCTACGATAGAGTTTAATGTCTACATTTATACCTTATTCATCCTTGTCAAGTTTTGTGGTGGTAGCCATGGGAGTCTTGCTTGTCTTAGCCCCTTCAAGCCCGAATTTCTTGATGAGTTCCTTTGTGTATTTGGCTTGATTTATAAAGATCCTATCACTCCTTTGCTTAATTTGGAGACCAAGGAAATAATTGAGCTCGCTCATCATAGACATCTCAAATTCCTCCTTCATACATGATTCAAAAATCTTTTCAAAGTTGTTCATTAGAAGAATTAAATATAATATCATCAACATATATTTGAACAATAAGAATATCATTTTCAATATGTTTAGTAAACAAAGTAGTATCTATTTGTCCTTTTGTAAAATTATTTGAAATAAGAAAAGATGAAAGTATTTCATACCAAGCTCTAGGAGCTTGCTTTAAACCATAAAGAGCTTTGTCTAGTTTGAAAAAAAAATCTGGATGTGTAGGATCAACAAACCTGGGGGTTGTTTAACATACACCTCCTCTTCAATAAGCCCATTTAAAAATGCACTTTTGACATCCATTTGAAAAAGTATGAAATCTTTATAGGAGGCAAAAGCAAGTGTTATTCGTATGGCTTCAAGTCGTGCTACGGTGCAAATGTTTTCTCAAAATTGATTCCTTCGATTTGGGTGTAACCTTGGGCCACTAACATATCTTTATTCCTAACAATATTGCCCGACTCATCCATCTTGTTTCTAAAAATCCATTTAGTGCCAATTGTTGGTCTATCATGGGGTCTAGGAACAAGATGCCAAACTTGGTTGCGCTCAAATTGATTGAGATCCTCTTGCATGGCAAGCAACCAATATGAATCGCCCTCGGCTTCGAGGATGTTCTTTGGTTCAAAATGAGAAATAAAAGCATAATGGCCACAAAGATTATGGAGTTTAGAATGAGTAGTTACCCCTTTTGATACTTCACCTAAAATTAGATCCTTGGGATGATGTGGAGTGAATGTCCAATCCTTTGGAAGTGGTTGTGGTGGCTCCACTTCAACTTCTTGAACTTCACTTTGCACATCAACCTTTGGCTTGTCTTCTTGTAGAGGCGAGTCTTTCAAAGTAATCCTCTCCATGTCTTCACCTAATGAATCTATTTCTACAATATTCTCAATAAAAATATTAGATTCTTCAAACTTTACATGTATAGATTCTTCAATAGTCATATTTGATTTATTGAAGACTCTATAGGCTTTACTAGTGTCAGAATAACAAACAAAAATAGCTTCATAGGATTTTGCATCAAACTTACTTAAATTATCTTTAGTATTTAAAATAAAACACTTACAACCAAAAACTTTAAAATAAGAAACATTTGGTTTTCTTGAATAGTAAATTTCGAAAGAAGTTTTAGAAGTGTTTTTTGTAAAAGAAACCCTATTTGATATGTAACAAGATGTGTTTACAGCCTCAGCCCATAGGTATTGAGGGAGACCGTATTCATTTATCATAGTCCTAGCCATTTCTTGCAATGTTCGATTTTTTCTCTCAACTACTCCATTTTGTTGTGGAGTTCTAGGACATCATAATTCATGTTTAATTCCATGTTCTTCACAGTAAGTGACAAAGGTTTGGTTATTGAATTCACCACCTCTATCACTCCTTATTCGTAAAATTGAAGAATCATTTTCCTTTTCAACTCTTTTCCTAAATGTTTGAAAATATGAAAAGGCTTGATTTTTGTGTTCTAAAAAGAAACCCTAGTAAAACGAGAAAAATCATCAACCAAAACAAAAGCAAAACGATTTTCACTTAGACTTTTGGTTTTAATAGGACCAAACAAATCTATTTGAATTAACTCCAAAGGTCGTGATGTCATGATATCCTTGATGGATTTGAAAGAGGACTTGGTTTGTTTTCCAAGTTGGCATGCATCGCAAATGCGGTCCTTTTCAAATTTCAAGCAAGGAACACCTTTCATCGCTTCCTTATTGTTTATTCTAGATAGATGATCAAAAGATATATGGCCTAGTCTCCTATGCCACAACCAAGAGTCATCATTGAAGGCGTTCAAATAGTGGCATTACATTTCATATTAGACATATCAATCATGTATACATTGTTTTCACGAAAACTGAAAAGTATACATGCATTAGTTCGTCTATTAAAAATATTACAAGCTAAGTTATCAAAAATTATATTAAAACCTTTATCACAAAGTTGACTAACACTCAAGAGATTATGCTTGAGGCCATCAACTAAAGCGACATTTTCAATCATAGGAGATGAACCAAGTTTAATGTTACCTATACCAACAATCTTTCCTTTGGAGTCATCTCCGAAGGTGATGGTGCCACCTTTGCAAAGTTGTTGATGTCCCATGTCATGTGCCTTGAGCAACCATTATCAAGATACCACCTCTCCCTACGTCTTAGAGCTTTGGAGTGTATCTACATCATGTAACAAATTCGTTGACTTTGGTACCCAAATTTTCTTGGGTCCTTGAATGTTAGCATTATGAACCCAAACATGATTATTAGATGCATTTATTCTATCATAACAAAATTTAGCCAAATGACCCTTTTGGCCACAATATGTGCATGCATAAATTTTACCATACATGAATGCATGATGAGTGTGTGGAGTGTGAACATGTTTTAGGTGTTTAGCATGATGTGAGTGTGAATGTTGTGATTTATGAACATGGGTGTGTGTAGCATGTGTTGTTTCTTTGGGATATGTTTCTTAGGAAACATAACCTCTAATCTAGATTTATCAAATTCACATTTCTTTAAAACTTCCCCTAAGGAGTTAATTTTGTTCTTAAGCATGAAAATCTCATCTTTATTTATTTGAGAAAATTTTGCTTTACAAGAGATTTTATAAGCATCAAAATCCTTTTGAGTAGAGGTGAGAGTTGAAAACAATTCATCTTTTTCTTTTGTGAGAATGAAAACTTTGTGGTTAAGAGTTTCATTTTCCTTTTTCATTTTTAATATTTCTTTTTAAGAAAATCATAATTTTGAATTAGTTCTTCAAAAGCTTCTCCTAATTCATTCGTAGATAATTCACAATTGTCAATAGATGATTCGGGGGTTAGCTTATTTGTGTTCTCATTTGTCATGAAACACATGTGGGCCGTGTTGGTTTCTTCATCGGATTCACTTTCTAAATCCCACGTAGCCTTTAAGGCCTTCTTCTTGTATGGCTTCTTGGAGGTGGAGGGTTTGCCCTTATTTTTAGGGCATTCCGCAACGATGTGCCCCGGCTTCCGGCAATTGAAGCAAATGATTTTCTTTTCTTCCTTTTCTTGCCATTTTCTTCTATTTTAAAATTTTGCCTTATTTTACATTCTCCGAACGTTCTTCACAAGAAGAGAAAGATCTTCATCATCCTCTTCTTCATCATCTTCGTCGCAATAGGTGGAAGAGCTTTTGAAAGCGATTGCTTTCTTCTTTGGAGGAGCCATCTCTTTCCTAACCTTTCTTTCCATCTCATGGGCCTTGAGGTTCCTAATGTGACCAATGAGCTCCATTTCCTTCTTGTTGTTGAGCTCCTTCAAGGTTGTAGCTTTGACTTCCCAAGAAGGTGGGAGTGCACGAATGATCTTCTTCACATTTTTATCGTTGTCGATGTCGTCACCTAGAGAAGCAAAACCATTAGTAATTTTTGTAAATTTAGTAACCATATCATCAATAGATTCATTTTCTTGCATGGAGAGTTTTCATATTGGGAACGTAAGAGGTCAACTTTAGCCCTCTTTACTTGTGATGTTCCCTCATGAGTGACTAAGAGGTGAGTCCAAATCTCATATGCGAATTTGTAATGTATGACTCTAGCAATGTCATCATCATTAAGAGCTTGAAGTAATGCATAGTGTGCCCTAGTATTTGCGTCAAACTCTTTCGTGATAATATCGGACCAAGTGTCCTCATCACCAAGGAGTGCGCTAAAAGGTTTAGTCATCGCCTTTGCAACCCGGCTTCCTAGGGATTGCAAAAACACGGTCATCTTAACCTTCCATATGGAAAAGTTAAGGCCATCAAACTTGGTGGGGTCTTAATACCTTCGGTCATCTTTACTAATGTATATGAGGATGAAATATGAAAAATATGATTAGCAATTTAGGATCTCTCTAAGGATGTTAAGCTAAGAACCTAGAGACCAAAGCTCTGATACTAATTGAAAAACACCTAGAGGGAGGGTGAATAGGTGTTAATGCTAATCTAATGCTCTTTTTAAATAAGTTAAGATGAATGATGCAAGCAGTCACTTAAAATAAGAAATTGAAGCCGAATTTCTCGTGAAGGGCTCTAGAACTTTTCCTCTTTGATTTCTCTAGATTATGAGTTGAGGTGCGCAATTGCTTCCTTGTTGATATGAGTAAAGACCGAAAATGCAAGGAGATGAAATGAGTGCAATATTGAATAACTAATAGTATCAAAGTAAGGAATGTAAAATAATAAAGAGTAAGAAAGATCAATTGTAAATATAAGAATTTGTTTCGAGGTTCGAGCCACTGCTCTACGTCCCCGACTTCACCACTATGAAGGATTTCTACTAAATTTATAAAGGGAACTTTCACACAAGAACCTTACACCCAAGGGGATTACAATTGGTCTACACGAGACCGGAGTACCCAACTCTAACAATACAATCCTTACACAAGAGGAACCACAACTCAAAGAATATATGTCACTTGGTGATCTAGAAAGACCACAAACTCTCTCTTACAACTTCTATAGAGTGGAGTATGATTTTTGGCTCAAGAAGTGAAGTGAGAGAAAAATTTCAGTAGTAGAAGTTAAGAAGACTTGAAAACTAAATGAAAAAATTGAAAGAACTTTGAAAATGGAAAGCAATGAAACACTTTTTCTCTTGAAAACTTGACAACTTGGATATTTTTCTTGTTGAAAATCAAAGACCAATGACCTTATTTATAGGGAATGGATAAATACCATTCATAAGTGATACTAGGTCATTAGGCGTGAGTTTAGCCACTTGGAAACAAGAAATAGCCGTTAGAATCCATAAAAATAAAATAGATTCGAAATAGAGCCGTTAGAGCCAATCTGGCCAGTTACCGGTCGACCGGCCGGTCGACCGCAAGCCACTTGTCACTAGCCGTTGGCTCTGGTCGACCGTAGGATATTTTTAAAATAGAAAAATGAACTGTCGTTCGACCGGCCCGATCGACCGGCAAAACCCGAGAGTGAGGGTCATGCAGTCGGTCGACCGGTCGGTCGACCGCAGGGTCTGACGGTCGACCGGTCCGGTCGACCGGCAGACGTGCACGCCCACGGCCATAAGGCCCAGTCGACCGGACGGTCGACCGTGTTGTTCTGAAACAACTACGGTCGACGCTCGGTCGATCGGAATGGCCTGAAATGACTAGGAAACAGATTTTTGATCTTTGAAATATTTTTAAATATTTTGAAATAGTTTAAGGGTAGTGAAGCATAGTATAGGATATAATATTCATGTTCTAAACTTGATATAAAAATTTGAAGAATTTATGAAACATGTATTAATATCCAAAAAATCAATACTACCAAAAAACTTGTATTTTAAAAAGTGCATTTTTGTGTGTGTAACTTCTTGAGCACATATATCATATCCTTACTCTTTAACATATTAATTTCTTACAATGGTTCTAGATGACTATAAGATCTTCAACTCGGCTTTTCCATTTGCATCGTTGGATAACTTGAATTCTTGATCTCGTATTTGAGTCATCACCACCTTCCTTTAGGGAAGAAACAACTTGAATCCTTAGAACCTGAAGCAATCTTAAACACTTAAACTTAATTAGTACAAATAACTATATATGTTTTGTGATCATCAAAACTCTAAAACTGGGTGATTGTAACCTTGGGCCAACACAGTTCACACGCTGGAGCCCGCACTTTCAGTAGAACTCACCCGAACTCTGATACACGAATACCATTATTTGAATAGAGGAGAGACCAAATAACATATGTTCCTGGAATTATTATTATACAGGTATGTGTGTGTGTGTGTTAATATGCACTAAGAATGCTGATCACGCTAACACCAGGCAGTACAGGCAGGAGGAAGGATTATTTTTCTTGGAGGATAGATTCAGGAGGTAGCCCCACAAATTCAAGAGGTGTCCCCCACAGATTCAAGAGGTGGCCCCTACCACGTGTATGGTGTGACACTTTGCTCTGTGTGGGGAATGGATTCAAGAGGTGGCCCCTACAGATTCAAGAGGGGGCCTCCACCACGTGTATGGCGTGGCACTTTGCTCCGTGTGGCACTTAATTCCATTCAGGATCCGCCGGACGCTAGCATGATCGTGGGATACATCCTCGTCATTCTGACACCAGGCATGCTCTGCCGGACCCAGTATGACCATGTTATTAACAAGAGTAACAGTGCATTGGACATGACTACATGGGATACAAAAGTTCAGGAGTACAGGAGTTCAGGGGTACAGGAGTACCAGATGTTTGGTAGCAGATAATAATCATGTTAAGTCCCCGTAAAGTGATAATCATGAATATGCAATATAATACAGGTGTCAGGTATAATAGTATCCAGTCAGGTGTCACAATATCAGGTCAAGTGTATCAGTATCAAGTGATAGCATATGTCAAGCTTCAAGTGATAGCATGTCAATCATCAGGTATCAGGTGTTAAGTGATAACAAGTCAAGTACCAGTGTCAGATATTAAGTGTCAGGGATCACGTGTCAAGTATCAGGTGTTAGATAATTTATATGTCGGTATCAGGTGAGTTGAATACAGTTACAACATCATATGTTAGTAATCATCCGTCATGTAACATGGTACAGTAGAACAATATAGTTAAATGTTTCAAACTCTTCACAACCATATCTATAGCAACAATAAAGCAATCTATTAATTAGCTATATGAAGCCGAACAAAGCGGGAGCGTATCTTGGCATACCGATTACAAGTATAATACCATCCAATAAGTTATAATAACGACCAATAGGTATTAGTATAACACGTTAATATTGGAAAATCACTCGCATATCATATATCCACTCGCATAACGATGCATCGTGTATTAAAAATCAGAATAGCGTTCCTAGAAAAGGTACTCTCCTAAACCATCAAAAATGTCATAAATCCCCAGAACACCAGAAACCGTGCTCGCCACCAATCCATGTTTTTGAGAGAATAAGAGAGGAGAAAGAGGAGAGATAAAATTAGAGTCAAAGAGAGATGTGTTGGGGAGAGAGTGGGAGTTGTAGGAAAGTGAGAGAGAGACAGAGAGAGGTGTAATGCTGGATAAGGAAGGGGGTAAGAGAAAGTTTGATGGAAAGAAGGCAGTAAAAGAGGAAAAAGGAAAAGAAAAAAGAAGAAAAGAAAGAAAGGAAGAAAGAAAGGAAAAAGGAAAGAAGAAAGAGGAGAAGGGGTGCACCCAGCTGCTGCTAGACGCCACCGGCTGCCCGTGCAGTGGGCGCCGCCGGAGGGGGGTGGCGGGCGGCCGGAGGGGAGAAGGGAGGTGGAGGGGATTTGGGTTGTTGGTGTTGTTATTGGTGTTACTGTTGTTATTGAATATGGTGGTGGTGGTTGAAGGTAATGAAGATGTGGTGGTGTTAATTGAAGATGGTTGTATTAGGGAGTTGGAGAAGGAAGAGGAGATAGTGGTTGGGTGGTGGAAGTAGAGGAATTGGTGGTGATTGATGGTGGATTGAAAAGAAGATGAAGGTGATGGATTTTGGGAAAATTAGAGAAGAGGAGATATTAATTGAAGAGGAGGGAGGTGTAGAAGAGGAGAGGGTAACTTGAGGGGAAGGTGGCTGGCCCTAGGTGGTGGTGGTGGTGGCCGACCATGGTGAAAGAGAAGGAAGAGGTGATGGTGGTGAATAGTAGTGAAGATGATGATGTTGAAGTTGGTATAGTTATTGTTGTTGTTGGAGTTGAAATTGGAGAGGGAAATGATGGGGTGGCTTGGCGGAGGAGATGGCCGGAGGGGGGCACCGGTGGTGGTGCTGGAGATGGCTGGCGGTGGAGCCAAAGGAGGGAGGAGTGAGGGAGAGAGGAGAGTGAAGAAGAGAATGGGAGAGAGAGAAAGATTTTTATTTTTAGTGTTTTGTTTTTAAAAGGAAAAGGAGTGATGGAATGGAGAGTGGTGATGAAATAATAGAGTTGATGGGCATGCTGTTGATGTGATGGGCTGGTCGGCAGAATTGGGGAAAAGAAAAGAAGAGAAAAGAAAGAAAGAAAAAGAAAAGAAATAGAAAAATAATATTATTTAAATATGGTAAAAAATTGACTGTTTCAGAGATGTTCTTAAAAAATATCAAAAATAAAAATATTATTTTAAGATGCATGATAAAATTGGATTCGAGAAATTCAATTTGGTTTTCAAATTAGAATCCTAAAATCTTCCAACGATACCGGTCGAATTCGATAAATTCAGAAAAATATCAAAAAAATATTTAGATAGAAAATGAGATTTTAAGAAGTAATGTGGAAAGTCGTTTCTAAAATTTAACTCCGTTAGAAAACTAAAAATCTAAAAATCTGTCAGTAATGCCAATAGACACCGATTTTGAAGATTTTGCAAATTAATTCTGAAAAAATTCTGAAAATTATGAAAAATCTAAAATATTAGAAAATGATATTTAAAATTATAACCGGTCAAATCTAACTATCGAAAAGATCAAATCGAGTAAAACACTAGGATCGGGTTCCCAGTTCAGACTAGGTTGACTCCGAGTCCATGAATCCGGATCCAATATAAAACAATCGCACAAATAATCATAAAACAAAACAAATAAAAAAACTAAATGAAAAAAATTAGAATACGTATCTAAGTACGTATTTCGAAAACAGGGTGTTACATTCCATCCACCTTACAAAAATTTCATCCTTGAAATTTCGATAATGGGAAGATGAACACAAAATAATAGGAACGATGATTATACTAAACAAGTTTTGAATAATTGAGGGCAGTTCTCACAAGTCGACTGAACAGTAAACTCGAGACTTAGACATTTCTGCACTTCCTGCTGTATATATCCTCTGACAGAACCATAATAATATTGATATAATATCTGTTGATAAAAGAATATTGCCAAAACATTAGAAGACTGACCCATTCTGAATAATATAAAGTGGGTTGACTTGGTGAGATAATCAATATTACTTCTTTCAGACTACGAAGCAAAGCTGATGAAATGTCTAAAAATTCATAGTATTGAAATCCATAATATAATATATAACTCTGCATGGCATGAAGTTGTCCTTGACGAAGAGTTTGTAGTAGAATTACCGATGTACTGCATACATACTAATTCTCTGAGAATAGACCAGAATACCGAAGATAAAAAAAGTCTGATAATACTGAGCATACATAAAGAAGTCCGATAATTAAGGATCTCTGAATACTGGGCGTTATTAACTCTGAAAGATATAGCCAAGAATATGGAATAACCATGAAAAATTCTAAATACTGACTTCTGAATGATAACCCGGCTGTAGATGAAATATTAGAGAATACTCAAGCCCTGCAAGGTTGGCCGAATGGATCGTTCATAAGGATTACGATGATAGCTTAGATACAGCGAGAAAACCATATTCATCGGATCCATCAAAACACGTTAGGTGGGAGAAATTTAAGGAATGGCTAGAGTGCTAAGCACAGAAGGGACTAGCCATGAGCAAAGCCAAGCCTTGGTGAGGCCATCACATAACACAGCTCCGGTGTTAAGCATTAGGGTGCGGCGGAGCTAACGCTCTGCGAGGCTTACACTTGGCGGAGCTCACGCGGCGAAACCAGCGTGTAACACAACGCTAAATGCTAAGCACCAGGGTGCAGTGAAGTCCACACCTGGTTAGGTTCGCGCGTGACTAGAACACGAACCTCACTTAGCGAGGCTAGCGGAGCCCATGGTCCACCAAATCTATAAAGACTTCCAGGAGTTGGTGGCTCTGAGAACACGATCAAGAAATCACAATAACCGAAATGAGTCCCGAATACTGTCTCTTGAATAATAACCTGACTTCAGATCAGTTCTGAGAAGACCCGAGTTCCATAAACTTGGTAGAAGAAATAATGATCTTTACTGGATAATAAAAATAGAATATACCATAACTCTGTCTGGCAGAAGTCTTGAATCTTGGACACTATTTCATACTGATGCTCCTCATATAATGATACAGTCTATCTAATTATATAAGTGATGACTACTCCACTTTCTGTACTGATTCGTCGTGATACGTCCATACATACAAGAATAGAATGCAAGGCCAAAAAACTATCCAACATAAGATAATGTGATGTATCAGAGTCAAAGAATGCCAGAACAGAATGAGAGAGAACCACATCTATCTTGCCACTACCCTACCA
Source organism: Agave tequilana (assembly GCA_038442645.1). Classification (NCBI taxonomy): domain Eukaryota; kingdom Viridiplantae; phylum Streptophyta; class Magnoliopsida; order Asparagales; family Asparagaceae; genus Agave; species Agave tequilana. Next base: position 285,772 of record JAVJIF010002056.1, on the reverse strand, counting down.
ATCTATCCATATCTTAAGTTGGTATAAGGATGACGAGAACTGGAAATGAATAAGGATGGAAGGAATTCAAGGATCAAAAGAAGGACGGTCAAGAGGGAATAAATAACTTTACATTTGTAGTTGGATTGTATAAGCACGACTCATGCGCACCAGTTGCAAATCTCTTTACCATTAATTTACCAACTGGTTGTATTGAAGATGTGAAAGCCTAAGCTCTGATACCACCCTGTAATGCCCTGATCCCACGGGTACGGAGACTTACTGTGACATATATATGCAGGGCGAAAACACCCTCACATATATACGCTAAGCATCAGTACATGCAAGAATGAGTATGAAAGTACAATGGTAATATACATTTCGGCAATAATAACACAAGTACAGAGTTATCATAGAGCATGATACAATATCCCAAGAATATTAGATCACCAAGAAGCGCAGAAGCAGGATGTACAATATGAAATACGGGAAAGTACTCTCGAGTAGGAAGATAAGAATCTCGTGAGGCGATAAAGGGGAGGCTGAAAGAAAGAGGATCCGAATAGGCAACCGCTAATCCACGCTTCCACTGCGCACTCTGATAAGCTACAGCAAGGTTACAACGGTCCAGACTCTAAGATCTGAACATGAGGATCCAAGGTTGTCAGAAAGCAACCAGCAAGTACGTAAGTTAAAGCCAGTTGGCATGCTCAGGCAGTCATACTGTACATGATCAAGTGATGTAGTTCAGGCATACGGGTACATACAATGACCAGTAATATAAATGAAAATTATAGGAACGACAGTAAATCCGAAATCAAGTAAATACATGTATATCGATAAGTGTGAATCGGAAAACATGAGTAGAAAATGGTGTCGAGAGCTTAAGTTTAAATAAACATGCGATAAATAAATTAAGCATGCAATAAATACAAGTATGGACAAAACTAGTTGTATAAGCTCAGATTATGGATTCATGAGATTGAAACGTCAATGGGATAATCTAAACAAGAAAACCCTCATCTATATACCACATACCCCATGTCGCCATCATCTGAGTTCATACAACATGAGTTTCCCTCAGAGTAACAGAACTAGAGTGTGTCTGAAATAATCATTGTGTCATGAAAATCATATGCCATAAAGAAGGGTGTCAACTCAGGACATAACACGTGATTAAATGATTCATCAGTATAACTGGAAAATATAAAGGTGTTACATTTCAGTTATTCAATAATAATCATCAGTATCATTTGTTATTCTTGTCCCTCTTCCACCAGCATCCCACAACGTCGATAGTACATGCTGGAGCCTGCACTTCAAGTAGAACTTATCAGAACTCCGATACGCGGGTACCATTATTCGAATAGGGGAGAGACCAAATAACATATGATCCTGACGTTATTATTATACAGGTATGTGTGCGTGTGTGTGTTAATATGCACTGAGAATACTTATCACGCTAACACCAGGTGACACAGGCAGGAGGAAGGATTATTTTTCTTGGAGGATAGATTTAGGAGGTAGCCCTACAAATTTAAGAGGTGGTCCCCACAGATTCAAGAGGTGGCCCCCACCACGTGTATGGTGTGGCACTTTGCTCTGTGTGAACTTTGCTCTGTGTGGGGAATGAATTGTAGAGGTGGCCCTAACAACGTGTATGGCGTGGCACTTTACTCCGTGTGGCACTTAATTCCATTCAGAATCCGCCAGACGCTAGCATAATCGCGGGATACATCCTTATCATCCCGACACCAGGCATGCTCTGTCGGACGCCGGTATGATCGTGCTATTAACAAGAGTAACAGTGCAGGGAACATAAGTATAAGGGATACATGAGTTTAGGGGTACAGGAGTACCAGATGTCTGGTAGCAGTATAATAATCATGTTAAGTTCCCGTAAAGTGATGATCATGAATATGCAATGTAATACAGGTGTCAGGTGTAATAGTATCCAATCAGGTGTCAAACATCAGGTCAAGTGTATCAGTATCAAGTGATAGCATATGTCAAGCATCAACTGATAGCATGTCAATCGTCAGGTATTAGGTGTTAACTGTTAAGTGATAACAGATCAAGTACCAGTGTCAGATATCAAGTGTCAGGGATCACGTGTCAAGTATCAGGTGAGTTGAATACAGAGTTACAACATCATATGTCAGGTAATCATCCGGTCATGTAACATGGTACAGGAGAACAATATAGTTAAACGTTTCAAACTCTTCACAACCATATCTATCGCAACAATAAATTAATCTATTAATTAGCTATACGAAGCAGAACAAAGCAGAAGCGTATCTTGGCATACCAATTACAAGTATAATACCAGTCCAATGAGTTATAATAACAGCCAATAGGTATTAGTATAACATGTTAATAATGAAAAATCACTCGCATATTATATATCCACTAGCATAACGATGCATCATGTATTAAAAATCTGAATAGCGTTCCGAGAAAAGGTACTCTCCTAAACCATCGAAAAACGTCATAAAATCCCAGAACACCAGAGAGAGAGAGAGAGAGGAGTTGTGCTGGATAAGGAAGGGGGTAAGAGAAGGTTTGATGGAAAAGAAGGGGAAAAGAGGAAGAAGGAAAAGAAAAAAAAGAAAAGAAAGAAAGGAAGAAAGGAAAGAAGAAGAAGAGGAGAAGGGGAGGGTGCAGCCAGCTGCTGCTGGCCGTCGGTGGCGGCCCAGGCGGCGGCGTCGAGGGGAGGAAGGGAGGTGGAGGGGATTTGGGTTGTTGGTATTGGTGTTGGTGTTATTGTTGTTGTTGAAGGTGGTGGTGGTGGTTGAAGGTGATGAAGATATGGTGGTGTTAATTGAAGATGGTAGTGTTAGGGAGTTGGAGCAGGAGGAGGAGACAGTTGTTGGGTGGTGAAAGTGGAGGAATTGGTGTGGATTGATGGTGGATTAAAGAAGAAGATGAAGGTGGTGTGATGGGTTTTGGGAAAATTAGAGAACATGAGATGTTAATTGAAGAGGAGGGTGGAGAAGAGGAGAGGGGAACTTGGGTGGAAGGTGGCTGGCCCTAGGTGGTGGTGATGGCTGGCCATGGTTGAAGAGAAGGAAGAAGGTGATGGTGGTGAAGATGATGATGTTGAAGTTGGTGTTGTTGTTGTTGTTATTTTTGGAGTCAAAATTGGAGAGGGAGATGATGGGGTGGCTTGATGGAGGAGATGGTCGGAGGGAGGCGTCGTTGTGGTGCTGGAGATGGCTGGCGGTGGAGCCAAGGGAGGGAGGAATGAGGGAGAGAGGAGAGTGAAGAAGAGAATGGGGGAGAGAGAGAGAGTTTTGTTTTAGTGTTTTGTTTTTAAAAGGAAAAGGAGTGATAGGACGGAGAGTGGTGATGAAATGGAGTGATGCGAATGTAGTTGATGTGATGGGCTGGTCGGAAGAATTGGGGAAAGAAAAGAAGAAAAGAAAAAAGAAAAGAAATAGAAATAGAAAAATAATATTATTAAATAAGGTAAAAATTGTCTGTTTCAAAATGTTCTCAAAAATTCTCAAAAATAGAATTTATTTTAAGATACGTGGTAAAATTAAATTCGAGAAATTTAATCTGATTTTTAAATTAAAAATCCTGAAATCTTCTGACGATACTAGTCGACACCAATACCGGTTGAATTTTGATAATTTAGAAAAATCTCAAAAAATGAATTTAGATAGAAAATGATATTTTAAGAAGTAATGTGAAAGCCAATTCTAAAAATTCAACTCTGTTAGAAAACTTAAAATTCAAAAATCGGTCAACGATACCAATAGACACCGTTTTGAAGATTTTGCAAATTAATTCTGAAAAATGTCAGAAAAACATGAAAAATCTAGAATATTGAAAAATTATATTTGAAATTGAAACTGATCAAATCTGACTATCGAAAAGACCAAATCGAGTAATATACACTACGATCGGGTCTTAGTTCAGACTAGGGCTGACTCCGAGTCCACAATCTGGATCCAATACAAAACAATCACACAAATAATCATAAAAAAATAAATACAAAAACTAAATCAAAAAATATGATCAAAAAATCAGAACACATATCTAAGTACGTATTCCAGGAACAGGGTGTTACAAAAGTTAAGGCCATCAAACTTGGGAGGGTCTTAATACCTTCGGCCATTTTTACTAAAGTGGATGAAGATGAATTTGTGAAAGAAGTGATTAGCAATTAGGATCTCCCTAAGGTTTTTACGTCAAAAACTAGAGTCCAAGGCTCTGATACCAATTGAAATACACTTAGAGGGGGGTGAATAGGTGTTTTGCTAATCAAATGTAATTTTAAAACTACTTATGATGAATTATGCAAACGGTCACTCAAAATAAGAATTGAAGCTGAATTCTCCGTGAAGGGCTCTAGAACTTCTCCTTTTTGATTCCTCTAGATAATGAGTTGAGGTGCTCAATTGCCTCGTTGATGAGATGAGTATAGACCGGTAATGAAAGTGATGGAATGAAAGCAATTATAGAATGTAAGATGAATAATTATACAAGTATGAAAAATGAAAAACAATAGAGAACAAGTTACAAACAATCGCAAACACAAAGAAATTTGTTCTGAGGTCCGCTCACGTCCCCGCCTTCACCACTATGAAGGATTTCACTTTCCTCTAAGGGATCTTCCATAAAGGAACCTTACACAAAAGAATTATAACTTGGTCTACACAAGACCGGAGTACACAACTCCACCAACTCAGCCCTCTACACAAGGGGTAGCGCAAAGTCAATTGAGGTTACAAAGCACTTTGTGATTTAACAAGATCACAAATATTTTCTCTTACAATTTCCTATAGAGTAGAATATGAAGTGTTGCTCAAGAAGTTAAGTGAGAGATGAAATTCAGTTAGAAAGAATAGAGGAGTTTTAAAACCAACTGAAAATAGCTTTGGAAAGAAAGAACTTGAAGATTGAAAGTTTCTTTTGAAACAAACTTGAAAACTTGTGAACTTGTTTTTTGTCTAAAACCAAAACCAATGACTCATATATAGGCAATGAATAAATATTATTTATAAATCATACCAGGTATTTGGGGTGTGTTTAGACACTTGAAAACCAAAAATTCCTATTGGAATCAACTAAAAACAAAACAGATTAAAAAACTAGCCGTTATGGCCATCAGGCAGCCTGTCAGTCGACCGACAGGTCATCCAGAAAAGAGCCGTTGCCTTCGGTCGACCAGGTGGTCGACCGCTTGGTAGTTTAAAAAGAAAAACTAAACTGTCGGTCGATCGAGTCGGTCGACCGACCCTAACCGAGAGTTAGGGTCTTTCAGTCGGTCGACCGATAGGTCGACCACAATGGTTAGCGGTCGACCATGTAGGTTGTCTAAAAAATTACTGAAGACAAACCTCAGAAGTAAACCTCGCAGACGCGAAGGTCGCATTCCAGCCTCAGACGCAGGCCTCATGCCAAACGCGAGGGTCGCGTCTCAACCCAAATGCGGACCTCGTGTCCTTTGTTAAACGTGGAGGTCGCATTCCAGCCTCAGACGCAGGTCTTATGCCAAATGTGAGGGTCGCGTCTCAACCTAAACGCGGACCTCACGTCCTTTGTTAACGCAGAGGTCGCATTTTAGCCTCAGACGCAGGTCTTATGCCAAACGTGAGCGTCGCGTCTCAACCCAAACGCGGACCTCGCGTCCTTTGTTAAACGCGGAGGTCGCATTCTAGCCTCAGACGCGGATTTCAACTCAGACGCGGATCTCACACTGTCCAACATCCAACTGCAAATGCGGATCTCAGCCAGAGTCGTGTTCGAACCTCAAACGCAGACTTCATCAACACACGATGCATGGATCACGTTCTGTGCCAAACGCAATGGTCATGCTGTTCTTTGAGACGCAGGCCTCAGGGTCACGTTTCAACATTTAAACGCGAGCCTGTGTAGCTACGCGTTCTAACACAGACGCGAGCCTATGAGCCCCGCGTCTCAACAACAGCAAAGTGAGGTCCGCGTCCAGTGCGAAACCCACATTCCGGCTGTAACTGACAGCCATGAACTTGGTCAGTTACATCCCATTTTCTCTCCACATAATGGGGAATACTTTCCATTATGGAGATTTAGGGGTTGGTTACAACCCACCAATGATGGAGAGATTAAGGGGTTGGTTACACCCCAGAATTCTCTATAAATAGCTATGAATAGCTAGAGAAGGGGGGCTCGAAAAAGGGGCTAAAGATGAGAGTCCTGGTGGAGGAATCTAAGAAGTCATAGACAGAGGGGAAGAGCTTCCTCGCCAGAGTTCGGCTTTGAAGCTCTCATAGCCTGGGAAGAGTTCAACTCTTTTTGTTAACTTGCTGAGTTCAAGTTCTTTAAATCTCTTTGTGATTCCATTACTAATAGGAGCTGTGCTACTCCACCAGTAGATCCAAAGGGAGGATTCACAAGAAGAACTTGACGTTCGGCCTATCAACGGGGAACAAGATTCACTCTCTACCGCCATGTGAAGAACCCAGTTTTAAATAAAGAGGAAAATCAATCAAAAGATTTTCTCTCTTTGGATTGTATCCGCTGTAATCTTCTATTCAATTAAAAGAATTTTGCAATTGTGATTTTTCAACGCGAAATAAAAGATGGTGTAACGCCCCGATCCCGGCGATACGGGGACGTCACTGCAACGTATATACGTAAGTCCAAATTACCTTCCCGTATATACGCTAAGCATCAGTACAGACAAGAATCAGAGTACGGAAGCAAATGGTGCATTATACATTCCAACACATATATCCAATTACAGAATTATCACCAGATGTGATTACAATATTACAATAATATTATATCACTGATGCGCAAATGCGGGAATATAAGAGATATACAATATATATGAACAGTACAAAAGGGAGCTCGCATACAAGTATACAAGGATGTACAAGAGTAAACAGCATAAGGGTACTCACGAGTTTAAAGAGGAAAACTCGAGAGACTCACAGAGGGCCTGGAAGGATGAGGCTCGGGACGGTCGGCTGGAGATCCACGCTACCGCTGCGTTACTCTGAACACACGCTCCTAGCTCCATGACCTGGACGTGAGAATCCAGGGGAGTCAAATGATACTCCCCAGGCGAGTGGTGAAGCAAAACCAAGTGGTGAAGTAGGGTGAGCACAATAATGCATAGACAAATGATATCAAGAAGGAAATACTCAGGAGGCAGATAGGTTAGAGCAGGTATGAATAGATATGGAGGATAATCATAAAACAGGAAATCAGAATAAACCAAGGACGAGCTACAGGTAGTCATATCATAATACTCATAAAACATGAAATCCGATATAAAGTCCGGGAAAAGCAAATACGGTAAGGCACAGCACAAATTCATAGCTATTTAAGATGTAGGCTTTGGTATGCGTCCCATTCCACATACCTCTACTTACAACTTAAAGAGCCGGTTATTATGACACTTTATTATTACTACTCGTCTACCCATATATCTAGGTATGTGTCTCGGTGTACGGCCAACTCACATACATCCATATATAAGCAAGTCGAGGTTGTTATTGGAAACAAGCGGGGGTATCAACGAACTATGTTTACAGTGGGTCCCGTACATACCCGGGACCACGGCCAATGATTGTTCCGTTGCATGGAAACGGAAGCCAGCCGCAAGGCTCAACATGAGGGACTTATGTATGCCCTATAATAACATGAATAAGGGAGCCAGCTCTCCCCTCGGTCCCCTGGAGTACCACAGGTCAGACCGGATATAGTGCACAATACCTAATGCCACTGTAAACACGAACACATATCGATATCCGCATGTTTCCCCCGACCCAATATAAGTTGGTACTTTTTAGGGTTTAATAGTTTAATTATCACTTTACGGGAAAAACAGGAAATAAACATGATCAGGAATCAGGAGTACACAATTACATATAGTCAAGTCACTGCATGTAAAGCAGGAAACAAGTCACTGATCATGATACAGGATAATAAGGTAAAGTTCCCGTAAAGGTGATAATCACAAGTCAAGTATATCATGCTGGGTATAAAGTGATAGCATGATAGGGTGATGATATATAACAAGTAACCAAACATATAAGAGATTGATAATAATCAGGTGGTAAGTTATGTCAAGAGATTGATATAGTCTGGGTAAGTCAGGTCATACCAAGAGGGTCTAGCCAAATAGTAGTATGTCAGGTGGTCAGGTGATAACACTCTAGATGTCAGGTGATATACATGTGTTAAAAGGTTGCATGTAACTGACAGGTCTAAAATAATGGTATGGCCTGGTAACATAAAAGCAATGACCCAAAGTCCAACAAGTCCACGACCACGAAGGGTCGGCCACGCATAGCATAAGCAATAAAAGATATAAAGCATGAAATAAATACATGAAAGCTAAAGCGAGAACATGCGCATAATCAATGAAATAAGAAGTAAGAGGGTAGCGAGTAAGAACACTCGCCTGAGTCACCAATATACCGAAATATCCGAAATCCTCGGAAGCTCGGGATGCGCCATAACCTGTGATATAATATGTAGAGTGAAGATGAGAGAGAGAAAGAATGGAAGATGATGTGTGTCTAGAGACAAGGGATATCCTAGAGAGAGAAAATGGGGATTTTTAGAGAGAGGAAACCTAGAGAGAGAAAGTGGGAATTTTTAGAGAGAGAATCTAGAGGGAGATTTCTAGAGAGAGTCTAGAGAGAGAATTAGGATTTTTAGAGAGAGAAAGTGTAGAGAGAGAAAGTCTAGAGAGGGAAAGGGATTTCTAGAGAAAGAAAATGTAGAGAGAGAAAGGGATATCCTAGAGAGAGAAAATGGGGATTTTTAGAGAGAGGAAAACTAGAGAGAAAGTGGGAATTTTTAGAGAGAGAAAGTAGAGAGAGAAAGAATTAGAGAGAGAAAGAGAGGTTTAGAGAAGAGAGAGAGAGAAGGAGGGATTTAAAAGGGGAGAAGTTGGTGGGGTGCTACAGTAGGGCGGTTGGGTGGACCTCGCTGGAAGAATGGAGAAGAAAGAAAAGAAAAGAAAAGAAAATGGGTTTTTAAATATTAAAATAATATTATATAATTCGGCTTAAAATTCGACGTGTCCCAAACGGTGCCCAAAAATTACAGAAAATAGAGAAAATTACGCTGAGACGTAATATGAAATCGGTTTGCAGAAATTCTATCCGTTTGCCAATTAAAAATCCCGAGTCAACCAGCGATACGGCCGATACCGACTCCGGTGGAATTTTCATAAAATCATAAAATCCTCAGAAAAAGAATGTAGGTAGAAAATATAATTCTAAGAAATAAAGTCTAAAGGACCATCATGAAATTCCTAACTGTTTGTGAAATAAAAATACTGGAATCAGTCTTCTACCGACTCCGGGAGAATATCCATAAATTCGTAAAATCTTCAGAAAAAGTATTTAAGTATTAAACATAATTCTAAGAAGAAATGTCTAAAGAACCCTCTAGAAATTCTAAACAGTTTGTAAGATAAAAATTCGGGAATCGGTCAGCGGCACTGGCCGACACCGGTTTTGAAGAAATTCATTTTAATTCCAGAAAAATCTAGAAAATCACAGAAAATCTAATATATTGGAAAATAATATTTGAAACTGAAATCGGTCAAATCTAATCACCGGAAAGACCAAACCGAGTAATACTCTAGGATCGGGCCTTCGGTTCAGACTAGGGCTGACTCCGAGTCCACGAATCCAAATCCAAGACAAAACAATCATATAAGGAATTCATAATACAGAATAAATACAGGAAACAAATCGAAAAAATACAACCGAAAATCTGAATACGCAACTAAGTACGTATTCCGGGAACGGGGTATTACAATCCACCCACCTTACAAAAATTGCGTCCTCGCAATTTCGTTAAGGGGCAAATTGAATACAAAGGGGATAAAGGCTGGAATTTATACTAATTAAGATATGAAGCACTATAGGTAGGGCTCTCAAGTCAACTGAATAATAATCATACTCTGCATTTCCGGCTGATGATGTCGTGGCTGTGTAATAAATCTTTAGAATAATGCTGAATAATACTGATGATGTCGTGGCTGTGTAATAAAGAAAACCCTGAAAATCCTGAGCATAATAAAGAAGACCGATAATTAAGAATCCCGACTGCTGTCTTCTGAAAGATAGCCAGATCAAGATCGATCTGGAGAATACCAAGCTTCATCAAGTTGGCCGAAGAGATCACATAAGAGCTTCATTCTGAACCAGCCACTACCTCTCTAGTCTAGTCATATCTTAAGATAGTATAAGGCTTCATAAAACCAAAACATAAAACCAAAACAGGAAAAGGATAGGAGGAATTTAGGAATCAAAGGAAAGATAGTCAAGGAGGGATTTGAAATCAAAGGAAAGATAGTCAAGAAATAGATAACTCTGCACTTGCAGTTGGAATGTATAACCAAGATTCATGTATTCCAGTTGCAAATCTCTTTACCATTGACTTGCCTTCTGGACGTACTGAGGAGGTTAGAGCCTAAGCTCTGATACCAACCTGTAACGCCCCGATCCCGGCGATACGGGGACGTCACTGCAACGTATATACGTAAGTCCGAATTACCTTCCCGTATATACGCTAAGCATCAGTACAGACAAGAATCAGAGTACGGAAGCAAATGGTGCATTATACATTCCCACACATATATCCAATTACAGAATTATCACCAGATGTGATTACAATATTACAATAATATTATATCACTGATGCGCAAATGCGGGAATATAAGAGATATACAATATATATGAACAGTACAAAAGGGAGCTCGCATACAAGTATACAAGGATGTACAAGAGTAAAACAGCATAAGGGTACTCACGAGTTTAAAGAGGAAAACTCGAGAGACTCACAGAGGGCCTGGAAGGATGAGGCTCGGGACGGTCGGCTGGAGATCCACGCTACCGCTGCGTTACTCTGAACACACGCTCCTAGCTCCATGACCTGGACGTGAGAATCCAGGGAGTCAAATGATACTCCCCAGGCGAGTGGTGAAGCAAAACCAAGTGGTGAAGTAGGGTGAGCACAATAATGCATAGACAAATGATATCAAGAAGGAAATACTCAGGAGGCAGATAGGTTAGAGCAGGTATGAATAGATATGGCAGGATAATCATAAAACAGGAAATCAGAATAAAACCAAGGACGAGCTACAAGGTAGTCATATCATAATACTCATAAAACATGAAATCCGATATAAAGTCCGGGAAAAGCAAATACGGTAAGGCACAGCACAAATTCATAGCTATTTAAGATGTAGGCTTTGGTATGCGTCCCATTCCACATACCTCTACTTACAACTTAAAGAGCCGGTTATTATGACACTTTATTATTACTACTCGTCTTACCCATATATCTAGGTATGTGTCTCGGTGTACGGCCAACTCACATACATCCATATATAAGCAAGTCGAGGTTGTTATTGGAAACAAGCGGGGGTATCAACGAACTATGTTTACAGTGGGTCCCGTACATACCCGGGACCACGGCCAATGATTGTTCCGTTGCATGGAAACGGAAGCCAGCCGCAAGGCTCAACATGAGGGACTTATGTATGCCCTATAATAACATGAATAAGGAGCCAGCTCTCCCCTCGGTCCCCTGGAGTACCACAGGTCAGACCGGATATAGTGCACAATACCTAATGCCACTGTAAACACGAACACATATCGATATCCGCATGTTTCCCCCGACCCAATACAAGTTGGTACTTTTTAGGGTTTAATAGTTTAATTATCACTTTACGGGAAAAACAGGAAATAAACATGATCAGGAATCAGGAGTACACAATTACATATAGTCAAGTCACTGCATGTAAAGCAGGAAAACAAGTCACTGATCATGATACAGGATAATAAGGTAAAGTTCCCGTAAAGGTGATAATCACAAGTCAAGTATATCATGCTGGGTATAAAGTGATAGCATGATAGGGTGATGATATATAACAAGTAACCAAACATATAAGAGATTGATAATAATCAGGTGGTAAGTTATGTCAAGAGATTGATAATAGTCTGGGTAAGTCAGGTCATACCAAGAGGGTCTAGCCAAATAGTAGTATGTCAGGTGGTCAGGTGATAACACTCTAGATGTCAGGTGATATACATGTGTTAAAAGGTTGCATGTAACTGACAGGTCTAAAATAATGGTATGGCCTGGTAACATAAAAGCAATGACCCAAAGTCCAACAAGTCCAACGACCACGAAGGGTCGGCCACGCATAGCATAAGCAATAAAAGATATAAAGCATGAAATAAAATACATGAAAGCTAAAGCGAGAACATGCGCATAATCAATGAAATAAGAAGTAAGAGGGTAGCGAGTAAGAACACTCGCCTGAGTCACCAATATACCGAAATATCCGAAATCCTCGGAAGCTCGGGATGCGCCATAACCTGTGATATAAATATGTAGAGTGAAGATGAGAGAGAGAAAGAATGGAAGATGATGTGTGTCTAGAGACAAGGGATATCCTAGAGAGAGAAAATGGGGATTTTTAGAGAGAGGAAACCTAGAGAGAGAAAGTGGAATTTTTAGAGAGAGAATCTAGAGGGAGATTTCTAGAGAGAGTCTAGAGAGAGAATTAGGATTTTTAGAGAGAGAAAGTGTAGAGAGAGAAAGTCTAGAGAGGGAAAGGGATTTCTAGAGAAAGAAAATGTAGAGAGAGAAAGGGATATCCTAGAGAGAGAAAATGGGGATTTTTAGAGAGAGGAAACCTAGAGAGAAAGTGGGAATTTTAGAGAGAGAAAGTAGAGAGAGAAAGAATTAGAGAGAGAAGAGAGGTTTAGAGAAGAGAGAGAGAGAAGGAGGGATTTAAAAAGGGGAGAAGTTGGTGGGTGCTACAGTAGGGCGGTTGGGTGGACCTCGCTGGAAGAATGGAGAAGAAGAAAGAAAGAAAAGAAAAGAAAATGGGTTTTTAAATATTAAAATAATATTATATAATTCGGCTTAAAATTCGACGTGTCCCAAACGGTGCCCAAAAATTACAGAAAATAGAGAAAATTACGCTGAGACGTAATATGAAATCGGTTTGCAGAAATTCTATCCGGTTTGCCAATTAAAAATCCCGGAGTCAACCAGCGATACGGCCGATACCGACTCCGGTGGAATTTTCATAAAATCATAAAATCCTCAGAAAAAGAATGTAGGTAGAAAATATAATTCTAAGAAATAAAGTCTAAAGGACCATCATGAAATTCCTAACTGTTTGTGAAATAAAAATACTGGAATCAGTCTTCTACCGACTCCGGGAGAATATCCATAAATTCGTAAAATCTTCAGAAAAAGTATTTAAGTATTAAACATAATTCTAAGAAGAAATGTCTAAAGAACCCTCTAGAAATTCTAAACAGTTTGTAAGATAAAAATTCGGGAATCGGTCAGCGGCACTGGCCGACACCGGTTTTGAAGAAATTCATTTTAATTCCAGAAAAATCTAGAAAATCACAGAAAATCTAATATATTGGAAAATAATATTTGAAACTGAAATCGGTCAAATCTAATCACCGGAAAGACCAAACCGAGTAATACTCTAGGATCGGGCCTTCGGTTCAGACTAGGGCTGACTCCGAGTCCACGAATCCAAATCCAAGACAAAACAATCATATAAGGAATTCATAATACAGAATAAATACAGGAAACAAATCGAAAAAATACGACCGAAAATCTGAATACGCAACTAAGTACGTATTCCGGGAACGGGGTATTACAGATGGCGACTCTGCTGGGGATACTTTGTCATTCTCAACTGACGAGAAAGTGGTGGCGCAAGCCGACGTCAAGATGCTTGGATTCAGAGTCGAATCGCTTATGATCGAATTCGACCAAGAGAAGTTGAACTCCACCAAAGCTTCGTGAGCCTCTCGTGGAGACAACGCGGTCAACCCCAACGTCTCTTCAGAGACCCGCGCCATGACCTACGGTCAAGATAGCAATAGAGACTAATCTCCCCACTATCCTTCTATCAAGCCACTCCGAGTTCCGGACACGGGGGTTCCCAACAATCTCTGCGACTCAATCGGAATGCTGAGAGATAGTGAAAGTGTTGTGCTCATCGTCAGCAGGCAGAAGTGGCTAAACAGCACATGTGGCCCGCATCAATGTCTCCCACGAGACCCGCGAGGCCAATGATGATGAAGGCCAATCTCATCGTATCTCTCCTCTCCAAATTCCTTAACTCTAGGTTACCCGGGGTCCCCAATAACCCGCAAAGCGTAACCTTAATGTTGAACGTCGATAAAGGCATCACACACATCGACAACAGATGAAAGAAGCTGAAAAAGTCATCTCTTCAGTAGTTACAGAACGCGGGGCTTAGGCCCACGTTTCTTCTGAGCAGCACGAGACTCGCATCTCAGATTCTCAACGTGAGGCCCACGTTTCTGTAACTGAACATGAAGCCTACGTTTCTATATTAGAATGCGAGGCTCGTGTTTTACCTCACAGACTCGATGTTCAGCAACGCGAGGTCTGCGTCTCTTCTAAAAATGCGAGACCTGCGTCTTTGTGCCAAAACGCGAGACTTGCGTCTCTTCTGCAGAGAACGAGCCTCACGTTTTCAACTCAAAATAGCTAAACCGGAAGTCCTCATCCTCAGAGACTCGAGGCTGATCTCTTCGATCCCTTTGTAACGGATCTAAGAGATTACTTGACAAAGAAGAGGAGTGTTCATCAAATCACTCCACAATGCTGCTGTGAACGGCTCATCACAGTGGTGTTCTCTGAATGTCACTGCAGCTCGCATACGAGCAAGCAGTCGGTATTTAATTAGTTATCCGCGACCCCTGTCTCCAACTCAGCTAAGAGGCGTCGCTCCCGCAGGAAGAGAACCTTTCTGACACTGACACAGAGTGCCTTGAGGTTACTTCAAATATGGTGGGTCCAAGCAACTCGCTAAGTAAGTCCAAAGGGAAGCAGTCGATCGTCAGCTCCGACGAGTCTGACGATAAACCATCTGGTTTGAGAGAATTACTGACCGAAACAGAAAGAGTATACCAGCACACCCGTACTCAGACTGGTACAATCGCTCCAGTAAGTTTCAGTGCCCTAGTTTGGGGTATTGAAGTAAGGGAGCACACTCCGCCATCGCGGAAATCATAAACCTTCGCGTATATGGCAGGCCAAGAGTTTGGAGAAGCAGGCCCAAATTCAGAGGGAGCAGCTCGATATGATCTGCACCCAGCAGGAATTTATCGACATCCTTAAGCAGATGTTGATCAAGCTGTTAAGAAGAAGAAGCCGAAGACTAAAGGGTCTTCGAGTCGGGCAAAAGGCATTGAAGTTGATAGCTCCACCTCTGAAAGTTCTGATGATGAGGATGCTAACTTTGAGAAACCACCAACTCTACCTGAGGAGAAGGAGGGTTCAGACATTGGAAGTGATCATTCAAAGTGGATGAGTGAGCTGGAGAAGCATCTCGAAGCCCTCGCCAACCGAAAGGCCTCCAAGAAGCAGGAGTGGTCCGGCTGTACCTGGCTGAGTGGGATCTTGTAACGCTCCTAAGTTCAAAGCTCTGAACCTACAAGCCTTCGACGACAAGAGGTCGCTGAACCAACATATATACTACTTCAAATCCTAAGCAGGGATTGTAGTATCAAACAATGCCATCATGGCTCATTTATTCATCGGCACCCTCAAGGGGGTTACCCTTGAATGATTCATGAAGTTTCCTGCCAGCTCTATCGAAAAATGGGTCGACCTCGAGAAGCTCTTCCTTACACGATTCTTCGAAGATGACATCAAAGTATCCTTGACAACTCTTCTTGCTACAAAACAAAAGAAAGGAGAGTCAATCAAAGCGTTTGTGGAGAGATTTCAGAGAATGGCACTCCGATGTTCAAGCAGTATGACACAATCTACACTGGTCGAGACTTGCCATCACAACCTGCAAACCACACTCCTAATGTGAATAGGAGTAACTCAAAGTCGCACCTGAAAGCAACTAGTCTTACAAGGCGAACGAGCAGAAGACATAATTGCAAGAGTAAGCCAGGAAGATTACAAGAGCATGTAGCATTGAATCTACTGGGTAACGAGGTGATCCGACTTCTACGACTGTCATGTTCAACAGTTATCTCTGAACAGTCTAAATCATTCCATTGGTGTTTGTCATTCCCATGGAATAAAAAAGCACAAAAATAAAAGAAGTATTATCCCTGATCAAGTTCACACCACACCTCTGATCAAATAAGTACTCAAAGGGAATGTCGATATCACTATAAGTCCCCACAGAGTTTATACTTCCTTAATCCCAGCAGGATTTAGAAGTTATCTGTGGAACAACAATCTAACGCCTCCGACGGCTAAGGATAGAGGAAAAAGTTGGCTTTCAAGCCCAACGAAAAATTCTCGACAACTCATCATGTTGGGAGGAATAGCATGGCTAGCCCAACTCAAACGGTAGTTGGTAAAGGCATATCAAATCTATTGATAACTGAAGGTTTGCTAAAAACCTTGAGGGACCTGATCCCGCCTTCCTTTCTAAAATCCTTTACCAATTCCCATCCATGGAATGATAGGACCACAAAAAGCCTCTAACCGTTTCCCCAGTAGAATAAATTACAGATCGAACCTGTCATGTTAACTTTACACCTCTGATAGTAAGACTTTAATTTATCCCTAGGGGGTAAAATTTCATCTTTTCAATTCTCTTCAATAAAATGACAAGTCAACTCAAAATACTATTATGTTCAAAACCACACCTCTAACAGTAGACAAATCTCGGTCAAGTTAACATCACACCTCTGACCAAAATTTCAACTTGTCAGCCCTCTTCAGTAGGATGGCGAGTCCACCAAACAGCTCAAATCGCAGAATCTCTCGGTCAAGTTAATACTACACTTCTGACTAAAGTTGCTCATATCACAATATAAATCACTGTTAAGTTAACACTACACCTATGACAACAATTCTCTCGATTTTTTCATCGAAAATGAGACATTTAATGTCAAGTTAATATCACACCTCTGACATCCATTTCATTGTTAAGTTAATACTCACCTATGACAATGATCATTCCTCGAGCTTTCTGTCCAAAGCCGAGATGTCAAATGCTAAATTAATATAACATTTCTAGCATTTACCTCACTGTTAAGTTAACATTACACCTATGACAGTGATCTTCTCGATTTCTCAGTGAAAACGAGACCTTTCGATGCTAAGTTAAACATCACACCTCTAGCATGCATTTCATTGTTAAGTTAATATTACACCTATGACAATGATCTTCTCCCGATTTTCTCAGTGAAAATGAGACTTTCGTGATGCTAAGTTAATATCATACCTCTAGCACACATCTTTATCAAGTTAATATCACACATCTGACAATTCAATTTTCTCAAATTGCTAACCCAAACCCGTCACGTTAACATTACACCTCTGATGGTAAAAATCTCCATGGATCTTCAACAAATCTAATCCCACTTGTTATTCTCCCCAATAGAATGACATGCCCACTTAAGTTGCATGGATCACAAAATCAATGTCGTTATGTCAATATCACACCTCTAGCAGTAACTTTACATTCTATTGATTTCCAATAGAGTTCTAGTCATGTTAACACTCAACCTCTGACAATAGACTCAGACATAACTCCTGGCGGATCAAACTCCAGTTGTTATTCTCATCAATAGAATAGTAAGTCCACAATACTTGTTCAAATACAAGTCTAGATCCCACTGTCAAGTTAATATCACACCTCTGACAGTAACCTTCACAAATTCCTCCAGTATTAGAGCTATTTAATTTGCTAAGTTATTATCACACCTCTGGCAATTAAAACTCTTTCAAAGAAACTTTGAGCATGACATTCGCGTCTCAAACACAGAGCCGCGTCTCAACGAACTTAAGAGTCGTGTCTCAGGCTGCGTCTCTACAACAATTGAGAGCCACATCTCTACAACAATTGAGAGTCGCATCTCAACTTTGGAGAAGTTCGCGTCTCCACTTGATCAGTGTGCCAGAACCGCGTCTGTGAGAGCTGCATCCTCTCTTTTCAAATACAAAGAGTATGTCTCTGCTTCTGCAATCAGTTCAATAATATAATGGCAAGAGCAATCGATAACTCCACTAGTTTAACAATACACCAAGCAAACCAGAGCTCATAACAAGTACTAAACTGAGTTTCTAAGACACTTATGACGATCTTTCCGGGAGGCTTCAAGAAGTTCAACAGTACACTCATGAAGTTCACCATCCAGACAGGATCGAACTCAAGGCACCACAAGAGACTGCCTCTCAGAAGAATGCTAGTCCGATTACAGGAAGCCCAGATTCAACCGAAATCCAAAGTATTCGGAATCCGTCCCAGTTAACCGCGAAGTTTCGAAAACTTTGGAGGGGGTTCTGTAGGCTATCAAAAAAAATTACTAAGGACAAAGCCTCAGACGCGGACCTCGCAGACGCGGAGGTCGCGTTCCAACCTCAGACGCGGACCTCGCGTCCTTTGTCAGACGCGAAGGTCGCCAGATGCGGACCTCATAAACGCGGAGATCGCGT
Organism: Agave tequilana; assembly: GCA_038442645.1. NCBI lineage: Eukaryota > Viridiplantae > Streptophyta > Magnoliopsida > Asparagales > Asparagaceae > Agave > Agave tequilana. Next base: position 267,346 of record JAVJIF010002056.1, on the reverse strand, counting down.
TCCAATTTCAGACGCGGAGGTTGCCAGACGCGGACCTCGCGTCCTTAGTCAGATGCAGAGGTCTCCCGACGCGGACCTTGCGCCCTTTCTCAAACGCGGAGGTCGCCAGACGCGGATCTCGCGTCCTTTGTCAGACGTGGAGGTCGCCAGACGCGGACCTCGTGTTTCAACTCAAATGCGAGCCTGAGCAGCTCCACGTTCCAACACAGACGCAGGCGTGTGAGCTTCACATCTCAACATCAGAGTGAGGTTCGCGTCCAACGCGAGACCCGTGTTTCTGCTCTAACTATCAGCCATCACTGGGTCAATCACTCCCACATTCTCCCCACTTAATGAGGGAGTAATCCCCATTAATGGAGAGATTTAAGGGGGGCAGCTACACTCCAATTCCTTTACAAAAAGCTATGAAGAGATAGGCAGGGGGGATGGGGAAAAGGGGCTAAGAGTAGAGTCCTAGTAGAGGAATCCGAGAAGTCATAGGCAGAGGGGGAGAGCTACCTCGCCAGAGTTCGGCTTTGAAGCTCTTGTAGCCTGGGAATAGTTCAACTCTTTTTGTTAACTTGCTGAGTTCAAGTTCTTTAAATCTCTTTGAGATTCCATTACTGATGGGAGCTGTGCTACTCCACCAGTAGATTCAAAGAGAGATTCATAAGAGGAACTTGCCGTTCGGCCGGCCAATAGGGAGCAAGACTCACTCTCCACCGCCACGTGAAGAACCCAGTTTAAATAAAGAGAAAAATCAATCAAAAGATTTTCTCACTTTTGTAATCAGATTGTATCCGTTGTAATCTTCTATTCAGTTAAAAGAATTTTACAATTGTGATTTTTCGACACGTACAAACTGATCAGTCAACCGACAACGTGCACAAACGTGCACGCCCCTTAGCCAAAGGCCCGGTCGACCGCCTGACAATGGGCACTGGTCGACCGGGCGGTCGACCATTCTGGCCTGAAACAGTTTTTATAAAAACTTTTGAGTTTCAAATATTTTTTTAAATATTTTGTATTGGTTTATGGATAATGTAGCAATGTATAGGTGATGAAATACATGTTCTAAACTTGTTATAAAATTTTAAAAAAATTATGAGACATGTATCAAAAGCAAACATGCAAAATACCAATACTATCAAAATTTGTATTTTTCGAAATCGAGTATTTTGTGTGTGTAACTTCTTGAGCATCACTACTTTATTCTACACTTTAACAAACTAATATCTTACAAGGCTCTAGGTGACTACAAGATCTTCAATCGGGTTTCTCCATTAGCGACGTCGAGTGCTTTGAGTTTTAATCTTATATTTGAATCTTCTTGAGTCTCAACACCTTCTTTTAGAAAAAGGAAACTCCTTAAATCCTTAGAACCCTGAGATATACTTAAACACTTGAACTTGATTAGTAGAAATAATCACATATGTTTTGTTATTATTAAAACTATAAAACTGGGTGATTGTAACCTTAGGCCAACACCACGGTCAAAGCGGTATATTAGTTTAGAAACTTTGTTCGTCTGTCTGTCCGTCCGTCTGACCGTCTACATCTGCACGAGAGCGAGCAGCGTCGACCCCTCTCATCTTCCTCCTGATTAATCGGTCGGTTGCTCACCAACAGCGACAATATAATAGTAATAATAATAATCAAAACCGATTGAAGGAGGTTTTCTTCGTGAGTCGTATAGAAACTTTGTTCGTCCGTCTGTACATCCGTCTTCATCCGTGAGAGTAAGCAACGTCGACCCCTCCTTCCTCTCTCATCTTTTCATCTTTATTCTTTCTTCTTTCTTGCCCCCTCTCCTCGTAGTCTTCACTGATCGGTTGATTTCTCACCAAGCGACAATATATTACTATTCAACTGAACAGGTAGAAATCAAACCTGAAACCGGATCCGGATATTGCGACGCGCGGGCAGCCACGTCACTCCGGCTCCTTCATCTTTCCTTTTTCCTCGTCTCATCTCTGCAATGGCGACGTTGTTATCCTCGTCCTCCTCATGGCCTCTTCCTCTCTTACGCTCACCCAAATAATCCGCACACAGAATCTCACCCGCCGAGTTGGGCCAGCAGCTTGCTGGAAGCGGGCCCGACGCCGCCTTTTCCTCGGCCTCAGCGCCGCGCCACTCCTCGATCAGGTCTCTCGGATGTCCGCCGCTCCTGGTGGCGGTAGCGGGTCGGGCGGACAGCCTCTCGCCGCCTCCGCCCGCCCGCAGGTCTCCCCAGTCGAACAGGTAAAGTTCGATTTTTTTTTTAATTAAAGAAGAACTTTTTTTATTCAAGAAACTAACTTTTTAGGGTTTGAAGCTATCTTATTAGTAATTTGTTATCTTTTTGGTTTAGGTATTAAAGAATGTGGAGTGGCCGGAGAAATTCCCGTTCAAAGACGAGGATTTCATCCGATTCGATGAGTATGGACCATCCCTTTTCCCTCATTTCTTCTATTAAGTAGAGATTTTTTTTTTTTGATAATGGTGAGTAAAGTCAAAACTGAATGAGATGCTGTCACTCAAATTCTAAGTTGTTCAATATCCCAGTATTTGTTGAGACCACACCAACAATTGCTATGACGCCAACTGTTATGCGCTCAAGGTCGTGGTCGACGTTGTGAAACTGTGACAATATATAATACTTGCAAAAGAAAATTAGTAAAACAAAGTAGCAATATCAAGACAAAAGAGACATAACATGAGAATTTAACGTGGTTCGGTTAAAACCGGTCTGCATCCACGGAGAGAGAACTTTAGAGAGTTTTATTAACTAGTATACCGCAAAGCGGTGGGAACCAACCGACCGAGATTAGCAGCGACGAAGGAGCGGTTGCCTGAAGAAGGTCAACCGCGATATCACAACCTGTGACGCAACCCAAAATAGCAAGAGCAAACCCTAACTAATTGCAGGAAGTTAGAATTTCATTTTGGTTCTCGATTTCGCTGTTGCCGACTGCTACAGATCGTCACCGATCGCCAGAGGATGCCACCTCTTGACGGAGGATTGCCGAAGCGGGGGAGGATGCCGCCTCTTGACGGAGGATTGCTAGAGCGGGCGAGGACAGTGAAAACGCATGATTTGATAGTAAAAATGCATGATTGGCAGAGGACACCGCCTATTGTTAACTATTATGTTAGTGAAAATGCATGATTTGATAATCAAGAATGTCGAACAAGCATACAGGTGAAATTGAAATGACAGTGAAATTGAAAACACATGATTCAGCAACATTGCAGTAAAGATGAAAAATATAACATTTTCTGGCAATAACCCATGTGATATGGATAGACTCTTATCATATGCTGGATATTCTTTAATATGAAACATGCAAAATGGATTAATGAGTAAACATAATGTTGTTAAATTATAAAAAACTCAGAGACACGTTAAACCCCACCAAATGTGCACAAGCAGCGATCATTTGGAACAAGAATGCAAAGTATGAGTTCAACTCCTGTATGCACAAGTCTCTAGTGTTCATCACATGGACAAATTAACTAATAATAAGGGCAACATCAACTAATAATAGTAAACATTAAAGAGAAAAAATCTAGTTTGCAAAGTGAAATGCAGTGGGAGTTCTCGTGAGCTGGCGCTTATCCTTCACAAGACCCTCAACATCAGGAACCTGTTGCACTACAAGATTCAAGACAAACAATAAAATTTAAACTAAAAAATATGTTAATGTGCAATACCTTTCTAGTAATAACAGTTCGAAAGCTAAGAGAGTCCATTTTGATAATAAGTTTGGATCCACTTGTTAACACAGCAATAGGGGTAAGCTTCTTTGACCTATATCACGCTCCATGTCTATTTCAACAATCTCCGCATTTTCTCTGAAGACTTCGTCTACTTTCTTTATTCTATGCATGTTACTTAATTCTTGAGAAAGTACAGAAAGATTTAATTCTATCATTTTGTTTCTGTTTTGTTTCATATTTTTCTTCTTAATCATCAAATAATCCACACTGTTAGCTACTGCATAAAAAGAAAGGGAAAAAAAAGAAAAAAGTTCCTACCTTTACGAGCAACACTACATATAACATGGGGGTTCTCCCCTTCATAATTAAATTTCAATATCTGAAATAATATCCAAAAGCTAAGTCTTTCTCTTGTGCTAAAAGCTTATTTACAGAATCTAACCCACTGCTTTCGAGAATGAGCATCATCATATCCTTTATCACTTTGATAAATACAATTTGTAGGTCCAATTTTCTTCACCCTCTCCAACTCATTTACTTAGGTCCTTACACTTCCAATCCAAAGTCTGAAACCCTTTCGAAACACACAGTGACACTATGCTCTTCATATTAAAGTAGGCTTCATCAGTTTTGACAGACCCAAGTACCCATTCATCATAACCAACTTTATAAGGAAGAAGAATCTTCGATTATTAAGACAACAAAGATACACGCGAACTTAAAACTATTTAGATTATAAACTTAAATATCCTAAACAATAGCATGATCTCATGCCCAGTTGGTCACAAGGAAGAAGGCATCAAGATACCCACAAGACAAAACCCCAAGAATTTGGCCCAATAAGTTGGAAAAATGATGAAACAGAGAGTAAATTACTTACAACCCAATCAAAAGGACCCCCAATCTCATATTTGCCAGAATTTTTTTGCCTTTCAATACAAAGTCAATCAACAAAAATCAACACTCAAAAGCATGTAATCTTCTATTACAGTATTCTTATGCTACTGCCCACTAACAATAACAAGAAAATTTTAACCAAACTATGAAATTTGAGAGAAGAATCATATACCTTTAAAGTGGAGGAGTGTATCGGACAAAAGGGTCTCTCAAGGGCAGCAGAAGAGAACGTGAAGAGAGCAATTAAGGAGATATATCGGATCAAATGAAGAAAGGGGCACAGAAATTTCACCGAAACGCCAGTAATTAACACAACCTCTTTCGTGTACATTTAGGGGCTGTTTGGTTAGGGGTGAAAGTGAGGAACAGAGGAAGTAGTTATAGTTCCCTTTGAAATTTGAGAATTGGTTAGTGAGTTTTCCAGTGTTTGTTGGGAAGTGTGATTTGAAAAATGTTGTCTTTTCTGGTGTTTAGATGGTAATGTGAAAGTGAAAGTGGAAAAATTGACCACAAAGTTGACCGTAAATAATATTAAAATAAAAATTAATTAAGAAAAATAAAATTAGATTGTAATTAGAATGCAAGTGAGAATTACATGACCACAAAATTAACTATTTTGAGCTACAACTTATTATAAATGAGATTTACATGACCACAAAATTAACTGTAGCACCGTGAAAGTGAGGAAGTAATTGTGTAAAAGGGAAAAGAGAAAAGGAAAAAAGGGCTTTCTCATTTTCCTTTTCTGGTGTTTGGATAGATAGGGAAGTGAGCAATTATACTTCCCCATTTTCTTAGTTCCGCCCACTTCCTTGCAATCAAACATGCCCTTAGAAGAACCCAAATCATCAAAACGAAAACTTGGCGATCAGAAGGATAGAAAATTTTAAAAAAGAAAAATAAAGGAAAAATAAAGAAGCTCATAATTTGTTGTGGTGATTGTGGAGGAATTGGAACTAAAGATCGCAGAGTTTGGTGGATTTTGCGGTGGATGCGGCAGAGTCCGCCGCCGTCGGGGCCGGAGGGGAGGGCAGCGGGCAGCGGATCGGAGAGGCAGAGAGGGATAGATCAGAAAGTAAGAGAGAGGGGAGGGCGGCGGGCGTCGGATCAAAGAGGCAGAGAGCAGAGAGAGGCAGAGAGAAGAGCGAGAGAGGGGCGGGCGGCGGATCAGAGAGACGGAGAGAGAGGATTTGATAGACAAAGAGGGGCGGATGGGAGAGCGCGCGAGAGAGAGGAGGGGGGAGAAATAAGAAGGTTAAAAGTTGAAGATAGACAGGCAAGACGGACAAATTTCATATAAAAGTCATTGGAGAAAATCTCTTTAGCTTCACTTGGTCGGTTTTGATAAACTTGATACAAGATATCTAAATTTTTCCTTGATTCCCACAAGATTATTCACTTGTCCTATTACAAGTGTATTCCTTCTCTCTTTTTACCGTCACATACCTCTCTTTTTGCATTGCCTTCCTATATTTTTCTTGTGTTATAATATACTAGGTTACAATTTTTATTTATAGAGTTTTACAATATAAACCTTATTCGAACTATGAGATGATCTTGATCGTCGGATGCTTGAAGAACTTGATCAATCTTTGTAAGAGCTGATTTTCTTGATTTAAAACAATTCTAGACCCTTCAATCTTTAAAAACAAATTCTTTAATGAATAGAATTTGAGTTCTATTCGGAGTTCACCAAAAAAAACCTGAACGCATCCGAAAAGGAAACATGAATCCGATCTGGGCCTCTAACTGCTGATATGCCCGAGTACTGTCGATAGGTGTACCAATCTGTCGACAAACTGAGCCGCGTTTCTTCTCTGTTGTGTGGTCGATAAGCCTCTCGACCGCCCATTGTGTGTGGTCGAAAGGCTTGTCGACTGCCACACTGTTTTCTTAATCTTGCTTCTTTTTCGAGTTCTTTTTCTTGTCCAACTTGATTGGATTTTCTTTGATCATCATCTCTTCTTGAAAATAAGGCAATTTCATAACAATAATTACTCGAATAGAAAAATGATATAATATACACATTCTTTTGGAATCAAAATGTTCAAACATAATCGCGAATGATGATCTTGTTTGGCTTGTTTTGGCAGATCGCCGGATACAATTTTCTACTCGGAACCTCGTTTTGTTACACACATTGATGATCCTGCAATTGCTGCTCTCACCAAATACTACTCCAAGGTTTTCCCGCCGAGTAATACCCAAGGGGTGTGCCTACTAGATATGTGTAGCAGCTGGGTAAGCCACTTTGGTTTTACTTTATAAATTTCATTTGCTCTAAGTTCTTTATTTATTGGTATATATCATCTTCTACTGTCTATTACAGATCAGCCATTATCCGCCAGGGTACCGGCAAGATAGGATTGTGGGAATGGGTTTGAACGAAGAGGAGCTCAAGCGAAATCCGGTACTATGTGTAACCCTTGCTCTTTCTAATATGTTAATGCATATCTTTATAGGCATGTGTGTTCTTGGATCTTCTGATGTGACCTATTGTTTTTCCGGGCATCAATGCAATTCACTGGTTTGTAAGCAAGGAAACCTGAATGAGTTCACAGAAATGGATAGAAAAATAGGTTTTGTTGGGTGATAGGTTGAATTTCACTAATCATCTTTTAGGCTCGTGGTAATTATAAGCTGATAGGAAAGATGGACGCTGCTTAGGATTGAGGTAGCTGGAGGGTGGAGGTAAAGCTTGTTGTGACTGCTTTAGTTAGATTGAGAAGCAATAAGATAGATGACTTAACACTGAGTGAATTTAAAAACAGGAAAGGTGTCCTTTGGATATGTATAATTTCTCCAGGTTGATTATGATGGACAGGGAACATTCACCGAACTTATGTATCGCTAGCACAATTAAAAGGTGATAGAATTCCATGCTTATAAGGATGTCCCTAATCCTAGTGCTAGGTAGCCTGAATTGACTGACCCCTTAATGATTGAGTTTTTCTCGTTGCAGTTGTTTGTTAGTCTAAAGAATTGTACAGTAATTGCATATACAATAGTTGCATATGGACACAACTGCAAGTGCTTTTACTTATTGTTGTGTAACTTGGATACTGTATTCATGCAGTGCTATCTATTTGCTACTATGATTTACATATTTAAGATACTCTCTCTATGATGTCACCAGTACAAAGCACATGCATTCAATTGATTTGATTAATTTCTATCGGAATTTCTGATTCAGTTAAAATGCATTTTTTTTCAGGTTTTGACAGAGTACATTGTTCAAGACCTAAATGTGAACCCCAAACTCCCATTTGATGATAATACTTTTGATGTTATAACCAATGTGGTAAGCTGTGAGTGTTTTTCCCTGCGATATTGAATTGTTTCAAGGAAGGTGGTTGTTTGTGTCCTTACAAAATGAATCATGAATATTCTAGCATTTACAATCTTTTTGCATCTATTTATTTATCTATGATAGGCATGTTATATCATCATGATTAATTATGATGGATGAGACGTGTTAAGAATTAGGACTTGCTGCTCAATTATTCTTGAGTTGTGACCCATTTCCCTTGCTAATCATTACGTGAATCCCAGTTGATGAATGCTTAACAAGTCCTACATATTCTATATTCCCTTCTAATTTCCCCCCTTTTTTTATAATATTCTTTTTCTTGTGTATCACTCACTATCTGAAACTTTGGTGTACATAATTCATTTTTATTATATATTCAAGTTTTTTCCACTTGTTGTTGTAGGTTAGTGTTGATTACTTAACCAAGCCACTTGACGTTTTCAAGGAGATGCAGAGAATACTCAAAGAAGGCGGTCTAGCGATAATGAGGTAATATGCATATTGTTATTTTTTTTTTTGGGGGGTGATTCTTTATCTGTTATGCTTGTCCTTTTGATCCGAGAATGTGGTCACCTATCGAGTCTCAAAACAATGGTGAAATCTTAATCTGTTTAGCATTGAATTGACAGCTGTCTTATTTTCATCAATTGGTAGTTTAAGCCCAGAGAAACCCTAAAATTCCAGATGGTTTTTTCAAGGTCATGCGCGATGATTTTTTGCGCTCTGCTTTCCAATTTCAACAACAATTTTGTTTGCATCCCAAACGAATATTATTGAATAAGTTAGTCGAGTTTCTCCAGCACCTGCTAGTGTGCTGTATTCTCATAACTGGACTAATGATGATATTATTGGCGTGCCTCCATATAGGAAATCTCAAAATGACCATGTTGATTACTCTTCATCTTTGTTAAGCACGTCAGATACTTGACTTTTTCTTATGATTGTATGCTGTTGGAACTGAACATTAGGATGGCCACAAGCCATTTTGCTTTGAGTAATAAAAAGTTGCCTGACATCTAGCTATGTTCTCAAGTATATTTGCTAGGCTATATGCTTCTGTATGGAATATCAACTTTTTATGCACTGTTATCCGCAGAAGCAACTTCTCTTTTGGTAGATAAAGTACTGTTTTTTTTTCTGTATATTGATTGTCATGTTATCTGAATGTCAACTTGGATTATGCAAATTTGTATTTAACATTATTTATCTTAGAGAAGCTATACTGTGCTTTCTGTTGTAAGGGATGATTGTTGATTTTCTGTATATTGGTTATAAAATAGTTTCTCCAATCGCTGCTTTTGGACAAAAGCCATCTCTATCTGGACATCAACTGGTGATGCTGATCATGCATGGATCGTCGGGGCTTACTTCCATTATGCTGGGGGCTTTGAACCGCCTGTGGTATGGGCTTTCTTTCTCGATATCTATCAGAAGGGCAATTTTTTTACTAAATATCTAATGAGGATCTTCTCAATATTGATGAATGAAGTCATTACTGCTGTTTAGATGATGTGAATGATGGGAAAAGTATATTCCATATCCGTGTCTGGATTTATAATTGATAGACTGTCCTCACTGCATGACGGTATTTTCTCAGGGAAAAACTTGCAATTAAGGATCAATAACCAGTTTTCATTTTAAATGGCTTGTCAATGATAATTGAGTTTATTTTCATATTTTTGTGTTCACGTGGCCCTATCGATATAAACATCACATACCCAAGCTATGTCCACTGAGTACATTACTCTTTTTGCCCGTAAATCGTTTGTAAGAATTTATAGCGTTGCAATGTTAATGTTTTGCTATCAACCTTTACTACAGGCTGTGGACATATCTCCCAACCCTGGGCGCTCGGATCCAATGTATGTGGTGTATTCTCGAAAGAAAAGAACTGCATGATTCGTAGGTTGATCTCTTCATTCTGATGTGTCCTTTCAATTCTGTGTTAGAGCTCAGAAATTCTATTTGAACTGTTTCTTTGTTGTGGTTTGCTCAAAATATTTCTCAACCTTCCCTAAAATAATTTGGTATGTCAGATTGCTGAAAATTGGCATATCCATCAAATACCCCAGTGGCAATAGGAGCTGAGTTACAGGGATAACAACAATGTTTTTTGAGGATACAGTTGAGCTATTGGACTTCAAATTCTGAAGAAACGATGAACTGACGAAGATTGGTGTGTACAGGATATACACCTCAATTCCCAATCTGTTGCTAAATAATTTTTTGTACACCTTTGTAATCTCTGTAAATCAAATTGTAAAACAGTTACAAGCCTTCAAATGAAGGTGCCATTCAGATGCATAGAGTTTCCTTGCTTCGTTCTATGCTGGATGCTGGTTGGTGATGAAATTTGCAACTAGATTAACTCAAAACAGAGAAACTAACTATTTGAGCATATTGAGTCATGGCACATTCTGATATAATCCATTCAACAGAGTTTTGCTCACAAAGATGGTCTTTAAAAGTGTACAGCTTTCACAAAGCCTGACGGTAAACGAAGCAAATGAATCTGTGGTGAATGCAAATACAAGGGCTGTTATGAGCCAGACTATTGGGTACTATGGCTGTAATGTGCTAAATTGTGAGCTATTTATTGCACTCCACATATAACAGTAAGAAAGTGTGGGAGCACAATTGGCTCTCCATCGTCTTCCAAGCCACCAATTTTAATCGCGTGTGTTCCAGGGAAGTGCCGGCAATGAAAGAATGAGGAACGTAAATCGTCAAAGCCCCATAGTTCCCTACATAAACACAGTCCATCAGTCTGTTAAGTTTAAGTTTTCCCTACAGTCGGCAAGTAATCTCATTTCTAGAATGTCAAAGACTTGGAGATTCACCTTTGTGTATTTTCTCTATGTCCTGGCAGCTACAATGAGCCACATGTGAAGTCTGGATGCTCGACAAAATTGATTGTGAGGTCAGGCTTGGGGGCATGTAGCTCTAGTATAACCTGTGAAAGATAACGGAAAAGTTAGTGCACGGTTTACATCCGTAACCACTGTCTGATGTCAAATGTTTAGGTAAACTCCTACAACATAGAAAATGCTTGCAGCTAAAAAGTTCTTAAGGCCAGAGTCATGACTGTACAGGATATTACTTAAGACATGTATAACTTTAAAGAAGACGGTCTCTCTCCCTTCTTTTCTTTTCTTTTCTTTTCTTTCTTTTTCCCTCTTTCTTATTTTTCTTCTGTCAACTATCCATGGTCTAAATCTCAAATGAACTTCAAACTTGAGCCATTGCAGAAACCTTCTGCCAAGAGTAACACCATACATGGCCAATAGGTTGGCCTAGAATGATGCATACAGTATTAAATCAAGTAGTCCCGTAAATGGTTTATTAGATCCTTAATATTGGTGTTCTAAATTGACCTCAAACCCTATGCTGGCATTGATCTGTAAACAAATTTGGTTAAAGAGTAGCAAAATTTCACCAAGTACATAAGATTATGTTTTGCGATAAACAGCAATCAAGATTTCAAGCAACCAAAGTAGCAGTAATCAAGTAACAGTAACTTTCCCTCATCATAGATTAAAGAGCATAATCCAAAATACACGGTATGAGACCAAAACGATTTCCATGGGATGTTCTAACGTGTTGGAATTCAACTAATGAATTACTTAATGATAGTAATGTTTATAAAGAATTTTTACGTGATTTTATTGCTAACAATATTAATGATATTAATTTATATCCTCAGCAATGAGATGCAAGCAAAAGTATTTTGAATACCTTAAAAGTTTCTAATAATGCTACTTACACTTTATCTGGTGTTTATTATTCTATAAAACATTTATTTTTAATTGAGTGTATAAATATTTGTGGTATGCTAATTGAATTTATTTTCTTGTATTCAAATAATGAAAAATAAATGACTAGAATATTTTGAAATAATTCCATATATTTATTTAGTTGCATGTGTTTTTGATCCACGTTGTAAATTAGATAGATTGCATGACTATTTGAAGGTTTATTATGAAATTCTTCAAGTGGATAAGATGTTTATGATTTATTTAATAAAATTAAAAAAAAATTATGTTTTATATAATGAATATAGTGGAGTATATAGTTCAAGTATTAATAACCCCTATCACGGCCAGACTAGTAGTAAAGTTGAGGAAACTTCTAAACTTAGTAGAGGACAACTACTATTGCAAAGAGCCAAAAAATCACGGGGGTCTTCATCAAGCTTGAACTTTGAGCTGGATAGTTATCTAACCACTTCATTTGAATTTGGTGCAAATTTTTAAGATATAAAATTTTCAATTGTGCAATGGTGTAAGGAGCGTTCAACATAATTTCTAATCATAACAATTATCACTAAATAAATTTTAGCAACGCCGGTGTCAACAACTGGGAGCAAGTAATCAGTACGGGGGAGAATATCTTAGTCCAAACCTGTTTGAGTATGTCCCCGACTCAGCGGAGGCCCAAGTATGTCTTGATGATTGGACAAAAATAACGTTAAGACAATAAGAAATCGTGCGGGAACAAAGTGAAGACTTTATGGAGATGATCACCGGAACGGAACGAAGTGATTGAGGTAAAGTACGGAGACTAAGGTAAGAGAACTACGTGAGTTTTGATTTCTCTAAACCCCAAGAGGATGCTAGGCAACTTAATTATAGTAAAAATTAAGTTCAAGCATCTTTTTTATTTTTTTAATTATTTTGTTATATTTCTTTAAATTAATTAGTAATAAAGATTAATTCCTATTTTTTTATTATAAAAAATAGAGGAAAAAATACCCATCCGGATCTCGGCCCATCCGGATCTCGGAACCGGGTCCGGGTCCAACCGGGTCCGGAACCGGATGGACCAGTTTCGGTCGGACTCTAAGGGCTCGGTTCCGGCGGTTCCGGAACTGGAACCGTCGGTTCCGAAACCGGGGTCGGGTCTACGGAAGAAAGATGAAGGCAATGAGAATAAATATCCATCATATTTCATTTTTATAAAGCATAACACAAACGACAGAAACAACAAAGCAAAAAAAAGCAAAACAAATGTTTTTGGTATCTACATGAATACCTGCTTTTGTTAAGGGCCACCACCACTGCTAAACCAGCTGTGAGATGATTGTGTTTTTAGCTTGACAAATAATAAAAATAAAAAGTTTAAAGAAAAAGTTCAATTTAACACTTAAAACAGGAACTTCCTCGTAGGTCTCCGAAATCAATCACATCTTCCAAGAGGCTGCATCGCTTTCAATATAGATGATTTGAATTATCCTTTGCCTCAAAGATGAAAGAGAAGAGAGCTCAGTGACTGCATACTTTTTCTTTTTCTTATTAGACAAGGATTCATTTTATATATAAGAAAATTCATTGCCCTTAACTGAGAAAAACCTCTTTCTAACACACAAATGTCCTGATCATTTATGATTCTGATAATCTCAGCAGAGATTTTATAGAGCACACAGCAAAATAAAAAAGAAGATGATGAGCTGCTAACTATTAACATCTCAGAGCAGGAAAAGAACGATGCGCTTTTCTTTGATGTGAGAATCTAACTCATGATAGCATGATAGCAAATAATTATAAATAGAGTTGCAAAGATATTGGTTTAAATAGCTCAAAAGATACTAAAGCCTGAGACCTTACTGGTTGCCACTAATAATTGAGGCCGTCAGTAGAATGCAACGAAACTTGCCTCTCAAACAAAATCATTATCTTCATAGAAGCATCTAAAAAGTGTATCTTTCTTTTATATAGAAAATCTGTACTCACCACAACATTTTCCCCATGTTGAAGAATTGGTGCAGGAACATAGAGATTGCACTGGGGTCCTACCGTCTGCATATGTTCCATAAATTTTTATAAGAACAAGAATACAGTTTATGAACAACATAAGAAAATCAAAATTAAATCAAACAGTAAAAAGACAACTTCTTACAGGCCAGAATCTTCCGATATTGAAATTATTGACAAAAGCAACTCCTTTATTCCAACCACGAAATGAGATGAATGTGTCTTTAATTTGGTCATGTGAATCAATAAAAAGGCGCCCTACATAAAATCTTGGTCCTTGTGAAATATAGTCTGTCACATCAAAGCTCAAGGTGCTTTAGTATCATCAATAGTGTTAAAAGAAATGCTTATATATTGCAAATTTATGAAGCAAACCGGAGTGTCCAGGCAAAAGCATAAATACACCATTGAGTATTTACTTCAGCCAAATTTTGATAACCTGGCTGGTTGATAACTCGGTCAGATATCAGATTTGAAGGCTCTAATCTTGCAGAAACTAGTAAACAACATAAAGTTTTAATTCTTAATCTGTGAGAATTGAGATGCAGTATAGCAGATGTTTATGTATATCCTCTCTTTTTATTATCTTCCTAGATGGGTTAGGGAGAAAACGATAAGCTTAAAAGAAATATTTTCTGAAAAGGTCGGAGAGCAGCCACTGCTATTTCTCGTTCGGTTAATTGGGCTGAGGTTTGTTAATCCAAAAAGCAAGGGGGTTTGGGTTTTTTAAATTTACATGATATGAATACTACTTTGTTGAGGTAATGGTTGTGGAAGCATTTTAATTAGAAAGATATACGTTGGAGAAAGTTGGCTGAGTTTCAGTAATATAATGATCATCATATTTGGTAATCTATTACTGTTAAGTCAAGGCATGTCTAGTTTTTGGATAAGAGTGCTTAAAGCTTTACAACTATTTTTAGTCAGCACTCTAGTTAGTCCTGGGCCTCGTGGCCATGGTAATATTGTTTCCTTTTGAAAGGATAAGATGTTTGCAGAGTTGGTTTGGCTGAATCTTTTCCTGCTTTACACTAATTTCTTTCTAGTTTTTTAGAGGAATTGTTTGCAAACTGATGTATTTATCGCTTTTGCTTAGCACAGCCAGATCAGAAGTTCTCACTCATTCCAAGAACTGGTATTAAACAATTATCACCGATGGTATTTTTATTGGTGCCCAATCGTGAATACATGTAACAAACCATCACATGATTAAAACCTTTAAGACCAACAATGTATGGACACAGATTAAAATTTTGGTTAATTTTCTTAGTACCCCTTTAAACATTCATGGTTTTCTTAGAAAACGCCCCTCAACTTAAGAAATCCCAAAACACCACCCTCTGGTATCCATTTCACATGTAAGCCCATTCCAGAAAACTACCTTGAATTTTTAATTAAGTATCAAAAAACAAAAAACTGTCTGAGCTTTCAATTGAGTATCAAACAACTACCTTCAACTATTTAAAAGTACTAAAAGACTACCTTCAACTATTTAAAAGTATCAAAGTTAATATACTTAAGTGTGGTTTTTTGGGAATTCTTAAGTTGAGGGAGGTTTTCCGGGAAAACCATGAAAGTTTAAAGGGATATTAAGAAATTTAGCCTAAAATTTTGGCAAGATAGCAAGTGTTTATGATATAATAATATTGCATCACATATTCTACCCATATGGCGACGAAAAAGAAATATAAGTGCAGCAAGATGGAGCATGCTAATTTGATTATTGAATAATGAACGGTAATACTTGATACGATGCTATATGTAATAGAAAAACATATCTTTTAAAATGAAAAATTGGTGTTTTCTTTGTCTTAATTTTAGTATAATAAAAAAACCATAATCATGATGGAAATAAACAGTCTTGTTGATCATGTGCTGTATAAGATTATCTGTCATCATTAGCAGTTGTTTTTTTTGGCCCAAAGGCCTATCACCCTAGTTTTGATGATGATCAACTCATGAAGTTATGTTTACTAATGATCTTGTGTTTAATTAGTGACAGATTCATGATCAAGATCTTAGTAGGTGCATAGCTCAACAAAGGATTTAAAGTCAAGTTTTGGAGCTAGCACGGTGTTTGGACCAAATCAAGAAGGCTTCAAGTGAAGACTTCAAGAAGATGAAGACTTGTGTCTAGCTTTGTTTTTGTAAGATTTTATTTTAGATAAAATGTAAAGGATAGAGTAGTTGGTGGATTGCTCAAGTATACCATACACACACACTCTTGATTTAGTTTGCTTTAGAAAAGATTTTTCTTTTTGACAAAATATCATTTTGGATTTTGGTTTTCAAGTTTATATGTTTTAAACCAAAACCATGTTTAGAGCTTAATGTCAAAAACATAGATATTTCACCATGTTTGTGTAGTGGATCATATCCATACACACTATACTTTAAAAGAGTTTAAATATCTTGTTTTTGTATTTGGAGAAGTTTTGAAAAAACAAAGTTTGGAAAACAAGTTTTGGAAAAACCAAGTTTTGGAAAATACTGTTTTTAGTTTGAGCCATATTTTCCAAGTTACAAAAATAGTTCAAAATATTTGTAACATGCCTTGATTTTGTGCAAGCATGTTTGTTTATCAAAGTATAACATCGAAACTATTTTTGTAGATTTTCTGTGATTTTATGGGATTTTATTTCATTCAAAAAGACCAAGTTTTAATCCCTTATCAGATTTCTGTTTCAGGCTTCAGCCAAGTCGACTAGTCGACCTACCAAGTCGACTAGGGCTGAAGTCGGTCGACCGGCTCGGTCGACCGACGTGCACGGACGTGCACGCCTTGACCTGGCAGATGGACGGTCGACCGACCCAGTCGACCGGATCTGAGAGCAGTGCTCTCTGTTCTTTTCGGTCGACCGGGCGGTCGACCGAAGGCTCCAACAGTCGGATTCTTGACCGTTGGCGGTCGACCGACAGGTCTGACAGAACCCCAACGGCTAGTTTTTGACAGCCTATAAATTTGGGGGTTTGGTCATTGTTTTCTACAAGATTTTTGGAGAGTTTTTGTGCCAGTTTTTCATACTCTTTTAAGAGGTTTTTCTCCACAAAATTTAGAGCTAATACTTCCAATTAAAAGGAGAGTTTATCAAGAGTGTTTTCAAAGTGAATTTCTTTGAGTTTTCCTCCACCACTCTCATCCTTGTTTTTCTCACAAACACTTGAGCAACCCATTGACATATTCATTCTATAGGAGTATTTTTGTGAGAGTGTTTATTGGTGATCAAAGTGTTTAGATCACCAAGAGTTCTTTCTTGTACTTTGAGGAGGCGGACGTGTGTGTCCGCGTTGTTTCGAGTTCGGGTGCGAACTTGTTGTTTGAGGTGCGGCCTCGGCGAGCCGGTGGGCTTGCGTGTGTCGAAGGCGGGGATGTAGAGCAAGTGTGCTCGAACCTCGAAACAAATCCCTTGTATTTGCGATTGCTCACTCTCTCTCTCTTTGTCTCTTGTTTATATCTTGCATACTTTATTGTGTCTATCTTTACATGCATGATATACTTGTGTGCCTAATTGTTATACTTGCTTGGGTTGTTTGCTAACACTTGTATTTAACCAAGAGAGCCAACGCGGCACCTCAACCCTTATCTAGGGGAATCTAGAGGAGTTTGTCCAGAGCCCTTCACGGGGAATTCGGCAACATTCTTGTGTTATACGTGGTGTTTAGTGTAAGAAGTTTTATTAGGTCATAATAGTATTTAATTCCGCATCATTTGGCATTAAGTGACCATTAGATTAGCCATCACCTATTCACCCCCCTCTAGGTGAACTTACAATTGGTATCAGAGCTCTTGCTCTTACTTTGGGTCTAACAACCTAGAGTTAAAGATCCTCATTTTAGGCTAATCACAAGATTTTTGTACACACACTATGGACTTTATGTCTCCACCCACTTTTGACATTCTTAACATCCAAATTTGGAAGGTTAAGATGTCTTTGTACCTCAAAGCCTTAGGGATTCATGTTTATCTTGCTACAATTAAAGATTCATATGTTAATGATAGCAAGTATATTGAGGCTAACTCAAAAGCCATTCATGCTTTGAAATGTACCCTAAATGATGAATATCTTTCTAGGGTTTCTAATGTTGATTCGGCTTTTGTAGTATGGAACATCATCACCTCCCTCGGCGAAAATGATCAATACTATGCGGGGAGCGATTCGGACGTTGGAAGCGACACCTCCAACGCATGCTATATGGTCCAAGGGGATAACCCCCTTGAGGTAAACACCGAATCCGATGATGAAGACATGTCATATGATGAGCTTACTACTTTTTGTCAACTTGTGCTTGAAAAATATGACATGATTAAGAAAGAAAATAAAAATTTGAAAAAGAGCATTGCTTGCATGCATAAAGAACATGTTTCATTTAGAAGTAACATTGCATGTTTAGAAAAAGATAACAAAAATTTGAAAAAGGAATTTGATTGCATGCATATAGAACAAGATTCATTTAGAAACAAGATTGCATGCTTAGAAAAAGAAAAAGAAGACTTGAAAAATGAGAATGTTTCCTTATTTTCAAAATTGAATGATTTATGTGAAGGAAATAATACTCTAAAAATTAAAATTGATTTGGTGGAAAAACAAAAGGAAGTTGTTTTTCAAGAAAATAACTCTTTAAAAAGAAAATTTTGTGAAAAAGAAAAAGAAAAAGAAAATGTTTTTCTAAAGAATAAGAAAAATGATTCTATATCTCACCATGCTTTACATGCCACTACTAGTGAGATTAATGTTTTGAAAAATAAAATTGATTGTTTGAGCTCAACTTTGAGCTCTTGTGCTTTTAACCATAAGAGATTGGAGTCTTTGTTTTCAAAGAAACAAACTCCACATGTTCATGCACATCACTCTCATGCATATGCTTATGTTGCACGCCATGACCACACACATACACATAAGCATTCTAAGGTGTACACTTGTACACATTGTGGCCGCAAAGGCCATCTAGCAAAATTTTGTTTTGATAAGTTGCATGTTTTAAATTTTACTAATAAAAATTTTTGGGTTCCTTACAAGACTAACCCCAAAGGACCCAAGAAAATATGGGTACCAAAACCCCCACCGTGTATTTTTGATGTAGGTGAGGGCTCTCACAAGCTGTGAGAGATTTGGTGCCTTGGTGGTGGCTGCATGGACTAGAAGGACATACATTTGATGCACCGCTATCAAGGAGTTTTGGTGGGACAACCACCATGTTTTGGAGATTTGGAGTAGTTCCTTGGTTTGGTAACTATTTCTAAACTCCTAATTTATGTACATGCTTTTATTTTCATAATATCATTAAGCATGTTCATGTTTTAATTGTTTTTGTGCTTCATGTGGTAAATCTTGTTTAAATGTAGTTTTTATCAAAACTTGGATTTATACATGTATAAATAGTGAGAATAAATTGATTCATATATGTTTGCACTTCATGCTCATTTGTACCCACTATATGCACATGTATAGCCTAGTTTTGATGATTTCCTCATTTATACTTGTTTTGCCTATTTTCATATTTTTACTTCATGTATATGTAATTTTTATTCAAATCTAATAAATATACATGTATACCCGTGAGTCTCTTGCCTTAATGCAAACATCATTAATAGACTCTTTTATGTTTGGGATATGTATGCATATTGTTAGATTTAGATAAATCATACATATACCTAGAAGTGTATTGTTTTTAAAGAAAAATAAATTTTCATGTTTTTATAAAATGTTATTAATGATTTGAGCTTCAATGTCTATTTTCATGAAAATGCTACTTACATGACTTTTGAACACTCACACTTTATTTATTTTGTCATGACTTAGTTTCATGGACATATTTTTTGAGCTTTATAGATTATGAGTGTAAAACTTTGTGTATTTAGTCTTGATTCATGAAAAATATATGATTTGATGTATTTGAAGGATCTTTAACTAGTTTTTCAAAATTAATTTAACTAGTTATTTATTCCTCAAATTTTATAATGAGATATACACTTGATCTTACCTTGCTTCAATTGGTATCATTGGATCATTTCAATTGGTATCAATTTGACTCTATATTTGTATATACTCATTTGTTTTCTTATATATGTATGTATCAATGTCAATTGGTATACTCATTATTTTTCATACATATATATGATTTTCATGTGCTTAACTTACATTTGGTTCACATTTTTAAAGCACAGAGTTTTTGATGAAAAATAAATTTTTTTTGATCATTATGTTTACTATTGATATCAATATGTTTCAACTTCATATTTGTCAAATTTCAATTGGTATCAATATGATTTACAATAATGAGTATTTTCAATTTGGTATCTTAAAATTTGTTTGTTTTACAAAAGCTCTGATACCTTTAAAAAAATTTTGTTTAAAAAAAAATTTAAAAATGTTTTGATATGTATTTCCTATATGCAAGGAGAGCTTAACATCTCTTCTACATATAGATTCATGATGAGTGTATCTTATATTGAGGAGCTTGACAACTCTTCTTTATGTGGTACACGTGTGTAGGGGGAGCTTCACATCTCCTCTTATGCATTACATATTATACGTTATGTGAATTAGGGCTTGTCATCCCTCTTTCATGTAATGTATATGGGTAGGGAAGCTAACTTAGCGTCTTCCTCTTCATGAATGTATATCGCATATAACCTTTATTGATTGATTTGTTTAACCCCTTCTTGATCTTTTTGTTTTTGACAAAAAGGGGGAGAAAATTTTGTTTGACTTATTTTTACTTTGAACCCTTTGTTGATGATTGACAAAAAGGGGGAGAAGTATTTGAGTTTATATGCATGTTTGAAAAAGATTTGTTTATGCATATATGTTTTGTTTTGCAAATGTATGGAGATGAACTTGATGAGTCTTATATGATTGTTTTGGCATGTTGTTTTTACATACATGTCATACATTTGCATACATGTTTATGTGCTTTCATTCCATATCTTATTATTTTGTTTATGCATGAGTTAAGGGGGAGCTTCTTTGAAGCTTCACTTTAATCCATGCATATATAACTTCATGAGTTTTGTCATCATCAAAAAGGGGGAGATTGTTGGCCCAAAGGCCTATCACCCTAGTTTTGATGATGATCAACTCATGAAGTTATGTTTACTAATGATCTTGTGTTTAATTAGTGACAGATTCATGATCAAGATCTTAGTAGGTGCATAGCTCAACAAAAGATTTAAAGTCAAGTTTTGGAGCTAGCACGGTGTTTGGACCAAGTCAAGAAGGCTTCAAGTGAAGACTTCAAGAAGATGAAGACTTGTGTTTAGGTTTGTTTTTGTAAGATTTTATTTTAGATAAAATGTAAAGGATAGAGTAGTTGGTGGATTGCTCAAGTATACCATACACACACTCTTGATTTAGTTTGCTTTAGAAAAGATTTTTCTTTTTGACAAAATATCATTTTGGATTTTGGTTTTCAAGTTTATATGTTTTAAACCAAAACCATGTTTAGAGCTTAATGTCAAAAACATAGATATTTCACCATGTTTGTGTAGTGGATCATATCCATACACACTATACTTTAAAAGAGTTTAAATATCTTATTTTTGTATTTGGAGAAGTTTTGGAAAAACAAAGTTTGGAAAACAAGTTTTGGAAAAATCAAGTTTTGGAAAATACTGTTTTTAGTTTGAGCCATATTTTCCAAGTTACAAAAATAGTTCAAAACATTTGTAACATGCCTTGATTTTGTGCAAGCATGTTTGTTTATCAAAGTATAACATCAAAACTATTTTTGTAGATTTTCTGTGATTTTATGGGATTTTATTTCATTCAAAAAGACCAAGTTTTAATCCCTTATCAGATTTCTGTTTCAGGCTTCAGCCAAGTCGACTAGTCGACCTACCAAGTCGACTAGGGCTGAAGTCGGTCGACCGGCTCGGTCGACCGACGTGCACGGACGTGCACGACTTGACCTGGCAGATGGACGGTCGACCGACCCAGTCGACCGGATCTGAGAGCAGTGCTCTCTGTTCTTTTCGGTCGACCGGAGGCTCCAACGGTCGGATTCTTGACCGTTGGCGGTCGACCGGGCGGTCGACCGACAGGTCTGACAGAACCCCAACGGCTAGTTTTTGACAGCCTATAAATTTGGGGGTTTGGTCATTGTTTTCTACAAGATTTTTGGAGAGTTTTTGTGCCAGTTTTTCATACTCTTTTAAGAGGTTTTTCTCAATAAAATTTAGAGCCAATACTTCCAATTAAAAGGAGAGTTTATCAAGAGTGTTTTCAAAGTGAATTTCTTTGAGTTTTTCTCCACCACTCTCATCCTTATTTTTCTCACAAACACTTGAGCAACCCATTGACATATTCATTCTATAGGAGTGTTTTTGTGAGAGTGTTTATTGGTGATCAAAGTGTTTAGATCACCAAGAGTTCTTTCTTGTACTTTGAGGAGGCGGACGTGTGTGTCCGCGTTGTTTCGAGTTCGGGTGCGAACTTGTTGTTTGAGGTGCGGGCTCGGCGAGCCGGTGGGCTTGCGTGTATACGGACTAGGGAGTCCGAGAGTTGTAGGTGTTGCGGCACCGGGTGATCCAGTGGGATCGATTATAGTGGAAATCCTTCGTGTGTCGAAGGCAGGGATGTAGAGCAAGTGTGCTCGAACCTCGAAACAAATCCCTTGTGTTTGCGATTGCTCACTCTCTCTCTCTCTTTGTCTCTTGTTTATATCTTGCATACTTTATTGTGTCTATCTTTACATGCATGATATACTTGTGTGCCTAATTGTTATACTTGCTTGGGTTGTTTGCTAACACTTGTATTTAACCAAGAGAGCCAACGCGGCACCTCAACCCTTATCTAGGGGAATCTAGAGGAGTTTGTCCAGAGCCCTTCACGGGGAATTCGGCAACACTCTTATGTTATACGTGGTGTTTAGTGTAAGAAGTTTTATTAGGTCATAATAGTATTTAATTCCGCATCATTTGGCATTAAGTGACCATTAGATTAGCCATCACCTATTCACCCCCCCTCTAGGTGAACTTACAGTTTTCAACCGCCATGAAATTGTGCATATATCTCATTGCACCCAGTGTATGTCTAACTAATGGCCACAGAAAACACCAACCATGATAAAGGCTATGTTGCAAGCACACATGTTGGAGGCTGCCATATCCATGTCCAACACTTATGTGTATCACCATGAGCAAAATACTTGGTGGATACGTGTCCAAGATGTCCAACAAGTATTAGGCCTTGAACCAGCTTGAGGAGTGTGAAGTGTTCATAGTCTATTGACTGAGGATTTAGAGTTTATATGAAATTACATTCATACAATTTGTTGTTATGAATCCTGGGGTTATACCTAATTCTTTATATATATTATATAACAATATTTTACTTATCATATCCATGACATATCCATACCCTAGGTTTTTAATATTTTGGGTATCTATGTGTCCGTGCCATTTCATGTCGGTCCCAGTGCAACATAGGTCAAAGGTAGTGTGTGTGTGTGTGTGTGTGTGTGTGTGTGTGTGTGAGAGAGAGAGAGAGAGAGAGAGAGAGAGAGAGAGAGAGAGAGAGAGAGAGAGAGAGACCTTTTAAAGCATGGTGGCTGGTTTTTCTACCTTTCCTATAACCTGCAACTTGCATGATTGGATTGTCTTTAAAGAGATTGCTCAACTTGCTATCTGTAATTGGAAACAACTTCCAGTGATAGAGAATATTGCCATCTATCATAACAGAAGACAGAATTCCCTAGATCACACACAAGTTTATGCATCAATTTCATGAAATATATAGGTATACACAAATGTAGCAGAAAAAATAGACATTTGCAATAAAGCTAAGATGCATCATAAAATCTTCATTACTCATTAGTCATGCAGAAATCTACTAACAATATTTATAAATGTTGCTGACAATTCACTAGTGATACTTCACTGGAAATCTGTAATTACTGGTTTTTCAAAATTTACAGTCCTACTGTAGACTAGCTATTGAATAATTATTAGCTTCTGCCTTCCACATACAGAAGTGTGTCTTGGTTCTTTCATTTGATTCCACGGTTACAGATCTCATAATCTTGACCAGCTCTCATATGAAAATCCCCTTCAATGGAAATTGAAAATAGATATAATAAAATCAACACAGAAGTGAATGAAGGTCTACAGAAATTAGCTGGTGAGAGAACAAGGAATTTGAATTGTGTTTAGGACTCACAAAAAGAAGGCAAGAATGGAAATAAGATGGATCAAAGTTGGGTAAAGGCAATTGATATCTCATGGTGGCACTTGATATGAATTTAAAGGACAATGGAAAATATGGACATGCAGAGCTCCAGCCAGATACGAGGGCAGGCCCATTTTGGCTACTTTTCCAAGCAAGCATTATACATCATGTGCTTCATATACAAGTTTCAGCAAAACCTAACACAGTAATATGATCAAGGTGTTATTGACCACTGCAAGTCCAGAATCCCTTCAATTCTTCCAAAACAGTGATTTAACCCAAAAAAGAAAGTACGTGAATATGCATAAACTGTCATCAGATACAAACAAAATAATTTCATTAAAACATAGATTTGAAAACATACAAAGAAACATTCAAGATAACATTTTGTTCTTTTCTTGCATAAACTGTACTTGTAGTTGCACTGGCATTACCTTCTTATCATACATGTATGGCCCATAATTGATACGACCCATGTTTTCCACCTGGGATAAAGAAATCAGAAGTGGAATATAAGTATGACGGAATTAGAAAAAAGAAAACACTGGTAGAAGTTTTTTAAAATAGATAATTGAGCATTATAAACCACAGATTCTACAGAGTCAACTTGTTAATCCTTTTGTTGCATCTTCTATGCAGTCATAGTTAAAAATAAAATAAAAAGGAAGGAATTTGAATGGTTGAATTATATATGGTAAACAAGTCGAAGAAGATACAACTTCAAAAAATGATATTCCCCCAAATGAAACAAAGCCAGGGAGATCGGAGGGGTCACCACCCAAGAAAATAAAAGAAAACAAAATGAGAAATGGAAAAGAATACATGGAAATAGAATGGCCATCAGAAATGTTCTATGGGTTTTGCTTCCTGAATAGCTTTAACTCTCACCCAAACCTTACATTGTATGAAATAATGGCTGTATTGCTGGTACCAGCGAATAAATAGGAAGTTTACATCCTAGCAAAAATAATCTGCATGTTCATGCTACTTGGTTCTCTTGGCCATGTTGAAAGGCATCATACTGTTATGGCAGTAGTAACACCATGATGATGCTTTGTTGGTGATGATGACATTTTGTAAGTAAGTGGTCTTTGAAAGACTAAGTGTTATTCTCTCATAAATGAAAATTTGAAATAGCGGCAAGGGTGACAAATGGCTCGACTCGGGTTCTTTCAGGGTCGAGTCACTTCTGAAACAAGCCAACTACAGCTGACCTGAACCAGACCCATTTATCAAACAGGTCAGAAACCATGACCCATGCCCAACCCATCATTATTCAGGTTACCCAAATCCAACCTGGGTAACTCTTAACATGGATCCGTTCAGGTCCAAGTTGGATTGGGGATTTGGGTTTCTGTAAATTTATTCCTCCAAACAATAAAACACAAATGTAGCAGGATTTGAACCTGAACTAAGAGGAGAGCTTTCACTTCAGGCACGCACTTACCACTGTGCTTCATAGTTTTTTTTTTTGGTCAAGGATTCAACACTACCCATATTTATTAATATGTGAGTCATTACTGGGTATAACTGAATCAAGTGCCCATACCTGGACCCTACCCATTTAATAATCGGGTCATTGGGGTCAAACAGGTTACGACCATACTCAATTATGCCCTATACCCAGTAACTTCGGATCCAGTTTGGGACATGTTACAGGATCAGGGCAATGGCCATAACAGACAATGAAGCCATTATTAGTTCCCTTAAATTTAACAGCGCTGCACAACTGAATATATGAGAATGTCTACAAAGAAGGCAAATGTATTTCATACATGGTTGTCAGTTAAGAAAACGTCATAATACTGAGTATAAGAGAATATATAGTTGTCGAAGTCTGGAATCAAAGGATAGTTACCAAAATAAATAAACTGATATTAGACGAACACTGGATATTGGGAATTGCAAGTGCTCTGTTTGACCATCTTTCTATGCTACCTACATATCTTGGACTTCCTCCATGATCTGACAAGCATGAAACAAATACCTGAGCTCTATCGTGAACCTGAAAACATTCAAACAAAAGTCAGCATTTGTTGTTAAAGCACATGCACTGTAGATTGCATTGAGAAACAGAAGGTCACTTGGGTTTAGACATCAACATATAGGAAAAAGAGCTCTGAGAATTCAAACCTTTGGGATAGAAAGACTGCTGCCCATTTCATTTCCAGTATACTCTGACACATATAATAGAAAACCAAACATCTGAAATAAGAACAACAGATATTTGGATTTTGGGAAAAAAATGACTAACCCAACTAATTCAACAATAGTCTACATATAGCCGCATGTACCTGGCCAACTGACTCCATTGTCACCGGTTCTTCAGTTTCAACAATCTCCATAGGATCACAAACAACATTAAGGACATCAAACAAAGAAGCAGTTTTGCTAACTTGGACAACTCCATATTTTGTTCCGTCGTTATTGGAAGGAAATTGAGGGAGCGATGCATCACTATATTTCTCAATTACACTTCTCAATGCTGAATCAAACAAAAAAAGAAGAAAAAGAAAAGATTTAAGCTGATTTAGGAATGAAAGTAAATATTGGATGTACATGAACCTAGTCCTGATGACAAGGACGGGAGCTATGGGGTGGGAGCTATGGAGGCACGGTCCCCCATGAAATTTTAGAAAACCCTTGTGATTTAACATATTAAAAAGAATTAGTAAACCTTCCTATACATTTTTATATGGTGTGCCCCCTCCTCAACTAGGCCGCTAGCTCCGTCTCTGCCTGATGACATATGGACTGTAGGAACTAGGTGGTAGCCCAGTAGAAGTGCCAATGGGATTTTTTATTTTGTGGCTTGCTCACTAGATTTGTAAAATTCTATTCTAAGAGAGTATTATCATCTGATTTATCTCCCTCAACAACAACAACACCCCCCCCCCCCCCCCCGGGCCACACGCGTGCGCACAAAATCATTTACTAATAGTACACAATCATACAAATCAAGCCTGTCCCAGCAAATTGGAGTTGGCTTTCAAAAGCGCTTTCTTTCCGACCATTCTTATTAAGGGCATTGTATGATGTCAACCTATCAGTACTAATAGTTGACAACACTGCTATAGTGGCAAAGAAATGCATTTCTATGATCACTTTAATTTAAAATTTGGTAAAAAGAAGACAGCTCTGTACATAGCATCTTGATGCAAGCCAGTCCAGAAGACTTGCAAGTCAAGTAGCTAGAAAGTGGACAGGTGAAAAGACTGTTTCTAGATTAATTATGACAGCTTGGCCTTTATGTACCTGCATAAAAGCCTTTGTATGGTAAATGATGATGACTCTTAGGCTACTAGTTTGTACATTAACCCCACATGTGCGCAAGAGGGCCGCGTGCACAAATATATGTTCATACACAAGTCTGCATCTGTGTCTGCATCTCTCCTTTGTGTGTGTGTGTGTGTGTGTGTGTGTGTGTGTGTGTGTGAGTGTGAGTGACTGAGGGAGGAAGAAAAATCAAGTGGAACATGCCTTTGAATTTCAGGTTATCCACATCACCAGACTCCTTAATTGGTGCATCCTAAGAACAAGAGATGTCTGATCAACAAAATTAATCCAAAGCTAAATTCAGGAAACCAAGTAAACAATGTCTAACATTACTCACATAATCATAAGAAGTAAGATCAGCTTTGTAATCAGAATCAATTTGACCAGTATTTGCACCACTGAAAAATCCAAAATTGGTTCCTCCATGGGCCATCTGGAAATCTTAAAACTAGGTTAATGCAATAGAATAATGTAACACAATCTCTCGTGATTTGGGGGGAAATGGCAAAAACCATACATAGAGAACAACAGAACCATTCCGAGATAGGATCTTTTCTAGGGCAGCAGCAGTATAGTTGGCATCAGTCTCTGCATTCTTCTCTCCCCAGTGTGTAAGCCATCCTGTATAAAATTCTCTGGGAATAAACATTTATTAGGAATTGCTTGGATAGCTTGTACTCAGAAGAAAGGGAAATAGTAGATCAGAAGAAAGGAAAATAGTAGACTAACGCTGATAGAGGAGGTGATTTTCCCGGTGCATTATACTTCTTCTGCAACTCAAATATAGGCCACGGGTCCTCACCAGTTGAAAAATCAACAGCTGCAGATCATCCTCAAAATTGTGAGATGCCGTAGCCACAGCAAGTCAAGTTTCATTATTCATCTAAACAACCACAACTCTATTTAACTTAGCAATACATCCGGTAATCCTGAATTGCTCCGGCATTATATCCCATGCAGAGACTGACTTTATTTTTCATACTCTAAAAGTAACCATAACAGGAAAGTTGGCTCTAATACATTTTCTAAGCCCATAGTATCAGTACTGATTTAATTTCATGCTTGTAATTAAGACAAAAAACCAGGCAATGAAAGTGACTAACACCATCCAATCCATGAAGTATTGTAGCAGAACCCTGCCGATGATATTGAGTACAGTGCATACAACTGTTGTATTGAAACAATGTTATAAAAGTTTAAAAAAAGGTGTCATGCCTTAGGTCTGAAAATTGTGTGCAATGCGCAAAGAAGAATGCTGCAGCAACATTGTTGCTCTTGAAATATTTTCAAATCTTCTTAGAACTGAAGCATTGATTACGTTTATAAACTGTACCTAAGACCAATTCTAGGACTGGAAGAGGATTGGATAAATATGTAGAATATAACCAGGTCTGTTTCCATGTAGCATCTGTATCCAGAATCAATTCAAAAGCATGGAATGTGGATGGCCTCACCATCGTTGTTGTCCAAGCATTTCCCACCAAAGAGCAATCGACTAAGGAGAAGGACCCGAAGTCAAGAAGCTCCATAAAACATTTAACCAAATATTTTTAACTGGTTCTCAGCCTGATCTATCATTTGATGCCAATTCCTGGACAAAGCACACGTGAAATGGAAGGGCCTCGCCATAAAGGCCAGTTGGCAGGTTCAGGAGATGAACCATATTGATCGTGCAGCTATACCTTACAGTTAAAGCTCATGAAACTAGGAAGCCCTCAAAACTCCCCTAGATTGAGAAGTCTAGAAGAGGTTACATGAAAAGAATTGCTCCAAGCAAAGATAAACCATAGAGCAAAAGGGAACCACACTTCCTCTTTGTCACATTCATATAGCTTTGTAACATTTCCCGAATATAGTTTTTGAAATGTATTTCTTTTCTTTCTTTCTTTTTTTTCCCTTTCTTTTTTTCTTTCCTTCTTTCTCTTCGTTTATGTGCTCCTTAAGCCAGAGGCCAGTTTAATTTTCTATCTCTCTCTCTTTCTTTTTCTTTAATTTTTGGTTGGGGAGATGACTCTTTTGCTATATGTTTCTTAGAGATGAGTGCATCCCGTGTAGAGCTTATCATCTGCCCCCTCCTATACTCTTTCTTATGTCATGGAGAATTTTGTACGGTCGTTTGTTGGTTCCATGAGCTTAAGTTGCACAATCAATGAGGTAGGTTCCCTTACTACCAATTAGCCTTCTAAGTTATATAGAGCTATCCTCTCTTTCCATAATTCCCTTGGCCAGATTTGGCATCAACTCAAGGGATAAAATCCAGTGCATACCCAATCATAAATTTTGTCAATTTCTTTAGTTCTGATCCATAGCTGACCTATTGTAAGGGGAAAGGCTTAGCTAATGAGGATTTGGGAACATGTTCTATTTGACTCCTGACTTTATGTGTGCCTCGGAGTTGAATGTAATTCCTTATAGCGAATTTATCATATTTTCTCCTCCTTCTTGACTCTTTTCCAAGTTTAGGAGAACTTGAAGGACGTGTGTCTCTTGTCCATAGTTTCCCTGCCCATGATTTGACAATTGTTATAAAAGTGTTGATGTAAGGTCAATAGCCGGTCTTCAACATTGTCAACTTTTTCATGGAGCCTTGCTCCATAGCCAATCCCATCTCGGAAGAAAAAGGTTTAGATGAAGATGATGATGATGATGATGATGACTGATGCTACTGCTGCTTAGTAAATGAGATGACCTGTGAAACCTGAGGTGCATAGGATCTCCATATAAGTATGACCCGCAGACAATAACCTTCATCAAATTGAATTGCACGCCAAGCCAAATATTGCGCAGGTCATTCTTAAAGAAGATAAGAGAGCAGAGAGTGTGATGAGGCAGGCTTTTGTGCCTGTCAGATATTGTTCAACATTGACATGCATGAATTTAGATCTGTATTTCAGTTCCTTTGTTGTTGTTGTTGTATGGGTGGTGGGTGACAGTGTTGCTTCCACCATTACACAATGGACAAATGAGATTAAAAGTGGATGCTGCATCTGACAAATTAATATAGATGTGATTCTTCTTCATATAAGATGGCAACAATTTGAGACAGTCTGAATGTACATATTGAATATGTTGGACATAATTGTAGCACAATCTGTTAACTTATATGTCCATACTAGAAGCAAACCAAAGTTGCAACATGAAAGTTATTGACGCGAGCACGCACGCGTGCACACGCGCACGTGAGCATGCGCACGGATGACATGAGCCTCTGTAATTAGTTCAGTAGTTATAAACCATAACATGGTTAACTTTTTAGGGGGAAGAGTGAAGCCTTAAAATATATTCCTATCTAAGATTATATGTAAAGATTAGTTTACCACTGTGTGTATCAAAATATATGCAAATGTGACACAGAGAGCTCAAAATATATGCAAATTTCAAGTTCAATCACCTGCATAGACGCCTTCCCCAGGAATAGTACCTGCGTCCAGAGTATCTCTAGTACCCCCATCTGTGGTATACCTAAAAGAGTGACAACAAAAAATCTTCTCATAGTTTCCCAGTCATGGTAACAAGTGGCTTCTCAGCAGCATATGACAAGGAAAAAGGAACAAACAAATTGCATAAAGCGCATAAAATGATGGAAAACATAAGGAGCAAGATATAACTTGCTAATTGAAATATATGTTTGGAATTCTGAGTTGACAGATAAATTTAGAAGAATGATACTTCGGGTCTGTTTGGTTGTTGTAATTGGTCGTAAATCGTAAGTCGTAATTGATAAACTCTTTTACAGTTGTAAATTGAGTTACATGCATGTAAGTTTTACGGTGTTTAGCTGGTAATATAAAATTTTAAGTGAGAAAGCGTATTGTGTTTTACGGTATGTGGTTGTCGTAATGTGTAAGTTGTAAGTGGAAAAGTTGACCAAAAAATTAACTATTTGGTGATTTAAAAATTTTAAATATTGCAAATAAGTACTAAAAATTCTAAATATTAAAAAATTTAATATTAATATAAAAAATAATACAAATTTGTATGACCACAAAATTAACTGTAAGTGGGTTGCAAGTGAGTGGTGACTGGGTTGCAAGTGAGTCTTTTACGAATTACGATCCAAACAAACACTGTAGTTGTAACTGGACTATAAGTCATTAACGAATTACGGCCTTTTACGACCTTTTACTAAAACAAACAGCCCCTTGATGGTAACATCATGCACATATAGAGCCTTATACTGGCATTGAATCAACAAAAGTGAAAGAGGTTCATTGACAAGCCAAGAGCTTTTCAACATCATTTAATGCTCTTACCACAAAAGACAACTTTAGAGCTTTCTTTTCTATTATGGCATAACTTTCGGTAGGAATTTAGCAACTACAAATGTCGGATGTGACAAATCTTAGTCCTATAATCATGCACAATAAGAAATTCCTATACATGGGGATGTTATGTTAGTCATATAATCATGCACAATAAGAACTTCCTATATAAGGGGATGCTCAGTAATGAGTTTGTTAACCAACTAGAAATCCTAAAAGACAAAAAAATACACTATTGGTAGTTGTTTTATTTGATGGTAGCAGTGACAATTTTTTTTTGTTCTTTTTTCTTTTACTAATAATGGTGATTATTACATGCAGATGTTCATGGTTATAGAATAAATTGCAAACTGTGTCAAACTAGTCTACAAGGTTTATTAGGTTCAACATGTTAGTGCCAATGGTACTATGCTATATCCACACGTGACAGGTAATGTCAGATAAAACGATCTTATACCTTACAGCTCAAAGCAAATGCATGCTCCCAGCATTTTGAGAAGAAAATTATATCTTCTTGGGAACCTCAGTCACTTAAGAGCGTAAAGATTTTATCATTGAACTAATTAAGGTATTATGGAGAATTACATACAATATTATTTCGTCCCCAAGATATCTTCTTGCCAGAGCCACTAGCTCACGAAGATACACTGTGTCATTTCCATATGATCCGAACTCATTTTCAACCTGGCAAAAACGAGTTTAGAACATTTATACACTGGTATACACCACACTACTGTATGCTCGCCTGGAGTTATACACTAGATTCAGCTTGAATGGCATAATTACAGAAACCAACTACCTGAACCATAATTATTGGGCCTCCATTTTCATATAATAATGGGACTACTTTAGGAAGCAGAACCCCCCACCATCTCTCAACCTGCAAAAGGCAAAGAACAAATAAAATGGTTAATAATTAAGGGCTCTAGTAGAAAAGGAATGGAAGGCATTACTGGAATGTACAAGATTGTAAGTTATAAGGGTTAGTAAGTTATTAACAAGTATAATTGTGATCTGAAAAAATTATTCTCTATATAGTACATGGTAAAATTACATCCTCATAAGAATGAAAAATTGAAAAAGAAAGCAGCAGGACCATAGCATTGACACCCATAATACGTATTTACCTCTGGCAAAAGGAAAACACACTAGGCAACACCTTCCTAAAGACAAATCAAAGAGAACTGTTCTCAATTTTTCTATATTAACACACAAGCACCTAGAAACTCATAATCAGAAAAGTCTTTCTATCCATACAGCTATTGCAAAGACAGGAATTATTCTTCATAAAATTGTTTTAATTAACCAAAAAAAAGGACGTACCAATTGAAGGAATGTAGGATCTGATGATCTTAGTTTGAGGGCTGGTTCGATAGCAAGCAACCAACCTGGAAAGCCTCCTAGATCCCATTCTGCTAACGAAAGTTTCAAATAAGTGGACAAAGAAAGATATTAGTAACTAAATTAGAAATAGCTATCAGTTTTATTACTGAAACTCATTGGAAGTTTAGTCTCCTTTCTTTAATAATCATTTACTCTATGGGGAATCTTCCAGTAACCATCAGCAGGACAATCATCTTAGATGTAATGAATTACTAATAAGTTAAGCACATGTTCACCATCATTGGCAGCTTAAGCACTACCAGCAAGCGTGATAATATGCGACTAATATATGTGTGTTGTGACAAAGTTTCTCTCTCTTTTTATTTTTTTTTCCCTAGATTTGGTCCTCAAATTTCCCGCTTACAAGAATAGTGATTGATTTCGGGATTATTTAAACAATAAAATAAGTTAGTTACACAACTTCCAAAAACAAGTGGCCAGACATCTCGTCTAAAAAAGAAAATGCAATACAACGATGCTTGCGTCTTGTCTCACCTTAAACCAATATAGAGGATTTGGAAGTCCATGTATTTTAATAGTTCATTTCCATATCATGACATATTCTTGTTCTGATAAATTGATGTAGGAGATCAAGATGAGAACGGCTGAATAAGTTACCTGTCGACAACACTCTTGAACTATCGACAGGCTTTTACAGAAACTAGGAGTTTACAGTCCTGTCGACAGCACTCTTCGCCTGTCGACAGGCTTTTACAGAAAGTCAAGAAATTACAAACATGTCGACAACATTCTTCGCTTGTTGACAGGCCTACTGCGTATCAGAGTTTCTTATATTGTTTAAGAGTTGTTTTCTATATCCATTTTAAATTCTAATTTGTTTTATTTCTGTTTTTTATTTTAGTTTTCTAGTTATAGAAGTATTCTTCTTTTATTTGCCTATATGAGACCATTGTATCCTAGGATTTTTATCATGCAATTTTTAATCAATAAATTTTTGAGTTTTTTTCCCTCATATTTGCTCGTGAATTTAAATTGTTCTTTTTTTGGCTAATAGATTTAGATCGTTCTTACTTGTGGATTCGAATAGTTACCCACCTGGAGATCTCTTCAAGGTTCGTCAGCGCTAGAACGAAATCTAACCTGTGTCGATCGTCTTCCTCGCTTCTCCGTCCGCGTCAAGTGGTATTAGAGCTTCGGCAAACTTTCTGACGATAGCCAGAGACAACAACGAGCAGTGGTATTAGAGCTTCGGCAAACGTTCTGACGATAGCCAGAGACAACAACGAGCAGTCCACCCTCTTTGCGAGAGTAGGCGCTGTTGAAGAGAGACTTGGCGCTCTTGAATCGACCATGAACAATATGGTCCAAGAAATCAAGAGGCTATCTCTCAAATTCGATGATGAAGCCTAGCCATGGTGCGACCGAAGCAGGCGTGAATATCCATCGAACAATTTTCCTCCACTACTATTAGGTAATCCTCATCCACAACCTCCACCACAACAATTTCCTTACAACGACCACCCCCGTGTCAACAACCATCACCACCATCAAGACGTCCTCAACGACAACTTCCTTACGAAGATCTTACCGACGAGGAAGAACTCATCAACACCTTCTATCCCGAAAACGATTTCGAAGATGAAGGTTATGATGGAAGGATGACCTATGAGTGAGGCCCTAGGCGGATGGCGAATCCTAATCCCAACATGGGAGAAGGATTTTCTTTTCCTACCCTAGATAGGAGAAGAGGAGATCCAAGTGCTAACAAGTATAGGATGAAGATCGAGATTCCTTCTTTCAGTGAAATTTTGAGATCAAGTCCTTGGACTGGGTTTATGAAGTAGAGAAGTTCTTTGACATGAACGTCTCTGAGGAAAATCATGTCAAGTTCGTGACGTACAAACTCAAAGGAGGAGTGACCGCATGGTAGGACCAGTTACAAATCACAAGGAGGCGCCAAGGCAAACCACCTGTGATGACATGGCAGCGTATGAAACTTCTTCAAGATAAATTTCTTCCACCCGATTACCAACAGATTCTTTAAAACAAATATGAGCAATACAGACAAGGCACAAGAAATGTTGCGGCGTACACAGAGGAGTTCTACCACCTCTCGTCGTGATACGACTTATCCCTGATGGAGTAGCAGCAGACTTCAAAGTACATCAACGAGCTAAAGTACTCCACCCAGGAACGTGTGGCCATCCAAGACGTGTTCTTCGTTGACGAGACCTAAAATAAAGCCATGAAGATTGAGAGATTGTAGAGCAGAGCCTTACCTTTCAAGGGAGCAACAGAGAGGACATCTAGCAACACAAGAGCTCTGCAAGGTTTCACATCAAGCAAACGACCTCCAGCCCGTAAAGCGATTGATGCCCCTCCAGCAAACCCGGCGACGACAGCCGGGGCGCCCCCCTACAAAGGGCAAGGATAATCCATATGTCAAGTCTGGGGTTGGCAAGTGTTACAGGTGTGGCGAACTTGGACACTAGTCCAATAGTGCCCAAAAGGGAGGCTCGTCAACATGGCGGACTAGAGGACGAGGGCGAAGACGAAGTACTGACCGAGACTGAACCAAAAGATTCTGACTTTATCAAAGAAGATGGAGACGTAGCCACCTGCATGGTCCAGCAGTTGCTATGCAACCAAAAGAATCCCGACACTACACAATGCCATCAAATTTCTACTCAAGGTGTTCGGTGAAGGACAAGGTGTGCAATCTCATCATCAATAATGATAGTTGTGAAGATATCGTCTCTACTGCTTTGGTGGACAATTTGAAATTAGAGACAGAGACACCCCCAATCCATACACCATTGGGTGGATAAAGAAGGGCCTCTGCATAAAGGTAATGAACCTTTATCAAGTTCATATTTCAATCGACAAGTTTTATCAAGATTCAGTTACCTGCGATGTTAATATAGATGCATGTCACATACTATTGGGACGACCATGGCAGCATGACGTCGATGCTACCCATCGAGATAAGAGGAACATCTACATGTTCGCTTGGGAGGGCAAGAGAATTGCCATGAAACCTATTCCATCACCATCGAAGCCGACTAAAGAAGAAAAATCAAAGTTCATATCGATATGCAACCGAGGTGAATTCTTGGTGGATCCCAGGATACAAAGCAACAATTTGTTCTGGTAGTCAAAGAAGAAATTATCCCAGTGATTGAAGTTCCTGAGAAGATGAAGCTGATACTGGAAGAATTCCAAAAAAATAGTTCATGATGAGCTCCCGGACGAACTGTCGCCATGAGGGTTATCTAGCACTATATTGATCTGATCTCCGAAGCGAGTCTACCCAACCTCCCACATTACCGAATGAATCCAAAAGAGAGTGAAGTTCTAAGGAAGAATATCAAAGAACTAATTCAGAAGGGGCACATTAGAGAGAGCATGAGTTCATGTGCGGTGCCGACCCATTTGAGCCAAAGAAAAATGAAAGTTGACGCATGTGTGTGGACAACCGAGCCATCAACAAGATCACTATCCGATGTCGATTTTTGATATCTCGCTTTGATGATATGTTGGATCGATTAGGAGGATCGTGCATATTTTCAAAGATTGATCTGAGAAGCAACTATCACCAAATTGGCATTAGGCCATGAGATGATGAAAAACGGCGTTCAAGACTCCAGAAGGACTGGACGAGTGAATGGTCATGCCCTTTAGACTATCCAGTGCACCAAGCACTTTCACGAGATTGATGAATTAAGTGTTTAAGCCTTTCCTGAAAAAATTTATGGTTGTGTATTTTGATGACATCATAATCTATAGTTCAAGCATAGCTGAGCATCTCCAATATCTACGGGACGTGTTCACAGTTCTGCAAGCGAATAAGTTATACATCGACCTAAGAAGTGCAGCTTCATTACTACAAGCTTTGATATCCTAGGGTTTTGTTGTTAATTCACAAGGGATCCATGCGGACAAGAAGAAAGTGAGGCAATCTGTGATTGGCCCGTACCCAAGAGTGCTACCGAGGTAAGAAGCTTTCACAGTTTAGCTACTTTCAACCGCTGTTTCATTCGCAACTTCATTAGCATAGTAGCACCCATGACATACTGTTTGAAGAAGGGTATTTTCATATGGACTGATGAAGCCGGAAGGGCTTTTGAACTTATCAAGAAAAAGCTTACTAATTCCCCTATCTTAGCCTTTCCAAACTTTAATAAGGTGCTCGAGTTAGAGTGCGATGCTTGCGGAGTGGGTATTGGAGCAATACTCTCACAGGAAAAGAGATCTATTATCTTTTAGTGGGAAGTTAAATGAGGCATGAAAAAGTGGTCTACATATGAACAAGAGTTATATGTAGTGTACTACTCATTGAAGTCATGGAAGATCTACCTTACAGCTAGTGACTTCGTGCTGTTTTCGGATCATCAATCACTCCAACACTTTAAGAACCAAAAGCACATAAACAAGATGCATGCAAGTTAGCTATTCTACTTTGAGCAAATCAATTTTGTGATCCGTCACAAATTTGGAGTAGATAACAAAGTTCCCGATGTATTAAGTCGAAGAGTTTCACTGTTAGTCTCGTTACAAAGTGAAATCATTGAGTTTGAATGCTTGAAAGAGCTATATAAAGAAGATGAAGACTTTGTTGATGTTTGAAAAAAGTGTATGTCACGACAGCCCACACAAGATTTTCATATCCTAGACGGATTTCTTCTCATAAGAAGCCGATTATGTGTACCAAGAACTTCATTGAGGAGAAAGTTATTAGAAACTTGCATGGAAGTGGACATGCAGGGCACTTTGGAAGAGACAAGACTATGACAAGTCTTGAAGAGAGATATTATTGGCCCCAATCGGGGAAGGATGTGACGACAATTGTGAGGAGTTATCCGATTTGTCAAGTTGCCAAAGGACAAGCCCAAAATATAGGGTTGCATACACGTTTGGCCGTCCCCAAAGATAGTTGGGAGGATTTGAGCATGGATTTCGTGTTAGGACTTCCTCGCACACAAAAGGAAGTGGATTCTATATTTATGGTGGTTGATCGATTCTCTAAGATGACGCACTTTATTCCTTACAGAAAGACTTCTAATGCACATGTGGTCAAGTTGTTCTTCCAAGAGGTTGTGAGACTACAAGGCGTGCCGAGTTCTATTATTTCAGATCGAGATAGCAAATTCTTAGCGACATTCTGGACTACTCTTTGGAGGAAATTTGACACATCACTGAAATACAGTAGCACGACACATCCTCAAACTGATGGCCAGACGAAAGTTATCAACCGCACCTTAGGCAACTTATTGAGAAGCATATGTTGAGACAAACAAGAGTGTGGGATCAAGCTTTGCCACAAGCGGAGTTTGCTTATAACAGCTCAACGGGTATATCGCCCTTTTCTATTATCTGTAGGAAAGTACCTCATCATCTCCTAAACTTAGCCAAGCTGCCAATTGGAGAAAAGTTTGGTAGTGCAGCTAGCGCCATGACAGAATAAATACTAGATGCTCAAGAGGTTCGATTAAAGTTGGGGAAATCTAATGCGAGGTATAAAACCGCAGCTGACAAGAAAAGGAGAGAAAAGATCCTCGAAGAAGGGGACATGGTAATGATATACTTGAGAAAAGAAAGAATTCATGATGGGTCCTACAACAAGTTGAAGCCAAGGAAATATAGGCCGTTCAGAATTGTAAGAAAGATCAATGATAATGCTTACGTTGTAGATCTTCCAACCAACATGACAATGTTCAAAAGGTTCAACGTGGCGGATCTCCATGAATAATACCCTACAAAGAAGCTATATCCAGATAATAACTCGATGACGAGTTGAGACTGATGTAGGAGATCAACATGAAAACGGCTGAATAAGTTACATGTCGACAACACCCTTCAACTGTCGACAGATTTTACAGAAACTCAAGAATTTACTGTCCTGTCGACAGCACTCTCCGCCTGTCGACAGACTTTTACAGAAAGTCAAGGAATTACAGACGCGTCGACAATACTCTTTTGCCTGTCGACAGGCCTATTGCGCATCAGGGTTTCCTAGATTATTTAGGAGTTATTTTCTGGGTCCGTTTTGGATTCCAATTTGTTTTATTTTTGTTTTTTTATTTTAGTTTCCTACTTAGAAAAGTATTCTTCTTTTATTTGCCTATATAAAGCATAGTATCCTAAGTTATTTATCATACAATTTTTAGTCAATAAAATTTTGAGGTTTTTTCTCGTATTTGTTCGTGAATTCGAGTTGTTCTTTTTTTGACTCATGGATTCGGGTCGTTCTTGCTCGTGGATTCGATTAGTTACCCTACCTGGAGATCTCTTCAGGGTTCGTCAACGCTATAACGAGATCTAGCCCGTGTCGACCATCTTCCTCGCTTCCCCGTCTGCGTCATAAGTATAAGAGTCGTATAGAGAACAGGAGAACAAATACTGTGAAATCCATAATAAGGAAGCACAAAGAGTTTGGATTAACCTAAAACCAACTACTTTCAGTTGTTATCTCATTGCAGAAGGTGATTCCGAGAATAATATAGATAAAACGGCTGGAGTATACAGATGTCAATGGTTTTACATGTACAATTGAACATACACCATTCACAAGACAGTCACTGGCACTTCAACTCCATACATTTGACTTCCCACCAAAGCTTAGCCTCTAATTAATTAGCCTAGAAGTCTAAAATGAAGTCTTAGCATACAATCTACACTCTGTGAATATCCATGTCAGTTCTTTAATGCAAAACCATGTCCTTTATCAAACAAAGAATGATTCCTTTTTTCATAATGAAATACAGCAAAATGCACGGTGAGAGCCACTCACCTCCGCAAATGTACGGACCCGGGCGAAGCATGACGAGGAACCCGAGCCGGTGTGCAAGCTTCAGAAAACCTTCCAAATCCGCAATCCCCTCGAAAACCCACTTCCCCGGCGTCGGCTCGTGCAAATTCCAAGGGACATAAGTCTGAATGGTGTTCAATCCCAGTGCCTTTGCTCTTAAAAGCCTATCTTCCCAATACTGCACACAACATGTTTGACAATATTCCACATGAGTGTCAAGATTTGAAAATTTGAAAAATACCCATTTGCGTGATTTTGTGTTGGGGGTTTACCTGGGGAATGATGCGGAAGTAGTGGAGATCGCCGCCGATGATCTGGAACGGCCGGCCGTCTCTCCAGAACCTGTCGTCGGAGATGCTGAAGCTCAAGCTTTGCTTATTGTTGTGGTGATGGCGAAGATGAGAGTGAGACGAGAGAGAGGGGAGAGGGGCGAGAAAGGCGAGGAGAGAGAGGGAGGCGAGAAGGATGAAGAGGACGCTGCTGGTGCTGCGGTGGCGGGCCATGGAGCGCTTCAGCCGCGCGCAGATCCCGCTGCCGCTGCGGATGATGGTAGTGTCTCTGTGAACTCCCCTGCTCATGATCGAAAATATTGGGAACGGCATTCGCTTTGCCCATTTTTTATAATTTTGTTTACTTTTTAATTCTTTTTTTTTAAAGATATATATTTCTGACACACAACAAACCTAAATAAAAAAAATGGTAATGATTGGAGCAAGGTATCATGCAAGTATGGTGGGCTACGCACCAACTAATAATTGAAGTTGACTCAGAGTAATTTGTTTTGTTGGTGGGATCCGGCTAGCGCTTCCCGCATCCATCAGCTTGACTTGAAATTTCCCCAAAAAAATAATAACAAGTGCTTTGTGATTTTTATTTTTCAAATATAATCCTGGTTGACGATCCAACTGGTTCTTTTAGGGCCTGTTTGGATATTTGGCAGGGAGAGAAGGAAGAGAGACGAGGAAAGAGGAAAAAAGAGAGGAAGAAGCCTCTTCCATCTTCCTCTAAGACATAATATGAAGCATCTAAGTAAAGCAATAAATACAAGTGTGAACAAAACTAGTTGCACAGGCTCAGGTTTTGAATTCATGAGATTGATACGTCGAAAGAATAATCCAAACAAGAAAACCCTTATATATATATATATATATATATATATATATATATATATATATATATATATATATATATATATAGAGAGAGAGAGAGAGAGAGAGAGAGAGAAAGAGTTGTGTCCTTTCAAAAGGATTTGAGGTCGAATCCTTCCACTCATATTCAACCCTCCGACATTCGAATACAATATCCACTCCGCTGAAGTTGATCTATATTATTTCACGTATCTATAAACCAAAAATTAAATGTTTTGAATATTTTTTGCCCATCCATCAAGTAGGAGAAAAACGGACGGCCTAAATAGTGAGTGTAACGCCCCGATTCCACGGATACGGGGACGTCACTGCGACGTATATACGTAGGTCAGAAGAAGCCCCCACGTATATACGCTAAGCATAAAAGTACAATAAGGAAACAGAGTACAACACAAAGCGTGGTGTATTCATAGGCCAACTTACAAGATACAAGTACAAAGTTATACAAATTATGATAAAGTAATACACTTTACAAGTGTTATTTATCATATCCAAGTCCAAAAGGATATATACAAACATATACACAGATGCTCACGTAAGAGATGGAGACTCGTGAGCCAAAAAGAGGAGTACGGCACGAGGGAACTAGAGCTGGTCAGCCTGCTCACTGAAGTATGCCTGATCTTCCGTGGAAGGATCCACTTCGTTCCAGGTCTCGGAATCTGAATATGCAAATCCAAAGGATCAAGACATATAAACAATAGATAGCTGCAGCAAGTGGCTAAGGGACGAGTACAAGTAAGATGGGACTATATAAGGTATATCAACTAACAGATATGAAAAGCATGAATAGATAAAGTCGTACAATAGATCTACAATTAACGTTTTATTATTATTACTTGTTTTACTCGGATATCTAGCTATGTGGTCCAGCGTCCCAGTGCACATAGATCCATATCATAGTAATACAAGGTTGTTGTTGGAAATCAGCGGTTGTATCGACGAACTATGTTTACAGTGGACCCCGTACATGCCCGGGATAACGGTCCAGGATTGTTCCGTTGCTTGGTGACGGAAGCCAGCCGCTAGGCTATTCAGGAGGGACTTATGTATGCCCTTATCAAGATGGTACCAGTAATACAGGGAGCAAGCACTCCCCTCGGTCCCCTGGAGGCCCACAGGTCAGACCGGAACATGGGTTGCACAACACTCCTAAAAGCCACTGTAAACACGAACACATATCGATATCCGCATGTTTTCCCCCGACCCAATATAAGTTGGTCCATTTTATACAAAAGTCAAGAATATCATGCTTGGTTCAAGTGATGGCATGATAAGTGGGGATATCCATTTATTAACAAGTCATGAAACGGGAATATATAATAACAAGTCATGAAGTAATATGAGATAAGATTCATCAAGTATCATGTCATGTAATATCAGTAATGTAGCATAAACATGAACAATGTATCACATGTGTATAGAGGTTAAAGTCCAAAATCAGAAAAGGAAACAACTAAGTTAAATAGTCAGAATTAGTCGACTAGGTGCAAGGGTTAGTCGACTAATAGAGGTCTTAAGTCGACTACTAGTCTGCAGGAGTCGACTAATAATGGTTTCCAGAGAGTTGGAATTCTGTTTCAAGAATAGTTAGTCGACTAGGGTTGGAAGGGTAGTCGACTAGTGGTGGACTATAAGTCGACTAACGGATGCGCAAGTCGACTAAATCTGTGATATAGAATTTGGGATTTATTTCAGGGACATGTTAGTCGACTAAGGTACTATGTGTAGTCGACTAGAGGTCTCAAGTCGACTAATAATTGGGATAAGTCGACTAGAGCCGAGAGTTGGTGTTTTTGGTTCAAGGAAAATTAGTCGACTAGGGGTCAAAATGTAGTCGACTAGGGGGGTCTAGTCGACTGGTAAAATGGCTTAGTCGACTAAAACTGTGAAAATCAGAAAAGCTACGTTTCAACTAAAGTGGGTTAGTCGACTAGGTTCTAGGTTAAGTCGACTAATCCTGGAAGAAACAGAAAACAGAACATAAATTCTGATGGTTGTTTGTTGGCCTAAAAATGGGATTTTTATGACACAAGTGTATATGAATGATCATCACATGTACACAAGGAAGTAATCTAGTCTTGGTGAGTAAAAATACTCACTTTGAACGGTTAAATCGAGGCTTGACGAGTTCTGAAAAGATCGTGTCGACAAATATCACCAAATGATTCCACGGCGATACTACGGACGATCACAATCCAAAAGTTGTGGTAGCTTGAGAAGAAGATGAAGACTTGGTGGTGATTTTGGAATTAGGGTTTGAGATGGAGGAGAAATGTTGAAGGCTATTTCTTGGTGAAGTGAAAAAAGAGAAAAGAATTGTAAAGGGAAGTTTATATAGGATTTGATTTTTGTAGAGGAGGTGTAAATAAATAAATTGAGAGGGGTTTTGTGCAAATAGGGGGGATGGGATGTCTCCCTTGGCCAATGGTGGCCGGCCAAAGAAGAGAGAGAAAGAGAGAGGAATTGAAGGGCATTTATGAGGAAGGGTGTGGAATTTTTTAGATATTTTGGAGGAGAAGATATTTTTGGGAAGTTGGTGGAAGGAAGGAAGGAAAGAAAAAGGAAAAAGAAAAAGGAAAAGAATTTGTAAAAGAAAAGATATTTTCTTAATTTTGAAAAATGAAAATATTGAAAACACTGATTCCCGGGTTTAAATCGAGAATGCGGAAAACATTTCGGAAAATACCGAAATCGTCCGAAATTCAAGTGTCTCGGAACGACTCGTAAATTTCACCAAAAATCAATAATAATATATGAAGACGTAT
This sequence comes from Agave tequilana, assembly GCA_038442645.1. Taxonomy (NCBI): domain Eukaryota; kingdom Viridiplantae; phylum Streptophyta; class Magnoliopsida; order Asparagales; family Asparagaceae; genus Agave; species Agave tequilana. The sequence continues at coordinate 223,939 of JAVJIF010002056.1, read as the reverse complement.
AGTGAAATCCGTTTGAAGAAATACTTTATAGTTTTATAACTAAAATTCCCGGAATCAGTTAACTACCGACTCCGTTGGAATTTTCATAAATTCATAAAATTCTAAGAAAAAAGAATGTAGATAGAAAATACGATTCTAAGAGATAATGCCTAAAGGACTTTCTAGAAATTCCTAACTGTTTGTAAGATAAAAATTCGGGAATCGATCAGCGACACTGGTCGACACCGGATTTGAAGAAATTCATTTTAATTCTAGAAAATTCCAGAAATTCACCTAAAATCTAATATATTAGGAAATGATATTTGAAATTGAAATTGGTCAAATACGGGAAGTAAATCGAAAAACACGATCGAAAATCAGAATACGCAACTTAGTACGTATTACGGAAACGGGGTATTACAATCTACCCACCTTACAAAAATTTCGTCCTCGAAATTTCATAAAGTGAAGGGTAACAGGAATGGTAACAGATAGATAAGGCTAGGAAGAAAGATAACAAATAGAAAAGAGTAAAAGGAAAGAGTCTTACCAATCAAGATGAGAAGAGTTGAGGATAACGCTCTCGGATGACGTCCTCTCGTTCCCATGTGGCCTCTCCTGGCACATGGCGATTCCAAGACACCAACACTAAAGGTATGGCTTTGTTCTTCAGTGTCTTCACACTTCTATCCAATATGGCCATCGGCTGCTCCTGATATGATAAGTCCGGTTGCAGTTCCAGCTCGGAGTGATCCAAAATATGGCTATCATCCTTTACATACCTCCTCAACTGAGACACGTGGAAAACATTATGAACTCCGTCCAACGATGGCGGCAACGCCAATCGATAAGACACATCTCCCACTCGATCCAATATCTCGAATGGGCCGATATACCTCGGACTTAGTTTCCCACGAGTGCCGAACCGGATTACTCCCTTGGTAGGTGAAATCTTCAAGAACACATGATCTCCAACTCCGAATTCCAATGGCCTCCTCTGCAAATCTGCCCAGCTCTTCTGCCGACTCTGAGCTGCCTTGAGATGATCTCTGATAACTCTAACTTTCTCTGTGGTCTGGATCAGAATCTCTGGCCCCAATAGACTCCTCTCACCGACTTCATCCCAACAAATCGGTGACCTGCACTTCCTTCCATACAGTGCCTCAAAAGGTGCCATCTTAATACTTGCCTGATAACTGTTGTTATAAGAAAACTCAGCCAAGTGAAGATGATCTTCCCAAGATCCCTTAAACTCAATCATGCAGGCCCTAAGCATGTCTTCAAGGATCTGGATGGTCCTCTCAGATTGTCCGTCTGTCTGAGGATGATATGCTGTACTGAACTTCAGACGAGTTCCCAGACTTTCTTGGAGACTCTCCCAGAAATGAGATCTGAATCTGGTATCTCTATCTGATACAATACTGACTGGAACTCCATGCAGACGAACTATCTCCTTCACATACTTATCTGCCAGAACCTCTGTAGTCTGACCCACCCTGAATGGTATGAAATGAGCTGACTTGGTGAGACGATCAATGATAACCCACACGGCATTATTACCTTTGGGACTACGAGGTAATGCCGTGACAAAGTCCATAGTGATGTGCTCCCACTTCCATTCGGGTATAGGCAAAGGATGAAGAAGTCCAGCTGATCTCTGATGCTCAATCTTTATCTGCTGGCACACCAAGCACTTAGCCACAAACTGAGCTATCTCTCTCTTCATGGCATTCCACCAAAATTGCTTCTTCAAATCCTGGTACATCTTGTTTCCCCCTGGATGTATAGAATATGCTGAACTGTGTGCTTCCTCCAAAATCTTCTGTCTAACTTCTCCCTGGGGAACACAAAGTCTACCTCCAAAGTACAATGCACCATCCGGACGAATACAAATATCCGTCCTCAATCCAGCCTCCACCTGAACTCGGAATGTCTGTAGCCTGGGGTCCTCCTTCTGAGCTTCCTTAATCTCATCTATCAATGAGGACTGGATCTGTAAAGTCATAAGCTGTCCTGTCTTCTCAGCTCCTCGAACCACCATCAAGTCCAATCTGATAAAGTCCTGAATCAACTCCTTCTGCTGAGTGAACTGAACAAGCACCCTGTTCTCTGGCATCCTGCTCAGGGCATCAGGAACTGTATTGACCTTGCCTGGATGATATTGCAAGTCAATATCATAATCTGCCATAAGCTCCAGCCACCGTCTCTGCCTCATGTTCAGCTCTTTCTGTGAAAAGATATACTTGAGGCTCTTGTGATCTGTATATATCAGCACTCTATCTCCCAGAAGATAGTGTCTCCAAATCTTCAAGGCAAAGATCACTGCTGCCAACTCCAAGTCATGAGTTGGGTAATTCCTCTCATGAGGCTTCAATTGCCTAGATGCATATGCTATAACATGATCATGTTGCATAAGTACACATCCTAGGCCTTTACCTGATGCATCACTAAAGATGACCATCCCTCCTCTCCCTGAGGGAGTTCTCAAGATAGGAGCTGAAATGAGCTTCTGCTTCAACTGCTCGAAGGCTGCTTCACACTCCTCTGTCCATATGTACCTTACTCCTTTCCGGGTGAGCTGGGTTAACGGAGCTGCAATTCTAGAGAAGTCCTGGACAAAGCGTCTGTAATATCCAGCTAGTCCAAGAAAACTCTTTATCTCCGTCACCGTCCTCGGCACTGGCCAGTCCTTTACTGCCTGGACTTTGCTCGGATCAACTGAGATACCTTCTGCTGACACCATATGTCCAAGGAATGCTATGCTGTCCAACCAGAACTCACACTTGCTTCTCTTGGCATGAAGCTGCTCCTGCTGAAGTGTCTGCAACACAATTCTCAAGTGTTCTGCATGCTCCCTGTTGTTCTTTGAATAGATCAAGATGTCGTCGATGAAAACAACAACAAACTGATCCAAGAAAGGCGAGAACACTCGGTTCATCAAGTCCATAAACACTGCAGGGGCATTGGTGACTCCGAAAGGCATAACAAGAAACTCATAGTGGCCATATCGGGTCCTGAATGCCGTCTTCGGAATATCCTCCTTCTTTACCCTCAGCTGATGGTAACCCGACTGTAAATCCAATTTAGAGAATACACGGGCTCCATTAAGCTGATCAAATAGATCATCAATTCTGGGTAAGGGATACTTGTTCTTGATGGTGACCTTGTTCAATTCCCTGTAATCAATACAAAGTCTCTTACTACCATCCTTCTTATTCGCCAACAGTACTGGAGCTCCCCACGGCGAAGTACTTGGCCTAATCACTCCCTTATCTGAATACTCCTGCAGCTGCTTCTTCAGGATCTCCAACTCCGTCGGTGCCATCCTGTACGGAGCCTTAGATATAGGTGCTGCTCCTGGAATAGTCTCGATGGAGAACTCAATCATCCTGACAGGTGGCAGTCCTGCGATCTCAGCAAACACCTCCGGGAATTCATCCCACACCGGCACCTTCTGCTTCTGAACCTCCGAAGAAGTAATCTGAGACTTTCCCTTGGTGGTCTTCACTTCTCCACTAAACTGGAACTCTGGTTGAAGTGGAATTCTAAACTTGATCTTCTTCTCCCTACAATCAATCACAGCATAGTACTGACTGAGCCAGGTCATGCCTAAGATCACGTCGTACCCTTTGGTGTCTAGTACGAGCATATCTATGGCCATGGTCTTATCACACAGTTCTACTGGACAATCAGTACACACTCTAGATGATATGACTACCCCATTCCCTGTACTTATCTCCCATTTGTGGTCTAAAACCTTAACAGGTATTGAATGTAAAGCCACAAATTTATCTGAGATGTAACAGTGAGAAGCACCTGAATCGAAGAGAGCGAGAACAGGTATTGAATGAACTCTGATGTTACCTGTAATCACTTCCTCTGAAGCCTCTGCCTCTTCTGCTGTCAGAGTATAAGCCTGACCTCTGCCACGCCCTGCTGCAGTCCTGCCTCCTCTCTGGACTGGGCGAATGACATGCTGTGGAGGAAGGGGAAGAGCTCTCCTCATCACTGGCCCCTGGTTCCTCTGCTCAAGATGCCCTGGTACTGCCCGCTGTCCACTCGGTCCTGGAAGTGCTGGCAAGGTCTGGTTAGTCATCCCCAATCTCCTGTGTGGACATGCCTCTATGGAGTGATCTCTGGCTCCACACACCAAGCACAGTCCATTTGCCCTCCGGCAAGTCTGTCGAGTGTGCCCTGGCTTCTGACAATGACTACAGAATACCAGTGGTTGGGCTGACTGATAAGGTGCTGGCCTGAAAGGCTGCCTCATCAGGATCTTCGCTGCTCTGAACGGGCCCCCTCTTCCCATAGGTACAAATGGCCGCTTCATGACCTGCTGTCTCATCTGATCCCCTTGCTCCTTCTCAAACCCACGCTCCACCTCCCGAGCGATGGTGAGAACCTCTGCATAGGTCTTCAGCTGCTGGGGCATCAGATACATCTGAATCCTCATCTGAAGACCCTGCTGAAACCTGCTCGCTCGCTTCTCCTCGTCCGTCACCATATACGGCGCGAAGCGGCTCAGTCGAAGAAACTCCGCGGCATACTCGTCCACGGACTTGTTCCACTGCTGGAGCCTGATGAATTGTTCCTCCATATCTTTCTGTGCCGTAGCAGGGAAGAAGCGGCTGTAAAAACTCTTGGAGAAGGCGTCCCAAGTAACGGGCTTCTCCAGTCTAGCCTCCTCTGCGAGCCACCAAGTTCTCGCAACATCCTTTAACTGAATCTTAGCTACTTCAACTTGGCTCTCCTTCGGGACACGGGCTGCATTCAGTAGGTCTGTCGTGTCCGTCAACCATTGCTCCGCCTCCAATGGTTTCTCGCTCCCCGTGAATATAGCAGGCTGTAGTCTTCTGAAGTCCGATACATTCCCGGGCTTCTGTTCCTTCGGGGCTGCTAACTCTTGTCTAAGGAGCTCGGTCTGCTGCTGCTGATTTTCCATCTGCTGTTGCTGGTTCCCCAGCATGGTCTGAATGACCTTAAGGATATCAGCATTCTCTCCTCCTACGGGTCCATTCGGGACTTGCCCGATATTGTTACGACCCGATCGTCTCTCCATTCCGAATGATAACTGGAATTGGAAACAATGGAAAGGAGTTTAGGATACGAAGGAATGAATCAAGGACGGAATCAAGAAGGACTAATAACTTTGTACATTGTAGTTGGCATAAGCAAATTACTAGAATTTGCCACTTGATTGTACTTTAGGTTTGAGAGCCTAGGCTCTGATACCAACCTGTAACGCCCCGATTCCACGGATACGGGGACGTCACTGCGACGTATATACGTAGGTCAGAAGAAGCCCCCACGTATATACGCTAAGCATAAAAGTACAATAAGGAAACAGAGTACAACACAAAGCGTGGTGTATTCATAGGCCAACTTACAAGATACAAGTACAAAGTTATACAAATTATGATAAAGTAATACACTTTACAAGTGTTATTTATCATATCCAAGTCCAAAAGGATATATACAAACATATACACAAGATGCTCACGTAAGAGATGGAGACTCGTGAGCCAAAAAGAGGAGTACGGCACGAGGGAACTAGAGCTGGTCAGCCTGCTCACTGAAGTATGCCTGATCTTCCGTGGAAGGATCCACTTCGTTCCAGGTCTCGGAATCTGAATATGCAAATCCAAAGGATCAAGACATATAAACAATAGATAGCTGCAGCCAAGTGGCTAAGGGACGAGTACAAGTAAGATGGGACTATATAAGGTATATCAACTAACAGATATGAAAAGCATGAATAGATAAAGTCGTACAATAGATCTACAATTAACGTTTTATTATTATTACTTGTTTTACTCGGATATCTAGCTATGTGGTCCAGCGTCCCAGTGCACATAGATCCATATCATAGTAATACAAGGTTGTTGTTGGAAATCAGCGGTTGTATCGACGAACTATGTTTACAGTGGACCCCGTACATGCCCGGGATAACGGTCCAGGATTGTTCCGTTGCTTGGTGACGGAAGCCAGCCGCTAGGCTATTCAGGAGGGACTTATGTATGCCCTTATCAAGATGGTACCAGTAATACAGGGAGCAAGCACTCCCCTCGGTCCCCTGGAGGCCCACAGGTCAGACCGGAACATGGGTTGCACAACACTCCTAAAAGCCACTGTAAACACGAACACATATCGATATCCGCATGTTTTCCCCCGACCCAATATAAGTTGGTCCATTTTATACAAAAGTCAAGAATATCATGCTTGGTTCAAGTGATGGCATGATAAGTGGGGATATCCATTTATTAACAAGTCATGAAACGGGAATATATAATAACAAGTCATGAAGTAATATGAGATAAGATTCATCAAGTATCATGTCATGTAATATCAGTAATGTAGCATAAACATGAACAATGTATCACATGTGTATAGAGGTTAAAGTCCAAAATCAGAAAAGGAAACAACTAAGTTAAATAGTCAGAATTAGTCGACTAGGTGCAAGGGTTAGTCGACTAATAGAGGTCTTAAGTCGACTACTAGTCTGCAGGAGTCGACTAATAATGGTTTCCAGAGAGTTGGAATTCTGTTTCAAGAATAGTTAGTCGACTAGGGTTGGAAGGGTAGTCGACTAGTGGTGGACTATAAGTCGACTAACGGATGCGCAAGTCGACTAAATCTGTGATATAGAAATTTGGGATTTATTTCAGGGACATGTTAGTCGACTAAGGTACTATGTGTAGTCGACTAGAGGTCTCAAGTCGACTAATAATTGGGATAAGTCGACTAGAGCCGAGAGTTGGTGTTTTTGGTTCAAGGAAAATTAGTCGACTAGGGGTCAAAATGTAGTCGACTAGGGGGGTCTAGTCGACTGGTAAAATGGCTTAGTCGACTAAAACTGTGAAAATCAGAAAAGCTACGTTTCAACTAAAGTGGGTTAGTCGACTAGGTTCTAGGTTAAGTCGACTAATCCTGGAAGAAACAGAAAACAGAACAGAAATTCTGATGGTTGTTTGTTGGCCTAAAAATGGGATTTTTATGACACAAGTGTATATGAATGATCATCACATGTACACAAGGAAGTAATCTAGTCTTGGTGAGTAAAAATACTCACTTTGAACGGTTAAATCGAGGCTTGACGAGTTCCGAAAAGATCGTGTCGACAAATATCACCAAATGATTCCACGGCGATACTACGGACGATCACAATCCAAAAGTTGTGGTAGCTTGAGAAGAAGATGAAGACTTGGTGGTGATTTTGGAATTAGGGTTTGAGATGGAGGAGAAATGTTGAAGGCTATTTCTTGGTGAAGTGAAAAAAGAGAAAAGAATTGTAAAGGGAAGTTTATATAGGATTTGATTTTTGTAGAGGAGGTGTAAATAAATAAATTGAGAGGGGTTTTGTGCAAATAGGGGGATGGGATGTCTCCCTTGGCCAATGGTGGCCGGCCAAAGAAGAGAGAGAAAGAGAGAGGAATTGAAGGGCATTTATGAGGAAGGGTGTGGAATTTTTTAGATATTTTGGAGGAGAAGATATTTTTGGGAAGTTGGTGGAAGGAAGGAAGGAAAGAAAAAGGAAAAAGAAAAAGGAAAAGAATTTGTAAAAGAAAAGATATTTTCTTAATTTTGAAAAATGAAAATATTGAAAACACTGATTCCCGGGTTTAAATCGAGAATGCGGAAAACATTTCGGAAAATACCGAAATCGTCCGAAATTCAAGTGTCTCGGAACGACTCGTAAATTTCACCAAAAATCAATAATAATATATGAAGACGTATAGTGAAATCCGTTTGAAGAAATACTTTATAGTTTTATAACTAAAATTCCCGGAATCAGTTAACTACCGACTCCGTTGGAATTTTCATAAATTCATAAAATTCTAAGAAAAAGAATGTAGATAGAAAATACGATTCTAAGAGATAATGCCTAAAGGACTTTCTAGAAATTCCTAACTGTTTGTAAGATAAAAATTCGGGAATCGATCAGCGACACTGGTCGACACCGGATTTGAAGAAATTCATTTTAATTCTAGAAAATTCCAGAAATTCACCTAAAATCTAATATATTAGGAAATGATATTTGAAATTGAAATTGGTCAAATACGGGAAGTAAATCGAAAAACACGATCGAAAATCAGAATACGCAACTTAGTACGTATTACGGAAACGGGGTATTACAGTGAGTTAGTTAGTTTAACAGTGTATAACATTTGAAACTTAATAAAAATTAGTTTATAGGGCTTTTTAAATGTTTAGATCATAATGAAATGGCCGGATCGAGAATTTGTATGTCTAAAGACATATATCTAACCAACTCACTACTTTCGGCTGTCCATTTTGCGCCGCTTGATGGATGGGCAAAAAGTATTCAAAACACTTGATTTTTGGTTTATAGATACTTGAAATAATATAGATCAACTTCAACGGAGTGGATATTGTATTCGAATGTCGGAGGGTTGAATTTGAGTGGGAAGGATTCGGCCTCAAATCCTTTTGGAAGGGCACAAGTCTATACACACACCTGATGTGACCATCAACTGAGTTTTTACAACCTGAATTATCCTTAGTATAACAGAATAAGAGAATAGCATATTCAGGTATCGAGAAGAATGTCAGGTACGCAATTCTTGTAGACAAGCAAGAAGTAATAAGTGTAAATGGTAACCAAGAAACCCGTACATAAGTAGGAGCAAGCTAGTCAGGAAATTAAGAACAATAGCACCAGTATTACACCAAGCAAGGAAAGCAATGTAAACTAGGAAGTAAACAAATCAGGAGATCAAGTATAGTAGTACAAGCGCAATATCAAACAAGAGAACATGCAGTGTATTACATAAGTTGCAAGTAAGGTATAATAATAGTAGAAATAATAATAATAATAATAAATGCAAATGAGCACAAAACCAGTTATACAGACTCAATTAACGGATTCATAAGACTAGTACGTCGAAAGAATAATTCAAACAAGTAAACCCTCATATATATACCTTATACTGAAAAACACCTAGAGGGGGGGGAATAGGTGTTAATGCTAATCTAATGATCTTTTTAAACAACTAAGTATAAATGATGCAAGCGGTCACTCAAAACAAGAAATTGAAGCCGAATTCCCCGTGAAGGGCTCTAGAACTTCTCCTCTTTGATTTCTCTAGATTATGAGTTGAGGCGCGTAATTGCTTTCTTGTTGAGATGAGTAAAGACCGAAAAATGCAAGTCAATGAAATGATTGAAACAATATCACAAGTAAGGAATATAAAGCAATGAAAAGCAATAAGGAAACCAATTGCAAGCACAAGTAATTTGTTTCGAGGTTCGAGCCACTGCTCTACGTCCCCGCCTCCACCACCGTGAAGGATTTCCACTAAACCCGCAAAGGAAATTTTCACACCGGAACCTTTACACCCAAGGGGATTACAATTGGTCTACACAAGACCGGAGTACCCAACTCCAACCAATCCAACCTCTACACAAGAGGGATCTCAACACAAGGAAATACAAGTCACTTGGTGATCAAAAGACCACAAACTCTCTCTTACAACTTCTTATAGAGTGGACATGATTTTTGGCTCAAGAAGTGAAGTGAGAAAAAATTTCAGTTGTAAGAAGTAAAAAAAACTTGTAAACCAACTAAAAACTTTAGCAAATGAAAGAACTTTGAAAAGCAATGCAAGTAAACTTTCTTCTCTTTTAAAAAACTTGAAACAATAGAAATTTTTCTTGTATTAAACACATAACCAATGACCTCTATTTATAGGGAGTGAATTCATATCATCCATAATGAATACTAGGTCATTAGGGTAGGGTTTAGCCACTAGGAATTCAGAAATAGGTGTAAGAAGCATTAAAATCAAAACAGATTCCAAGAAAGAGCCGTTGGGCTCTTTTGGCAGCTGTCGGTCGACCATGCCGGTCGACCGGCAGGCCACATGGCAAAAGAGCCGTTGGCTTCGGTCGACTGGTCCGGTCGACCGCAGGCTAAACAAAAACAAATTTTGAACTGTCGGTCGACCGGGCCGGTCGATCGACAAAACCCGAGACTAAGGGTCTTGCAGTCGGTAGACCGCAAGGTCTACTGGTCGACTAGCCCGGTCGACCGGCAGACGTGCACAGACGTGCACGCCCAAGGCCACAAGGCCCGGTTGACCGGACGGTCGACCGATCTGGCCTGAAATAGATCCAGTCGACCGCCCGGTCGACCGTTAGGCCTGAAATAGATTTTGTAAAAAAAGAATTTTGAACTTTGAATAATTTTTAAAATATTTTGAAATGGTTTGAAGTTTAAGTAGCATGCTATAGAGGATGAAATACATGTTTTAAACTAGATGTTAAAATATGAAATATTTTGAGACATGTATATCAATCAAAACATGTACCTAAGCCAACTAACCAAAACAAAACTTGTATTTTTGGAAAGTAAAAATGTGTGTGTGAGTTTTCTTGAGCCAATATATCATAACCTAACTCTTTAACATTACTAATTCTTACAATAGTTTTAGGTGACTACAAGATCTTCAATATAGGCTTCTCCATATGCAATGTTGAATAACTTGAATCCTTGATCCCGAATTGAGTCAACTTGAGTCAAAAACACCTTCCTTTTGGGAAGAAAACATCTTGAATCCTTAGAACCCTGAAACACACTTAACACACTAAAATATGATTAGTACAAATAACTATATATGTTTTGTAATCATTAAAACTCCAAAACCGGGTGATTGTAACCTTGGGCCAACAATCTCCCCCTTTTTGATGATGACAAAACATATGAGTTATTTTTAAAAAATGGAGAAAGGAGCTTGAAGCTCCCCCTCAAATCATGCTATATATCAAGAATACGAACTTTACAAAAAAGTAAAAATAAAAACTTGGCATAAGAAAGAAATAATAATTAAAACATATAACTCAAAAGTAAACAAACAATAACTCAAAACACAAAACATATAACTCAAAACAATAAACTAACTTTTTCTCCCCCTTTTTGTCATGCATCAAAAAGGGTAAACATAATGTTTGAAAAAAAGAAAGAAAATTTTATGAATCTATAACACAAACATTCAATTCACCACAAATGATAGAAAATCTATTATAGTCTAGTGGTTTTGTAAAAATATCGGCAAGTTGAAAATCGGTAGAAACATAATCAATTTCAATATCACCTTTCTCATAATGATCTCTAAGAAAGTGATATCGAATGTCAATGTGCTTAGTCTTACTATGTTGATTTGCATTTTTAGTCATATGAATAGTACTAGTATTATCACAAAATATTTTAATATGGTCATAATGCAAATCATAGTCAAGGAGAGTATGTTTCATCCAAAGGACTTGTGCACAACAAGCCCCCCGCCGCAACATATTCCGCCTCGGCGGTTGAGAGGGCTACCGAATTTTGTTTCTTGAAATACCATGAACAAGATAATTACCGAGAAATTGACATGTTCCACTTATACTCTTCCTATCCACTCAACAACCCGCATAGTCGGCATCCGAAAAACTCATCATAGAAAATTGTCCGGTCTTTGGATACCACAAACCCAATTCAATTGTGCCCTTAAGGTATCTAATAATGTGTTTTACCGCAATCAAATGGGACTCTTTAGGACACGATTGAAATCGAGCACAAAGACATACACAAAACATAATATCCGGCCTACTAGCCGTTAAATACAACAAACTACCAATCATGCTATGATAGAGTTTAATGTCTAAATTTATACCTTGTTCATCCTTATCAAGCTTTGTGGTGGTAGCCATGAGAGTTTTGCTTGTCTTGGCCCCTTCAAGCCCAAATTTCTTGATAAGTTCCTTCGTGTACTTGGCTTGATTGATGAAAATCCCATCCTTCTTTTGCTTGATTTGGAGACCAAGGAAGTAGTTAAGCTCGCCCATCATAGACATCTCAAATTCCTCCTTCATGCATGATTCAAAAGCTTTGCAAAGATTTTCATTAGTAGAACCAAATATGATATCATCAACATATATTTGAACTATAAGAATATCATTTTCAACATGTTTGGTAAACAAAGTAGTATCATCCTTTAGTGAAACCATTTGAAATAAGAAATGAAGAAAGTCTTTCATACCAAGCCCTAGGGGCTTGTTTAAACCATAAAGAGCTTTGTCTCATTTGAAAACAAATTCCAGATGTGTAGGATCAACAAACCCGGGAGGTTGTTCAACATACACTTCCTCTTCAATAAATCCATTTAAGAAAGCACTTTTTACATCCATTTGAAAAAGTTTAAAATCTTTATATGAAGCAAATGCAAGTGTCATCCGTATGGCTTCAAGCCGTGCTACGGGTGCAAAAGTTTCCTCAAAATCGATACCTTCGACTTGAGTGTAACCTTGAGCCACTAACCTAGCTTTATTCCTAATAACATTACCCGACTCATCCAACTTATTCTTCGCGTTTTCGCGGCCGTACGGGCGCGACCGCTCATACTTTAGGCCAGGGTTTGCCTCCTGGCCCCCTTTCCCTGGTGCCTATGAATACCCCTCAGAGGTTCTGAAGAGGAGATATGCAATGTTTTAGGGTAGTTTCATCCCCATTTTGTAGTTTAGGGTAGTTTATGTTAGTGTTCTTCTTCTTCCTCCTTTGTATTTTTCATTTCTTGTAGATCTTGTAATAGGAGAGAGAGTGGTACATGGTTTGGAAGCAAGAGTGCTTGTAATAGAAGGTGACAAACTATGAAAGGTGCTCTCTTAAGTTATCTTTGTTATCTTCTCTAACTCCTTTTACATGTGTAGCTAACTTTTCTCTCATGGCAACTAACTACTAACCACTAACTAGTCTAACTTCTTAGTTAAAAATCCACATGAATCTAATAGCCTCTTCTACTTGGCCTTACTCTTGTAAGAGCCATTGATGGCTCATGATGTTGGATTATAACACTCTAATATCTAAATCTCTAACAAGCTAACATTACTTTATTTCATACTTGTTCTTATTGGGTTTTGATGATTTAAGTGTAGCTTGCACTTGTTGGTTGAATTTGGATGTGAAAGTTAACATATAAGCCATGCTTGGTAGAGCTCTTGAACCAAGGACTAGTGATGGTCAATGATACATGTGAGGCAACTATCACTAAGAGGTTAGCATGTTGTGAAGTCATTAGTAGTTAATAGCTATGAGTTTCCTTTCTTTTTCACTTTGTTTTAGAAATATTCCAAAATCACAAATATCTTCTTTTCTATGTTTCCCACTTCTTTATATTTCACCATACTTCTCTTTTTCATTCTTTATTTTCTTTTCTTTTCATTCTTTCAAACATTGAAGAACTTTTAACATACACGTGAACATACCATGTAAGCTTCTATCGCCTCCCGTCCTTGTGGATTCGACTCGTTTTAGCCTCTATGCTATAACGGAAGTATCGAGGAAGCCAAAGTACACACACTTTAAATCTTGATTTCAAAACATACACTTTTCGTGCGCGATTTTCCCCCAATCAAATTTTGGCGCCGTTGCCGGGAATGGGAACGGTTTGATTTCACATTTTTGTTAACTTTTCTTCTTTGTTTTTGGTGTGCAGGTCAATTCCTTAGCATTGCAGAAGTCCACAATTTCTCTCGTGTGGTTGGGTAATTTCTTGTACATTCTTATATTCTGCTACTAGTTTTTGTTTATATTACCTGTGCACTGTAATAATTCTAAGAACTAAAATACGATAATTGGATGTTATAAAACAGTTTAGACATTTGCATCTAGGCACGTGTCAATTTTCATTCCAATATACTGTATTTTGTTCTTGTGTTGTTGTGATCTTGATGGAGGTGTGCATATTGCACAGCATATAGTTAGGACAAACATGTGGGTGATTTACTCTCTTGTGTGTTCATTCTTATCTATATTGAACACTTGCACGAATTGAACTTAAGGGCAAAACCCAATACAACATAAGGTAGGGAAGTCATTACCCTCCCTTAGCCCAAAAATCACCTCCCCACTCACACAACCCAAGCCTAATAAAAATTGATAGACGTTGGCCCCTAGGGACATCTCAGACTCATTTAGGAGATTGACCTAAGGGAGAAGTTGTTAGAAGTTGACTCTTGTCAAATCGGTGTCTAAGGTTAGGGATTGCGAGGTGAAACCTTGAAGAACAGTGATTTGGCATAATTAGGCCCGTTGCTCCGAGACAGATACCTCCTACTGATCTTGCCCCTACCTGGCCGATTAACTTGTGGTCAGCTTCCGACAATATACCCCCCATGGACAACCTAACCAGTTAGGAGTCGTTTAGGTCTAAGTCAACCCTAGCATAGGCTTGTTTTCTTTTTCTTTTTTTCTTTGTTTGTTTGTTTGTTTGTTTTTTCTTTTCTGTAAATTGTGAAATGAATTTCAACAACAACAATTCTTTCAATCATAACATGAATCCATATTTCACCCCGACTTCAATTGACTCGGATAACTCCAACCCGGCTATATACAATATGAACCAACCATATATGTCGAGTTGGGATTATCCAACTCAATATGACCCATATCCCCAATCATATGACTATAATTTTCAAAATAATTTTAGCTCTTCACAGAGTCAATGGGGATTCAACTCCCCGAGTCCAATTTCCAACCATCTTGTCCACAATTTAATATTCATTCCCCAATTTTGATTCATATACTCCTTTTCCTGAACCACCAATTGAAGAAGAATCATAATTGGAAAGGAGTTTGGAAGAAGTAATAAAGGCCCAAAAATAATTTGAAAACATGATGGCCTCATCATGACCACAAAATTTCCAAAATAGTTCTTTTCCAGAACCAGTCAAAGAAAAATCATTGTGGGACAAAACTATGGAATTCGTACAAGAGACTGAGTGAATAATACAAAATATGAATAAGTTTCTATGTCCATCAGATGTTCATATGACTCAAGAATCTTGTCATTTTGGAAATCCAGCTTCAATTTCATCATACCAAGCTGAACTTGACCAACATCAACCTCTTGATAGTTTGACAAGTTTTTCATTTCCTGAAATTGAACTTGAAGATGAATATGAACCTGAGCTTCAATTTAGCGATTCGAGTCCAATCCTTGAATCAATATCGACTCCTGTAGTGTTACCTGAACTAAGTAACGCTCTTGAGCCAGTTTTGATTCCTATACTTCCTGAACTTGAATCGATCATTTCACCCATTCACATTCCTTCCGTGGACGAAACTCAAGATTCAATTTCATCACATCCATTTGAACTTGCCCAAATTTTGAGAACCACCTTGACATTTTGGCAAGTTATCCTTTTTCCGAAATTGAACTTGAACCTGAATGTGATCCTGAACCTCATGTGAGTGATTCCACTTCACTTTTTGATTCAATAATGACTCTAGTATCTTTACCAGATTTTTCTCTATTCTGGAGTCAACATTGAATTCTGTACCTGTACACTGCGAAATTGAATCACCAATCTCTGATGATCACACTTGATTGCTGGGAAAAGTGGGTGAACATCAATTCTTTGGTTTGGACCCGATTTTTGAACTAATTTTGACTCTCATTGTTGACTCTCGATTTGATCTGAGTCAAATTCCGAGTCGGTATTGGTTTTTATTCCTGTTCCATTTGAGTCCAAATCAATCATCTTCCAAATTACACTTCATTGTTGGACAAGGATGTTGAAGAAAATGACTCAGTAATTATTTTTGAAAATTAAAAATTAGATGGGGATAAACTTTTAAATAAGACCATTCAATCAATCATTCTTTTATTGGGTCATATTAGAAAGGTCATTGGTAGATTTCTGCAAGATCCACGATATCTTGATTGGGTAGCAACGCTTGGCCCAATCAGACCACCACCAGAGCCACCACCATGATGTAATTTTCCTTCCCTTCCCATTTGTTTCATGTAAATACACATTCATGATGCATTGAGGACAATGCATGAGATAAGTGTGGGGAGGGTTTACTAACATAGTTAATTTTACATTTTCTTTCTTTTACACTTCTTTTTAATTATAAAAAAAATCTTTTGTATAAAACTCTTTTCTTTTCTTTTTACAAAACTTTTTAAAACAAGATAAATAGTTTTGATTTATTTTTAAGAAAATTAAGATTATCTTAGGAATTAGGAAGACCTAAAATTATGAATTTTTAAACGAAGTCAAATAATAGATCTTGTTTAAATTTTAGGATAAGAAAGTAAGATTGGAAAGATAATTTGATCTTGAATTTTTGCCTTAGATTTATGTACTTCACACTTACACATTTTTTGGGATTGAAATAAAGACTGAAAATGCCATAAAAATATATACATATAAAAATATATATTAAAAAAATGATGATAACAGAAACCACTTATTGAAGTTTGGGTAATTATGCCTCAGGAAGCATGATTATTCACGCCTAAAGTGGTGGATAAAAATAAAAATAATCCCCTTTAGTTTTGTGGTCTTGTTTACTCGAGTCCTTAAGTCCGAGGGATGTTTTCTCATCTGGTGCCCTAAGATCATCTGGTTGGGAGTCACCGGCTAAAGGCTCACTACCCGGGTAAATAAAAAAGCCTAAGAAAACTAAAGGAAGAAAAAATATATATAAGAAAATATATATATATATATATTAAATAAATGGCATGAAAGTTAGAGTCGATATCCCAAAAATCTCCACAGTTCACAAAGTGCATATTTTCTAAGAGTTTTATGAAAGATTAAAGAATCGATTCAATTTTAAATTCTTATATTTAATTTATAATAAGATTTTGCATTTCGACTTAGTTTAAGGAAGAATAATTTCTGGTTAACCTATGACCTGGATCACTTATATTTTCAAAAATACTACAACACTTTTCTTTTTTTCAAAATGCGTTTTTAAAATACGAACATTTGATTTCTTTCTTTATGGATTTTGTGGGTGTAATCCGCTGAAAACCCTTAGGAGACAAAACTCTTCCTTTAGGGGAAACCTAGAGGTTTAACGGCTTGTTGCACATGCTTAGTGCAATCGCATCACCTGCGAAAGTGGTGTAATAATTTTCTTAGTCCTTTTTTGTTTGCTTGGGACGAGCGAAAGATAAGTGTAGGGGTGTGATTAGTCTCTAAAACTGCATATTTCATATCACATCTTCACATTTATTTCATATTAAATTCTGCTAATAAACACCTCTCTTGCATGTTTCAGGTCCATGGTGTGCAATGAAGAAGAAGACCCTAAATCACCATTTAATGGGTGATTAAAGGCCTACAATCTTGCCATTGACTTTAGAGAGCTGATTCATCAAACCAGGGGCCCAAAACCAGAAATTGGGAACTACATCTAACAGGGGACAGACGGGACAACGCGCAGCTCGAAGCGCCGTACGCGCGGCTCTAGAAGAGCCTTTGAAATGAGGCTTTTGCCGCGTTTTCGTGGCCATACGGGCGCGGCCGTGCCCGTACTTTGGGCCAGGGTTTGCCTCCCTTTCCCTTGGTGCCTATAAATACCCCCCCAGAGGTTCTGAAGAGGAGATATGCAATGTTTTAGGGTAGTTTCATCCCATTTTGTAGTTTAGGGTAGTTTAGGTTAGTGTTCTTCTTCTTCCTCCTTTATATTTTTTATTTCTTGTAGATCTTGTAATAGGAGAGAGAGTAGTACATGGTTGGAAAGTAAGAGTGCTTGTAATAGAAGGTGATAATTTATGAAAGGTGCTCTCTTAACTTATCTTTGTTTTCTTCTCTAACTCCTTTTACATGTGTAGCTAACTTTTCTCTCATGGTAACTAACTACTAACCACTAACTAGTATAACTTCTTAGTTGATAATCCACATGAATCTAATAGCCTCTACTTGGCATTGCTCTTGCAAGAGCCATTGATGGCTCATGATGATGGATTCTAACACTCTTAACATCTAAATCTCTAACAAGCTAACATTGTTTTATTTCAGTTTGCTCTTATTGGGTTTGATGATTTAAGTATAGCTTGCACTTGTTGGTTTAATTTGGATGTGAAAGTTAACATATGAGCCATGCTTTGTAAAGTTCTTGAACCAAGACTAGTGATGGACAATGATACATGTGAGGCAACTATCACTAAGAGCTTAGCATGTTGGTGGAGTCATTAGTAGTTAGTAGCCATGAGTTTTCTTTCTTTTTCACTTTGTTTTAGAAATATTCCAAAATCACAAATATCTTCTTTTCCATGTTTCCCACTTCTTCGTATTTCACTGTACTTCTCTTTTTCATTCTTTATTTTCTTTTCTTTTCTTTTCATTCTTTCAAACATTGAAGAACTTTTAACATACACGTGAATATACCGTGTAAGCTTCTATCGCCTCTCATCTTTGTGAATTCGACTCGTTTTAGCCTCTATGCTATAACGGAAGTATCGAGGAAGCCAAAGCACACACACTTTAAATCTTAATTTCAAAACATACACTTTTCGTGCGCGGTTCCCCCCGATCATTGAGTCGGCAGAAAGTTTCTTGAACCATTCAAAGGCGACTCCCTTAAGAGTGCCAATGAATAAATGAGCCATGATGGCATCGTTTTATACTACATTCCATTTGGGATTTGAAGTAGTATATGTGTTAGTTTGGTGACCCTTTACTGTTGAAAGTATGAAGGGTCGGTGCCTTGAATTTGGGAGGGTAGGGAGCCATGTCCTACTCTGCTGGGTAGGGTCAGACTATCCCCACATCTTGGAGATGTCTCAGTTGGCAAGAGCCTCGAGGCGTTGCTCAAATTTGCTCATCCTCTTGGAATGGCTGCTCCCATTCTCTGAGTTATCCTCCTCTTTAGATGAAGATTTGGGTGGCTCAGAGTTAGAATGATCATTCTTGTTATTGCAGAAGATGAGCTCTCTTCCTTCTTCCATTTGCCTTTGGACTTCTTGGAAGGAGTTTTAGCCTTCGGTTACTTTTTATCCTTAAGTAGTTGTGATAACATCTGCTTAAGGGTGTCAATAGATTCTTGCTGAGTTTGAATCATATCGAATTGTTCCCTTTGGATTTGGGCTGGCTCTTCGAATCGCCTGGTCCGCCTCCTCAGGAGTTCCCGCCATGTAAGCAAAGGCGGTAGTCTCCAAACTAGAATTTGAAAATCGAGATCCGATGATGGCGGAGTTCTCATCATTCACCTCAATCCCCCTGGCCAACGACTGTAGTTGACGGGGGTGATCGTTCCCGTCCAGGTCGAGTATGTCGATAGACGCCTTCAGGTTCGGCAAGAGCGTCCTTTAAACCTGGAGATCGATTAGCATCTGACTCCTCTGAACTAACAGCCAGTTGCTTCCCCTTGGACTTACTTGGCGTGAAGTTTGGCCCCACCATGTTTGCAGTCACTACTGGGTACTCAATGTCAGAGAATGATTTCTTCTTCCCGTATTATCTTCTCTTGGTTGCGTCTGAAGCCACTGACAACGGCTAAAAACTGAAATTTTATTTGTCTGAAAGCCACAATGGCAATCAGAGAGTACTGCTGAGATGAGTTGCTCGCAGTGACATCGAGGGGTGATTTGATGGACGCTCCTCTTCCTTGTCAAGTCCCTCAGATCTATCGAGGGAGCGTCGGAGAAACTAGCCTCGAACCTCTGAGGGTGAGGGCTTTTTGGCATCTTATATCTTGAAGACATGCAATGCTGAACGCGAGTCTTACGTTGCTTTGTAGAAATGCGGCCATCGCGTTGTGTTGAAATGCGGCCACAGGTTTGGAGTCAGAAATGCGGGCCTCGTATTCTGAGACAGACATAACGCGGGCCTCACATTTTAGAGCCGATAGAATGCGGGTCTCGTATTTGATGAGGACCTCACATTGTTGGAGAATGCAAGACTCACATTCTGAAATAGAAGCGCGGTCCTCGCGTTGCTTAAAAAAATACGGGTATGAATCTTGCATTCTGACTCGCAGAATAGATTGCTTCTACAGAATCTTCAATCTGTTGTCAATAAGCACGATGCCTTTGTCGGCGTTCAGCATTCCGGTTAAGCCGTAGGGGTTGTTGGGAATTGCTGACAACCTGGAATTGCTGAGTTTGAAGAGGAGAAGGACGATGGTATTGATCTTCACCGTCACTTTGATCGTGTGCCGACACTTTCGCCTTGCGGGTCTCCTGAGAGGCATTGACGCGGGCTGCATGGGCTGCACGAGAGGTTTTCAAAACCTCTTCTAAAGTAGCACCGCTTGCGCTGTGGGCAGTGATGCGGGGCACTTTAGGAGTAATCTCCGAAGAGATTCGAGAGTGAGTCTCCAAAGATACTTTAAGGTATTACTGCATTGCCTTGGGACTGGCAGAGCCTGAGAAAAGGAATTCCTCAAACTTTTCTTAATCAAATTCAATGACGAGGGATTCTACCGTCTTTTCGAGGAGCCAGACAACGGCTTGCACCACGACATTCTCATTAGTAGGGAAAGAATTCCCTAGCGGAGTCGCCATCTTTTTTTAGGTCGGAAATGCTTGGTCGAAGTAAAGTTTCTTTGAGTGGCTGAAAGATTACAATGAAACAATCCTAATTACAAATGAGGGGAGAAGATATGATTCTCTCCTTTGTTTAGTGTTAAGTTCTTTGTGTGGCGATGGAGAGTGATCTTTTTCTTCGTTGACTGACTGACTGTTCAGCTTCTCTTCAGGATGCTCTCAAGATCAATTAGGAGGGAGCCCTGTTTTTAACAAACTGAGTGTTTAGAGTCCACTGATTACTCTTTTTATCCTTCCCTCCAAAAAGTAGGAAGCTTTTAATTTGAGAATTCTCAGCTCTCAATCTTAGGAAAGCTTCTTCCTTTTCAAAAGCCTCCCCCTTCTTATAGCTCCTCAGGCTATTTATAGGGAGTCATAGGGGTATTGTTGTCCCCTAAAATCTCTCCATAGTGGAGATTAACTCCCACATTACGTGGGGAGTTAACTGACCCAGTAATGGGGGTTAGTTACAATAGAAACGCGGGTCTCGCACTGGACGTGGACCTCGCATTGCTTGTTGTAAACACAGGCATCTCAGTTTAGAAATGAGATGCAAGATTTGTTGGACCCACAACTGATGTGGACCATTGAGTTGCTCAGACTTGCACTTGAAATGGGATGTGGAGTTGCTCAAACCTTGCGTTAGATGTGGAGTTACTGTAACGCCCCGATCCCAATGATACGGGAACGTTACTGTAACGCATATACGTAGGTCAGATGGTGCCCCCACATATATACGCTAAGCATTAAGTACAACAAGTATCAGAGTACAACACACAGCGTGGTATATTCATATGCCAACTTACAAAAGATAAATACAAAGCTATACAAGTTATGATAAGCAAAATCACTTTACAAGTGTCCTTTATCACAACCCAAGTCCAAAATGAATCCTATATAACCAGAAATACAAAAATGCTCACGAAATGGATGGAGATCCCGTGAACCAAAAGGAAGAGTCTGGCACGAGGACCGGAGCTAATCTGCCTGCTCACTAAAGAAAGCCTGATCTTCGGTGGATGGCTCCACTTCGACCCAGGCCTCGGAATCTGAATATGCAAATCCAAAGGGTCAAGACATATAATAACAAATAAAAGATAGTCAAGTGACATAAGGATCATGAATAGAGGTAATGAAGTTACAATAAATAGCAATGAATAACAAGCGATGTAAACTCAATAAGGTAAGATCATATGCAATGAATCTATAGTTAATGTCTTATTATTATTACTCGTCTTACTGTGATATCTAGCTATGTGATCCAGCGTCCCAGAGCACATAGATCCATATCCTAGTAAAACAAGGTTGTTATTGGAAACAGCGGTTGTATCGACGAACTATGTTTACAGTGGGTCCCGTGCATACCCGGGACCACGGCCCAGGATTGTTCCGTTGCTTGAAGACGGAACCTGCCGCTAGGCTAACAGGAGGGTCTTATGTATGCCCTTGTCATGACAGTAAACAGGAAAGGGAGGAAGCACTCCCCTCGGTCCCCTGGAGTACCGCAGGTAAGACCGGAAAATATAGTGCACAACCTAATACCACTGTAAACACGAACACATATCGATATCCGCATATTTCCCCCGACCCATATGTAAGTTGGTGCTTTTTATGTAAAAGTCAAGTGTATCATGCTTAGTTTTAAGAGATGGCATGATAAGTGGTGATATTACTGTTTAACATGTCATGAAACGAGTATATGCAATAATAAGTCATGAGGTAACAAGAGATACATCCATTCAGTAATAGGTCATGTAGAGCCAGTATTGAAGCATGAACAAGCGAGATATAATACACATGTATCAAGTATAAGAACCAAATTCAGAACAGAAATTAACTATGACACACAGTCAGGATTAGTCGACTAGGGGTAAGGGTTAGTCGACTAATACTGGGATACAGAGAGTTAGAATTCTGTTTCAGGGAAAATTAGTCGACTAGGGTAGGAAGGTTAGTCGACTAATAGGGAGTTCTAGTCGACTAATGGACACTTAAGTCGACTAAGTCTGCTGATACAGAAAGTTGGGTTTCTGGTCCAGGAAGGATTAGTCGACTAGGTAAATTTAGGAGTCGACTAATATGGGTTTCCAGAGAGTTTGTTAGTCGACTAATATTTGGGGCAAGTCGACTAATACTGGGTTTTTTCCAGAAAACTAAGTTTCAGCTAAGTGTTCTAGTCGACTAGTTCCTATGATGAGTCGACTAATACTGTGAAGAACAGTGAGCAGATCAGAATTTCTGGAAGTGTGTTTGATGGTTCAATTCGTGGTTTTTGGTGACCTAGGTGTACAAGAAGTGTAGATACAAGTATCCTAGGGCTAATACAAGTCTTGGTGAGTGAAATACTCACTTGGGATAGGTTCAATTGTGACTTGATTCAAGGATGGAGATGATGGCTTCACTCCACACTTGTTGTTGAAGCTTGAGGTTGAAGAAGTGCTCTTGGAGTTGCCTTGGGCTGGAGGGAAAGGTCTTGAAGTAATCTTGGAGCTAGGGTTCAGTTGTGGAAGGAGGAGATTATGGAGCTTCTCTTCTCTTGTTGAAGTGAAAGAGAGAAAAAGAGTGATTTGCAAATGAATAGGAATTTATAGTTTGGGATTTTTGTAAAGGGTTGGAAATTGGATAGAAGTGAGGGGTTTCCTTGCAAAAGGAGGGGTGAGGTGAGTGTCCTCTCCTTGGCCACTTGGCCGGCTGTGGGAGAGGGAGAGAGTGAGTGGGGTTAGGTGAAGTGTGAGTGGGAAATGAGGTGGCACATGAGGTGGAAAAGGAATTTTGCAAATTTTGGAAAAATGTCCGAAATTCAAGTATCTCGGATTGGTCTGAAAATTTTACCAAAAATCAAGAAAAATATTTGAAGACTCATGGTGAAATCTGTTTGAAGAAATACTGTATAGATTTTTAATTAAAAATCCCGGAATCAGTTATTTACCGACTCCGAAAGAATTTTCATAAATTTATAAAATTCTCAGAAAAAAGAGTATAAGCAGGAAATATGATTCTAAGCAATAAAGTCTAAAGGACTTTCTAAAAATTCCTAACAGTTTGGAAGATAAAAAATTCGGAAATCGGTCAGCGATACTGGCCGACACCGGTCTTGAAGAAATTCATTTTAATTCCAGAAAATTCCAGAAAATCACATAAAATCTAAAATATTGGAAAATGATATTTGAAATTAAAATCGGTCAAATACGGAAGGTACATCGGAAAATACGGTCAAAGGACTGAATACGTAACTAGGCACGTATTCCGGGAGAGGGGTATTACAATCTACCCACCTTACAAAAATTTCGTCCTCGAAATTTCATAAGGTGAAAGATAACAGGAAAAGCAATAGATAGATATGGATACAAGGAAAGATAACGGTAGAAAAGTAAAAGGGAAGAGTCTTACCCAATCAAGATGTGAAAAGATGAGGATAACGATCCCGGATAACGTCCTCTCGCTCCCAAGTGGCCTCTCCTGGCGCATGCCTGTTCCAAGACACCAATACCAATGGAATAGCTCTGTTCTTCAGTGTCTTGACACTCCTGTCCAGAATGGCCAACGGCTGCTCTTGGTATGATAAATCCGGTTGTAGCTCCAGCTCGGAATGATCCAGAATATGGCTGTCATCCCTGACATACTTCCTCAACTGAGACACGTGGAAGACATTATGCACCCCGTCCAAAGATGGCGGTAATGCCAATCTATAGGACACATCTCCCACACGATCCAGGATCTCGAATGGGCCAATATACCTTGGACTTAGTTTCCCACGAGCACCGAACCGGATCACTCCCTTGGTAGGTGATATCTTCAAGAACACATGATCTCCGGTCTGGAACTCCAATGGCCTCCTTAGAGTGTCTGCCCAACTCTTCTGCCTACTCTGAGCAGCCCTGAGATGATCTCTGATAACCCTGACTTTCTCTGTAGTCTGCATCAGAATCTCTGGTCCCAAAAGACTCCTCTCACCGACTTCATCCCAACAAATCGGTGATCGGCACTTCCTACCATACAATGCCTCAAAGGGTGCCATCTTAATACTTGCCTGGTAGCTGTTGTTATATGAAAACTCAGCCAAGTGAAGATGGTCTTCCCAAGATCCTCCAAAGTCAATCATGCAAGCCCTCAACATATCTTCAAGGATCTGGATAGTCCTCTCAGATTGTCCGTCTGTCTGAGGATGATAAGAAGTACTGAATTTCAGACGAGTTCCCAGACTTTCTTGGAGACTCTCCCAGAAATGAGATCTGAATCTGGTGTCTCTATCTGACACAATACTAACTGGAACTCCATGCAGACGAACCACCTCCTTCATATACTTATCTGCCAGAACCTCTGTCGACTGGCCTACCCTGAATGGTATGAAGTGAGCTGACTTGGTGAGGCGATCAACTATAACCCACACAGCATTATTACCCCTGGGACTCCGAGGTAATGCCGTCACAAAATCCATGGTGATATGCTCCCACTTCCATTCGGGTATCGGCAAGGGTTGAAGAAGTCCAGCTGGTCTCTGATGCTCGATCTTTATCTGCTGGCAAACCAAGCACTTGGCAACAAACTGGGCTATCTCCCTCTTCATAGCATTCCACCAAAAGTGCTTCTTCAGGTCCTGGTACATCTTGTTTCCCCCAGGGTGTATAGAATAAGCTGAACTGTGTGATTCCTCCAAAATCTTCTGTCTGACTTCTCCTCGGGGAACACAAAGTCTATCTCCAAAATACAATGCACCATCTGGGTGAATGCAGATATCCGACCTCAATCCAGCCTCCACCTGAGCTCTGAATGTCTGCAATCTGGGGTCCTCCATCTGAGCTTCCTTGATCTCCTCTATCAATGATGACTGGATCTGTAAAGTCATAAGCTGCCCTGCCTTATCACCCCCTTGCACTAACATCAAATCCAATCTGATGAATTCCTGAATCAACTCCCTCTGCTGCGTAAGGTGGACTAGCACTCTGTTCTCTGGCATCCTGCTCAGTGCATCAGGAACGGTATTGACTTTGCCTGGATGATACTGCAAGTCAATATCGTAGTCCGCCATAAGCTCCAACCACCTCCTCTGCCTCATATTCAACTCCTTCTGTGAGAAAATATACTTGAGGCTCTTGTGATCTGTGTATATCAACACTTTGTCTCCCAGAAGGTAGTGTCTCCAGATCTTCAAAGCAATATCACAGCTGCCAACTCCAAGTCATGAGTTGGGTAATTCCTCTCATGAGGCTTCAACTGCCTAGATGCATATGCTATAACATGGTCATGTTGCATAAGCACACACCCCAGGCCTTTACCTGATGCATCACAGAAAATGACCATCCCTCCTCTTCCTGAAGGAGTCCTCAAGATTGGAGCTGTGATAAGCCTCTGCTTCAACTGCTCAAATGCTGCATCACAATCTTCTGTCCATATGTATCTCTCCCCTTTTCTGGTGAGCCTGGTCAACGGAGCTGCAAGTCTAGAGAAATCCTGGACAAAGCGCCTGTAATATCCGGCTAGCCCAAGAAAACTCTTAATCTCAGTCACCGTCTTCGGAACTGGCCAATTCTGCACTGCCTGGACTTTACTAGGATCAACTGAAATTCCTTCTGCTGAAACTATGTGTCCAAGGAAAGCTATACTGTCCAACCAGAACTCACACTTGCTCCTCTTGGCATGAAGCTGCTCCTGCTGAAGAGTCTGCAACACAATCCTCAAGTGCTCTGCATGCTCCTTCTCATTCCTTGAATAGATCAGGATGTCATCTATGAATACAACTACAAACTGATCTAGGTAAGGGGAGAACACTCGATTCATCAAATCCATGAAAACCGCAGGGGCATTGGTGACTCCGAAAGGCATAACTAGAAATTCATAGTGGCCATAACGGGTCCTGAATGCCGTCTTCGGAACATCCTCCTTCTTCACCCTCAGCTGATGGTAACCCGACTGCAAATCTAACTTAGAAAATACACGGGCTCCATGGAGCTGATCAAACAAATCATCAATCCGGGGTAAGGGATACTTGTTCTTGATGGTGACCTTGTTCAATTCCCTATAATCAATACAAAGCCTCTTACCACCATCCTTCTTATTCGCCAAGAGCACTGGAGCTCCCCATGGTGAAGTGCTTGGCCGAATCAATCCCTTGTCCGAATACTCCTGCAGCTGCTTCTTCAAGATCTCCAACTCTGTCGGTGCCATCCTGTACGGAGCCTTGGATATAGGAGCTGCTCCTGGAACTGTATCAATGGAGAACTCCACTATCCTCTCCGGTGGAAGCCCTGAAATCTCAGCAAAGACTTCTGGAAACTCATCCCACACTGGCACTCCCTTCAGAACCTCCGAAGTGGTCATCTGAATCTCCTTCTTCGCAGGCTTCACCTCTCCACTAAACTGGAACTCCGGCTGATGCGGGATTCTGAAATTGATCCTCCTCCCTCTACAGTCGATCACCGCATAGTACTGACTGAGCCAGGTCATGCCTAAGATTACGTCGTACCCTTTGGTGTCTAGTACGAGCATATCTATGGCCAAGGTCTTCCCACAAAGCTCCACTGGACAGTCAGCACAAACTCTAGAAGATATAACTACCCCATTCCCGGTACTTATCTCCCACTTGTGGTCTAAAGCCTTAACAGGTATGGAATGAACAGCCACAAAATGGTCGGAGATATAACAGTGGGATGCACCCGAATCGAAGAGAGCGAGAACAGGTATAGAATGAACTCTGATGTTACCTGTAATCACCTCCTCTGAAGCCTCAGCCTCCTCTGCTGTCAGGTTGTAGGCCTGACCTCTGCCACGCCCTGCTGCTGTCCGGGCTCCTCTCTGCACTGGGCGAGCAACATGCGGTGGAGGAAGGGGAAGAGCTCTCCTCATCACTGGTCCCTGGTGCCTCTGCCCAACTGGCCCTGGTAGTGCCCTCTGTCCATTCCGCCCTTGAGGTGCCGGCAAGGTTTGGTTAGCAAACCCCATTCTCCTGCGCGGACAGGTCTCCACGGCATGGTCTCGTGCTCCACACACCAAACACAATCCATTTGCCCTCCGGCAATCCTGCTGAGAGTGTCCTGGTTTCTGGCAAAAGTTGCAGATAAGACCTGGTCGAGCCATCTGGTAAGGAACTGCTCTGAATGGTTGCCTGGCCTGAACCTTCGCTGCCCTGGACGGTCCTCCTCTACCCACCGGTACAAACGGCCTCTTCATGGCCTGGTCCTTCCTCTGATCTCCTTGCTTCTTCTCAAACCCACGCTCCACCTCTCGAGCGCTGGTGAGAACTTCTGCATAGGTCTTCAGATGATGGGGCATTAGGAACATCTGAATGTCCATTTGCAGACCTTGCTGGAACCGGCTTGCCCTCTTCTCCTCATCTGCTATCATGTACGGGGCGAAGCGACTCAACCTGAGAAATTCTGCAGCATACTCATCTACGGATCTATCCCCCTGTTGAAGCTTGATGAACTGCTCCTCCATGTCCTTCTGAGCAGTGGCGGGAAAGAACCTGCTATAAAAGCTCTTGGAGAACGTATCCCAAGAGATAGGCTTCTTCAATCGAGCCTCCTCTGCAAGCCACCAAGTCCTGGCTATGTCCTTCAGCTGGATCTTTGCAACCTCCACTTGGTTCTCCTTAGGCACCCTGGCGGCGTCCAGCAGATCGGTGGTGTCTGTTAACCACTGTTCAGCCTCCAATGGCCTCTCGACTCCCGTGAATACGGCCGGCTGTAGCCGTCGGAAGTCTGAGATGTTCCCCGGCTTCTGCTCCTTCGGGGCTGCCAACTCCTGCCTGAGGAGCTCAGTCTGCTGATGCTGATTCTCCATCTGCTGTTGCTGGTTTCCCAGCATAGTCTGAATGATCCTCAGGATATCAGCACCCTCTCCTCCTACGGGTCCATTCGGTACTTGCCCGACATTGTTGCGACCCGAACGTCTCTCCATACCGAAAGGGATAAGATCTGGAATTGGAAACAAAGGGAAGGAGTTTAGGATACGAGGATCGAATCAAGGACGAAGTCAAGAAGGACTATATAACTTTGTACATTGTAGTTGGCATTAGCAAATCACTAGAATTTGCCACTTGGTTGTACTTTTAGGTTTGAGAGCCTAGGCTCTGATACCAACCTGTAACGCCCCGATCCCAATGATACGGGAACGTTACTGTAACGCATATACGTAGGTCAGATGGTGCCCCCACATATATACGCTAAGCATTAAGTACAACAAGTATCAGAGTACAACACACAGCGTGGTATATTCATATGCCAACTTACAAAAGATAAATACAAAGCTATACAAGTTATGATAAGCAAAATCACTTTACAAGTGTCCTTTATCACAACCCAAGTCCAAAATGAATCCTATATAACCAGAAATACAAAAATGCTCACGAAATGGATGGAGATCCCGTGAACCAAAAGGAAGAGTCTGGCACGAGGACCGGAGCTAATCTGCCTGCTCACTAAAGAAAGCCTGATCTTCGGTGGATGGCTCCACTTCGACCCAGGCCTCGGAATCTGAATATGCAAATCCAAAGGGTCAAGACATATAATAACAAATAAAAGATAGTCAAGTGACATAAGGATCATGAATAGAGGTAATGAAGTTACAATAAATAGCAATGAATAACAAGCGATGTAAACTCAATAAGGTAAGATCATATGCAATGAATCTATAGTTAATGTCTTATTATTATTACTCGTCTTACTGTGATATCTAGCTATGTGATCCAGCGTCCCAGAGCACATAGATCCATATCCTAGTAAAACAAGGTTGTTATTGGAAACAGCGGTTGTATCGACGAACTATGTTTACAGTGGGTCCCGTGCATACCCGGGACCACGGCCCAGGATTGTTCCGTTGCTTGAAGACGGAACCTGCCGCTAGACTAACAGGAGGGTCTTATGTATGCCCTTGTCATGACAGTAAACAGGAAAGGGAGGAAGCACTCCCCTCGGTCCCCTGGAGTACCGCAGGTAAGACCGGAAAATATAGTGCACAACCTAATACCACTGTAAACACGAACACATATCGATATCCGCATATTTCCCCCGACCCATATATAAGTTGGTGCTTTTTATGTAAAAGTCAAGTGTATCATGCTTAGTTTTAAGAGATGGCATGATAAGTGGTGATATTACTGTTTAACATGTCATGAAACGAGTATATGCAATAATAAGTCATGAGGTAACAAGAGATACATCCATTCAGTAATAGGTCATGTAGAGCCAGTATTGAAGCATGAACAAGCGAGATATAATACACATGTATCAAGTATAAGAACCAAATTCAGAACAGAAATTAACTATGACACACAGTCAGGATTAGTCGACTAGGGGTAAGGGTTAGTCGACTAATACTGGGATACAGAGAGTTAGAATTCTGTTTCAGGGAAAATTAGTCGACTAGGGTAGGAAGGTTAGTCGACTAATAGGGAGTTCTAGTCGACTAATGGACACTTAAGTCGACTAAGTCTGCTGATACAGAAAGTTGGGTTTCTGGTCCAGGAAGGATTAGTCGACTAGGTAAATTTAGGAGTCGACTAATATGGGTTTCCAGAGAGTTTGTTAGTCGACTAATATTTGGGGCAAGTCGACTAATACTGGTTTTTTCCAGAAAACTTAGTTTCAGCTAAGTGTTCTAGTCGACTAGTTCCTATGATGAGTCGACTAATACTGTGAAGAACAGTGAGCAGATCAGAATTTCTGGAAGTGTGTTTGATGGTTCAATTCGTGGTTTTTGGTGACCTAGGTGTACAAGAAGTGTAGATACAAGTATCCTAGGGCTAATACAAGTCTTGGTGAGTGAAATACTCACTTGGGATAGGTTCAATTGTGACTTGATTCAAGGATGGAGATGATGGCTTCACTCCACACTTGTTGTTGAAGCTTGAGGTTGAAGAAGTGCTCTTGGAGTTGCCTTGGGCTGGAGGGAAAGGTCTTGAAGTAATCTTGGAGCTAGGGTTCAGTTGTGGAAGGAGGAGATTATGGAGCTTCTCTTCTCTTGTTGAAGTGAAAGAGAGAAAAAGAGTGATTTGCAAATGAATAGGAATTTATAGTTTGGGATTTTTGTAAAGGGGTTGGAAATTGGATAGAAGTGAGGGGTTTCCTTGCAAAAGGAGGGGTGAGGTGAGTGTCCTCTCCTTGGCCACTTGGCCGGCTGTGGGAGAGGGAGAGAGTGAGTGGGGTTAGGTGAAGTGTGAGTGGGAAATGAGGTGGCACATGAGGTGGAAAAGGAATTTTGCAAATTTTGGAAAAATGTCCGAAATTCAAGTATCTCGGATTGGTCTGAAAATTTTACCAAAAATCAAGAAAAATATTTGAAGACTCATGGTGAAATCTGTTTGAAGAAATACTGTATAGATTTTTAATTAAAAATCCCGGAATCAGTTATTTACCGACTCCGAAAGAATTTTCATAAATTTATAAAATTCTCAGAAAAAAGAGTATAAGCAGGAAATATGATTCTAAGCAATAAAGTCTAAAGGACTTTCTAAAAATTCCTAACAGTTTGGAAGATAAAAAATTCGGAAATCGGTCAGCGATACTGGCCGACACCGGTCTTGAAGAAATTCATTTTAATTCCAGAAAATTCCAGAAAATCACATAAAATCTAAAATATTGGAAAATGATATTTGAAATTAAAATCGGTCAAATACGGAAGGTACATCGGAAAATACGGTCAAAGGACTGAATACGTAACTAGGCACGTATTCCGGGAGAGGGGTATTACAGTTACTCAGACTCGCAATGGATGGGACACATAGTTATTCAGACTCGCATTGAAAGCAGATTTACTCAGGCTCGCATCTGAAGTCTTCGTGCTTCTGTGGACGCGAGGTTTGTGTTTTAGTATCAAACGCGACCTTCGCGTTGAAGTGAGGTTTGCGTCTGATGACTTGTCCTTAGTGATTTTTGGACAGTCTACATCGCCTACTTGTCTAAAAAACAATAAACAAGCACTCGAGAGTACCTCTCTCAGTATCCAACATGCAATCCAGAACTATCTATAATTCTAACTCATAATAATAATCGCAAATCAACTCATCTCTATACAAATCCATCACACGACTCCGATACATACTACAAGAATAGATCAAGATCATGAGCATATACAATAAGAGACAAAATAAATAATGACGCGTGATTACATCTGTAACACATCTACTTTTAACGGAGATTCCTAACAAAATGCCCAAAGCTTTAAGCTGGCTATGCCTCGTCACGACTTGAAAATCATGAAACTGGGAGGAGGTGAGCTCGAGAGCTCTGTGAATAGAGTCAGAGGGCAAATAAGGAATGATGTACATAACCAATGTGAATCATGATTTTCTTAAAAAAACAGAGGCAAGTATGGATAAATAAGAGAATATGGAATCGATTACAAATCATAAATAACAATCAAAATAATTATCTTCATAGTCTACGAGACAGTCTGAATCCTTCGTTCATTTACTCTCTTTAACTTTCTTGAATTACTTTCTTGTAGATTGCATGTCTTCTCAGTTCCTTATAGTTTATTACCAAGTTCATCTTATGTATACACAATACATACTCTTATACCACACATAGTGTTACACTAATCACAATAACTCAATCATGACATAGTTTATATATCTAGATAATGCATATATCACACTTCAAGTACTTCATGAGTTAACTCTTTACACATTCACACATCAAATTATGCTTCATTATTTCTTATAATAAAGTAAAGTTTCACAGTCATGAATTAAGGATAGGTATGCAACACCAATCATATTCAATAGATAACTTTCCTACTCTGCATCATACATACAATCTCATAACCTGTCTTTGTACCCATCAGCTCCCACCCGGCCCGTTCCTATATATCACAATGCACAATTTCATACCCCGTCTATGTACCCACTGGCTCCCGCCCAGCCCCTTCCTCGTATCAAAATGCATAATTTCATATCCATCTTTGTATCCACCTATTCCTGCCTGGCCCATTCGTTCGTGATATATATATATATATATATATATATATATATATATATATATATATATATATATATATATATATGTAGCAACCAGATGCAACAATCATTATACATACATACTATTCCCAGAATATCAACCACACGAGATTACAAGCCATGCACAATTATGTCACTCATTTATTCATCATATCAAACAATTCGTCACATACATAATATCCATTCTTAGATCACACTATTAGATCTTAAAATTAAACAAAATTCTCATTTTTATGTATTCAATATTTGTTAGTAGTAATTGACTAATTATCATCCAAAAATTCAGAGTCTTATCGTGTTTAGAAATTGTCATAATTGATTAAGTTCATACTTACATGCATCATCTATTATTTCATTAATTTACTACTTAAGTTCAAAGAGGACGTGATCCACTAATTTAGTTAAATCATAAATTATAAATTACCTATCAAGTTCTACGTTGATTCTTTAAATTAACAAGGAGTTATGATTCACTAACTTCTTGTAAGTATTCTATGCATTATGATTGCCATTCTAATCACCTAATTTGACCATTCTATTTGTTTACAATTTGTTATTACAAAAAATATGAGTTTACTCACTTAAATTAGAAAATCCTTGATATTGGGATGACTCGAACACAATCTCATGTATCAATTAATTATAACCATGTTCAAATCCATTCTACCTACTATTCGCATTTAATTAATTTAGGAGTTCTAGTTCACTCACTGACTCTTAAGGTAAATAGGCTTGAAGTCTAAAAAAGTACTGATAATAAACACTTATTCCAATGATAGGTTCAGAGATTTGACTTGGTTACATAAAGTAACTAGCTTAATAAGAGGCGGCACAAGATTAAGCTCATTTCGTGGTGTCTCTCTAATGGAGATGTTGTATGTGACACATGCATGACTCTTTATAAGTTGGATAGGACAAAGCGATTGGTATGAATAGTCTGACTCAATAGTCCAATCAGACTACCATATCAGTATTCGATAAGTGAGATTGATTAAACTACCCACTCATGCTCTTAGCTGGTTAAGTACATAACACGGGTTATCAGTTTAAACGACATCTTAATCAATCATCGGACTACATATCAAATTCTTATCCTATCAAGGATTTTTATCAGTTGTCCATTCTATATTAAATCTAATAAGTATTTATCATGATTATTTCAAGAAAAAACTTTAAAAATTTATGATTCAGAGTCTGTAAGACAGATGCATGCCTTGGATATAAGTTATGCCAAAACTAGGTGATAGATTCGTTTCTTATCCTTTTTAACACAAAATCTGTACGAAGTGGTTTAGTCATCAATAAGCAAAAGTGACATATTAGTTATCTCATCATTAAAAGAATTTTAATATTATCCTAGTTAATCTTGCGAGAAGGCGTAGTAGTATTTACTGGACCAATAGTTCCTTAGGTTTCCATATAATTTAGTTTGAAATGCACAATGACTTAAAATTGTTCATTTATCACCCTAATTGCCCCTCTTAATTATAAATTTCATAATCTCCCCATTATCACAATTTCTAGTATAACTTATTAACTAAACTATTAGATACACAAAATTGAATTATTACAAGTACCTTGATCCCAATTGTGCGATGAATTATACTTGGTGTAAGTCTTCTTAAACCGTGAATAATTCACTCCTCTTAGCATCTTCTCTTTGGTCATTGATTATATGTTCATAACCTACACATGATTAGTTTCCCAATAAGAAATAATTTATAATAACATTACTAGTTCAAGGTTTGTATCTTACTTCAAAATTTCTAAATTCATGAGTTACACTATTCAGCCCCAACGAAATTCCTCAACCTGCTCATAGTTTTTCGATAAGAATTCCTATTACACACATTCAAACAGGACGTGACAAGAACCACAGAAGAGTAAACTCTTATGGCTTTCTATTGTATGATGCATGATTATATAGGTTTAGAAGAGTTAGTCAATATGACTTGAAATGACTCAACTGTGAAAGTCTTATACTATACAAAATTATAGACTAGCTATAGTATTACGGCAATAGTTCCTACTTTCACTTTCAATAGAGACACAACTAGAACCATTAGAAGCTAGACTTCTATATCTTTTAAATGATATATCATATAATATATGTAGTTTGATATCATATACTACATGTAGTTTGATTTAGCAATGGTAATTAGTCAGACCTTACAGCTTAAATAACATTCTGCAGCTCTGTCTTTCTATGCAACCAATGGTATTTTCATTATAACTTTTATTCTTGATATCAGGACAAGACATGGAAACCTCCATTAGCAACTAGACTTAATTATATTTCTAGTGACATATTACATGATCTACTTCACTTACATAAACAGTTCTAAATTGACAGAAACTTTTCAAGTACTCAAAATTCTGTAACTCATCGATTAAATCATTTTCGACTAACCAGTCATATATCAGCTATAAGTCTTAAAACAGACTTCTAATAGAGACACAGTAAAGGCTTAAAAAGTAGACTTGATTATCTTTCCAACAGTATATTACATGATATATTTTATTTCAAATATACATAAAAAAAGAACCATAACTTTTGGTTACAGATTTTGACAGATTTGCGCCCCCGATTCAAGAGTACTCAAACTAAGAAATTCTCAATTTTTCCTTTAACCACTTTACCTAAACTAAAATCATAAGTAAGCTATCAACTTAAATATTTATAAATCTTAATCATAAACAGATTATATGTAAACATTTATAATTCTAGTACAAACTTGATATATCATCATCATTTCTTTAATTCCCCATCAACTTCTTAGTTTAAATGTATCATAAGTTTTTCGATTTCATTAACATTACCAAAATCAGATTTTTATTAAAGATTCATAATTATTATTGAAGAAATGAGTAAGACACTTTCCCCATAATAATTCCAAAAATCTTTAAAAGTCTCAAATTTCCACTATTTGATTAGGGGAGTTAACACAACTTGATTTTACCCATAATTTTTTTTAGAATTTAGACCCAAGCTAAGAAAAGAAGGAACATGGATTAAAATTGAATCTTTCCTCACATACAATTAAGAGCAAACACCATAATTAAATCAAGATTTAGATGTGGATAAATAAAATGTGATTTTGAATAAAATCTAAAAATTTAGGATGCTCCTTTACCTCCATGCTACCCCGGGCCACCGCCCCTGGCCGCCTCGGCCGCCGCCGGCCGCCGCTCTGTCCATCTGCGTGCCAAAATCCAGAGAGGGAGAGGGGGAGAAGGAAAAAGAGAGGAGGAGAAGGAGGAGAGAGTGAGATTGAGAGAGGAAATGCTAGAAATTTTGATCTCCATTTCTTGAGATTTTGGGGCTCTTTTTGATGGGTTTCAACCTGTTGAAGATGACGGATGAAGAGATATAGATGAGGAAATTATTTATCTTTCTATTTGCATAAAACCCTCTCTCATAATTATGTATTATACACATTCACAATCTCTCTCCCATCTCATCATGCCACCTATACATACAAATCCCAAGCAAAATCCTAACCATTCGTCCACCTATCTCATGCATACCCACCCTCTCCCACTAGACACTAGGAATATAATATTAGGGCATTCCAAATTTATTGTGATTTTATCTACTTAAATTCATAATATACTAATACATTCATTTAACACACACACACACACACACAGTGTGTGTGTGTGTATACCTACACACAGATATACACCATTTCTATGTATACATATACAATTATCCTTATACTTGTATTATACAAGTATAACTATATCCATGTGTGCATTACACATTATGACAATACATATAATTATCAAAAACATTTATTCCACTACGATTTTTTCGAAAGTTTTTCTGGAATTTGTTTTCACTCTAAATTAACTAAATCAAAATTTTCGATCATTCTAAATAATCTCTTAAATCATGATTAGAATTATTAAATTAGGATTATAAAAAATCAGGGTGCTACATCAATTCCATGAGTCCGTATTGGTCCCCCAATCTTACTCTAAAGACCAAATCAACCGTTTCACCAAATCACATTCCTTTGTTGGATAAGGTGTTGAATAATCTAACTCTGAGATGGTTTACTAAGATTGTTCATATAATCGGAATGATTTTCATGATATGATCTTGCATTATCCTATTCATATTGGGGGTTATAACAATGTTAATGGGTTAGAGATCAAAGGTGGATTCCTTCGAATACCACATTCATTACATTGGGTAGATAGGCTTGTTAGACCACCACCAGAACCATACCATGAGATAACATCTTTCCTTTCCTTTCTCTTTTTCATGCATACATGCATTCATTCATACGTTGTGGATAATGCATAAGATAAGTGTGGGAGAGGGTTTCACAAACATAGTTACTAACATAAGTTATATAAAAAAAATATTTTCTTTATTTAAATTATTTTTGAAAAGGGAAACAATATTTTGACCTATTTTTACAAGTATTAAGTTAATCTTAAGGATTAGAGGAATCATAATTAGGATTTCTTAATACTTGGTCAAAATAAGATTATTTATTTGATTTCTAGAGTTAGATAGTGAAAAAGTAATTTAGTCTTGATTTTTACCTTGATGAAATATGCACTTTACACATACAATTGCACACTTAGGATTCAAAACAAAAACTCTTGTGCTTTTGACATATATTATATATATATATATATATATATATATATATATATATATATATATATATATATATATATATATATATCACAAATCATCAGATTAAGCTGGGTAGCTGTGCCTCATAAAGCATAAGTATTCACAAATAAAAGTGGTTCATATCATCAAATAAAATCCTTAGTTTTGTAGCCTTGTTTGCTTGATTCCTTAAAGTCTTAAGGGTGTCTTCTCACCTGGTGCCCTAAAACCATCCAATGTGGGAGTCACCGACCTAAGGCTTGTTACATGGGCGAATTAGAAATCCTAATAGAACTAAGGGATATTACCACCATAAAATAAAAAATTAAGTTATAAGAGTTAGAGTTGAAGAATCCCGAGTCAAAAATCACGGTCACAAAGGTGCATATGATTTAGGGTAAAATAATAGACTAGATGAGAAATACAGTTTGAATCTTCATGATTGGACACACATATTGCATATTTATTATTATATTCCTACATATATTTAATAAATCCTGCAATTAACTTGTCTTAATATCTAATTTATACAGGATTTGATAGGAGAAGATAATCACAAATTTAGGTTAAGTAAATCAGATTCTTAGAGGATTTAAATCACAACTGAAGATTAAAACATATCAAGAGGATAATCTCAGATCTAGTTCAGTTAAAACGGATTTTTGAAGATCAAGTTAGTTTGCTGAAGAATCAACGAAGTTAATGTCAAAATCAGAGCTCCATCTGAATAACCAATTTA
Organism: Agave tequilana; assembly: GCA_038442645.1. Classification (NCBI taxonomy): domain Eukaryota; kingdom Viridiplantae; phylum Streptophyta; class Magnoliopsida; order Asparagales; family Asparagaceae; genus Agave; species Agave tequilana. Next base: position 186,314 of record JAVJIF010002056.1, on the reverse strand, counting down.
AGATAGAAGCAAATAGGGAATCAACGGACCATCGCTACCAGAATCTGGCTCTACAGCCAGATCTTGGCCTCAAAAATGTGACCAAAGCCGCATTTTCGCGGCAATCCCAAAGAATCAGGGGTAGCGTTTGCTCCCCTATCTTCGTACACTCCTATCTATCCAATTTCTTCTATAAATACCACCGCTTCAGATGTAAAACACACCGTAGGGCTGAAAAGGCTATGTTAAAGAGAGCAATGTGTGTGTTAAGTTATAGAGAGAACTGAGAGAATGATAGTGATTTATCAATGAAATTCAGTATTCTACCTTCAAGATCGTGCGTATTTTAGTCTAAGGCTTTTTCTATTCTTTCTCTATGATGCAATTCTTTTTTTTTATTCATTTTTTACTATGTGCTTTTATTAATGATCTCATGCATATATTCTTCTCTTTGCAATTTATAGTGCTAATACATTCTCTTGTTTTTAGCTTCATTTGGTAGGAGGGAGATTTCAAGGAGACATAAGCAGTAGTGAACCAAGCTTTGTTTAATTCCAGGTTTCTATTATCTCTTCCTCCCTCTCACTTTCTCTCTCAATCTCCTTTACTTATTTTGTCTCTGCATCAGTTAGTAATTTTTCTTTCTTAATTCATATTCATACCAAAATTTAATCTTTAAAAAAAATTTTAACTATTCATTCACCAGTTTCCTAACTAAATTAAAGTTAGATTTCAGATTTTTAAAAATCGTGTTTTCAACAAGTCTCTGTGTATTCGTCCCTGTTCTTGCCACTATGCTATTCTTCTAAGAAATTCAAGCAATATTAGGTTTTTATAATTTGTATGTGGTTCAAACAACGACGGAAATCTTTATGACTTTGAACTGTAAATAATTTTTCGCGTCATTGCCTGGGACATGTAAACAAATCTATTTTTTGAAAATTAACATTAAATCTTTTTTCTAGTTTTTATTTAAAAATTTTTAAAAATCAAAGAAATTATTTTTCTTTTTTTACCATCCCTAAGATTTAATTCTTAAACTTGTTTTTGTAGGGACCACGGAACAAGTGAAGGTTTGTACAAACAGGAAAAGATCTTGCTTGCTTGCTAATTAATTGAACTGCTAAATTCAAAATTAAAAAATTACTTACCTCAAAGTCGTCGGAAAGGTTGGTATCTTTCTAACTCTACCGACGAATCTCATGTCAGTGGGGTTTCGAAAGTGTTTTAAATGAACTTGTGTTGCATTAGTGCAATTGTTCATAAAAGGATCTTTATTTTATTTTTAACCCTGAAAAATCACTTATAACCCCTGAATGTGTTTTAGATATCACAAATAGACCCTAAGTCACATTTCAGGCGATATTTTGACCATCTGAAGTCTAATTTGAACGATTCTCGAGCCGTTGCTGTTATAAAAAAGAGAACTACATCCTTGTATAATTATTGTAGTGTTTTTCTTTTATAAGTTATATTTTAATATGATGAATACAAATTAATTTATTAAATTATGTTTATTGTTTAATAAATCATTTGACCGGTAAAATCACTGTAAATAAAATATATGTAAGTGATTTTTAAAATAGTATATTCAATATTTTATTAGGATTGTTGAGTTAATATAAAATAAAAATAAATTATCTATATATTGGATAACTATTTGACTGTTGATAAGGAGATCCCAGAATAATAAATTGATAATCATTATGATAGTTGTGAAAAGTTTAAAAACAGTTAATTATGTGCAATAATATTGATCATATTAAAGTTATTAAAATAATTGGGACAAATATTGATATGTTGATTCATGTTTATGTTACCGATAATACTTTGATATTGTCATTGTTATCTCACTCTTGACAAAACACACTGTTATTTCATGTACTTGCATCACTGTTACATGAATATTCTATTACACCGATCACTGTTATTTTATATTCTTGTCTCACACCTATATGGATACTCTATTACACATGACATTGTTATTTTACATTCTTGTATCACAGCTACATAGATTTCACCTAAGTTTATGACTTGATTGTTCTCAATTCACAGTTACATGTATCTTCACTGGATACTGATATATGATTGTTTCTTGTATTCTGATATTAATATGACACTCTTGTTATCTGGATATGCTGGTAATTAACCTAAGATGTGTGGAACTAAGTGCCACACGAGACAAAGTACTACACCATAAATGTGATTGGGGCCACCTCTTGAACCCCGTGCGGGCCACCTCTAGAAACCCACGTCTTATGGATCTTATTTCTCATGTTATCTTATTACATGTTATTTTTGTTGTTTATGGATGGTTAAATATAACAAATATAACACTGGGTTTAGAGAAAACTGGATGGTTGACTAGGTCTTGTCAGGTGGATATCTTGGATCCACATTTGTCCCACTGCAGGGGTGCAGTACTGGCTACCAATTGTGTACAGCTCATGAGCTTCCTGTTTCCTATTTCCTGTTCACCCTTTAGCGGAGGATCCTTGTCTCAGTAGCTAGGAGACTGTTTAAATTCGTGATACTGGGTATGCATGGGATATACCCACCTGACTAGAGCTTCTTACTATTGAGCTTCAATTAACATAATAAATAATATAAACAATGGTGTCAACATAAATGCTTGTTATTGTTTTCCATTGATTTGAAAGTGGGAAAATTCACAAAATTTTGAAGAGAAGTTATAAGTAAAAAGAAAATTATAAGAACTCTCTTCTAGAGTTTCTGGGGGACGTGTGCCTGTGGAAGTCTGATCAGTACGTGACCACTTTGTTCTGTTGACGATGTGATCGATCGAGTCTTGAGAATTTTCTTCTCGCCTGGTTCCAAAAATTTCTTGAGAGAGGAAGATCTTAGGGTATTAGCACCCTGAATTTATTTTTATAGGATTAGAGAAGTGATTTTCAGAATTCTTGGAAGCGAGAGAGTAGATCTCTTGATTTGTCAAAGTGCTACAAGATGCTCTTTTTTCCCACCCTTAAATCTCTGCCAATATGCTGCCAATATCCTCTCCTGAGATCATCCCAAGAATGAGCTTTTTATAGGCTCTCAGGGGTATAACTGCCCCTAAAATTCAACAAGATTGGTGACAGTCTGTTAGCCTCGCGCCTAAGACTATTGTGAGCTTTGCGCGAGGTTAAATACAGGGCTCGCGCGAAGCTAGACAGGTTCACGCGAGCCTATTCAATGGTCGCTTGACCCGGCTATCTACACTTAATGAGGGACGAAGTGGGCAGGTATAATCGCCCACTTAAAGTGGCATTAACCCAACTAAAGTAGTGGGGTTAACCCACTAATGACTTGGTCAACTATTGACCTTGCAAGCCCTCCAGCAAGGGTGGGTAAAGCTTCAAGCGAAGCTGTCATTAAACCAGGCGAAACTAAAATTAGCTTCAACCGAAGCCCGGCGAAGCTAGAATTAGCTTCAGGGGAAGCTAGAATTATCTTCAGGCGAAGCTACAAGTTAGCCCTCTATGGAGCTCTGAATTAGATTCAGGCGAAACTATAATAGAGTTTCAGGTGAAGCTTGAAATTAACTCTTTGAGAAGCTCTGAAGAGCTTCGTGCGAAGCTAGAAACTTAGCCCTTTTAACAAGACTGTAAAGCTTCAAGGAAGCTGTCCCCTTGGGTTCATGTGAGGCTACGTGTTGAACTGACTTAGCCTCATAGACCTGCTTAAGCCTCTTCAAAGACAATACCTGGCTTACTGTCTGCTTCACTGGATCAGTAAGTTTTGAGTCATTGCTTTATCCCTTGAGGATGGGCAGAACTTGGTCGTCAGCTTGTCTGTGACTCGTCTTTTATAAATATCAACAAGTTTAGACATCTTTCTGACCGGACATCTTTCTGACCGGTTGAAAATGCTATCTAGGAATTTGTCTTTTCAGAGTGTCAACAAAACTCCCTTCAAAGTTTTCGTAAATCTACAATGGAATAGTTCAGATTTTGAATCACTTTGAATTGCTTCAATTATGGAAGAAAGGGCCACAAAGATGTGGATTTAGCTTCGCTTTCATGGCGAGACTATGGTAGGCGAATCTAGTTGGATTCTAGCTTTGCCTTATGGCTGCAATAGCCTCGCCGCTGGAACTCTTCTGGGCTAACTTTGCTTGCAAAGCGAAGTTAAATTATTAGCTTCGCTTAACGTTCAGCTTTGCCAGTGCTTGAAAGGGTTGCTCCCCTTTTGGAGGCGAAGCACTTGAGTGCTTTAGCTTCGCTTGCGCTTCAGGATCTGAAGCGGCAACAACAATCCTAGGCCATGAAGCCTATAAATAGGACTTTTACAGTCCTTTTAGAGAAATCACTTTCTCCGTTCATCTTCAAGCGAAGTTAGGAAAATTCTTTTCCTTTCTCTCGTGTTGGAATAGACACTAGATTTTCACCCTTCACATCTCTCCAACCGAGATTTAATGGAATCTCACCAATGTCCAGGCAAGGAAGTCAAAACTTCTGAGGCAGTGGAGATCGCTCCTCCGGCCATCGGACAGCCCATAGCCGGTGAGTCTCCATTTCTTAGAAATTGGTGAGAATCACCCAAGGTTGGTGATCTTAGGGAGTCTCTCTCCCATGATTTCAGCTTTACATGTTTTTTTTAGGGATTGAATTTCTTTTGATCTTCACATGGGCAAAATTGGAAACCAAAAGGTTTTCCTCTTTAACCTTCCAGGAGAAGCTATCTTTCAAGCTTCTTGGCGAAGCTATCTTTCAAGCTAAGACTCGCTAGTCAAGCGAAGTCAACTTTTAGGCGACAATATGCCTTAGCCTTTTGGTGTGAGGCCACCTCATTTTACAGGCAAAGCTAAGCCTTAGCCTTTTAAGACGAGCCTATCTTGCCTTCTAGGAGAAGCTGTGCCTTAGCCTTTTAAGGCGAGGCTAGCTTGTCATATAAGCGAAGCTGTACCTTAGCCGTTTGGGGGCAAGGCTAGCTCTATTAGGTACAACTAAAGGCTCTTTGCATGTTTACTTTCTTCGAGTACTAACATGTTTGCCTTTCCTTCCTTGCAATACACTACATACTGGGACTGTTAAACAACTTATTTGGGTCTGTCAGAGGAATGGATGAGAGTATACACTTTCAGTTCCAGGATCAGGCTTCTCTCTTCAGCGATAGGAGTTCACCGTAAAGTCGCTCTGCTTCTTATAGCTGATGAGCGTGTTACCAGGAGCATCTTGACCATCGCCCTAATTGAAGATCATAACTGGATTGTGTACAGGAAACTCGATTTTATTTTTGGGGATACAGCACCTGATACTGACCAATAACTTCTCACCAGGGGGTAGTGGATTTTCACTATCGAGGGCGAGAAATATTTTCTTCCATCAAGCAAGCGACACTTTCCTCTCTTGTTCTTCCAATTAGTAACAGCCCCGCGGAAGATGAAATGGTCGGTGACCCTATCCATCGACTCGATATATATGGGGGGTCCTGACACTCAATGGCTACAATCGTTGTGGATCACCTAGAGTTGTACTTGGTCTGCACCCTGGGGAAATAGGTCAAGACATCCCTGTTGGAGAAAACCCGACAATGGCTTAGACGTTCCTTGACCAGTTTGTCAAGGTTCAAGGCAACTACTTGGCCAGAGATTTTAGGGCTCCTAGCTGGGTACATCCTGCTCAGAAGCCACGGTGGAGGAATTTGACTCTATACGTCTTGAAGTATTTTGATGCAGATCTGATGAGGCTCGGACTCCACGAGGTGGTCAGAGCAACTTGTCACGAGATCTAGATAAGCGTGCTAAACTTCTTCGCCATCTTCAAGCTATACTCGCCATCTTCAAGTTGTACTATCCAGCTTCGGAGACCTTCTTTACTCCCATCGGTGAATTAGGATTGGTGATGCATGAGATGTGGGAAATATCCAACTCCTAATGGGTTCAATGCCATACGAGGAGTATTTCCCTTGTACAATGGAATTAGAGCAAATGGAGAAGGATAACTCAGAGATGTTTGAGACATATCGAAAGTTGATGTGTTATTTTTACATTTATATGGATGTCCACAATGCTTGAGGGAATGCGAATGGGATGAAGGCTTGGGCGGATTATCTATTCCCTATTTTGGATGATGCCTCGGAGGAAGTTCAATTCCCAATATCGGACGACGTTATCATCCAGATGATGGTATCCAGTGGACATGAGGATGTCATCCTGGATGAAGATGATGGCATCTATGAAAAAGGTGATAAGTTCAAGAGCTTCCACCACCAGGTGAACCAGCCCATGTTCAGAAAAGCCCTTCTTGCTGGCTTCTTATCGGTCTGGCTGAAGAAGTGTGTAGTTTCGTCTCCTCCGCATAACGGAATCTTATCATGGGTGCTATTCCCTGCCGTCCAACTTGCTCATGGCAAACTCCTTGGACTACTTCTCGCCATGGTCTGCTGCATCCAGCGAGATCTCCAGGCATTGGCAGAAGCTTTTTATAGGCCGCCAGCTACCAAGAGAGGAAAGGGGCAGATTCCACCCTGTGATAGGCCTTGCCCTAGGGTGGAGATGCCCTATACATATTTGATGGCTTTGTTCGCATTGTGTTGTCCTGCCATCATTCAGCCAAGAGAAGAGCCACCAAGGTATACATTTTGCGCATCTTCACTGCTTTGAGAAGTCATAATGGAATCGACTTACATAGTCAGGGCAGGAAGTTGATACGTCGTTACGATGCGTACAGTCTCTTCCGATGTTTCCCTTCCACTCCAGGTGATGGATATGGTGAAGAGTTCCACGATATCGGGGATGGGATATCTTTACTTGGGCAAGGTGTATTCAAATAGTTGGTCAGTATCAAACCATCCCACTTAGTATATCGATGCAGAGATACATGTTATCTGGAGCCATATGTACCCAGCCATTTTGCTCGCCAGTTCGGATATGACCAGCTCTACGTTGGCAATCCCAACCCCCACCTGGCATTCATGGGTAGCTTGATTATTGGTGCAAGAGCTTGGAGACACTTCATCGGTTGTTGTACCGAAGCCCAGTTCTGTATGCCATATAAAACTCCTAATCTTCTGACGTCATTAGGGTTCTTTCAGTGGTACAAAGCTTCCAACTCCAACCCATCAGAGTTCAATATCAACTCGTTCAGGACCAAGTTTATTTTTAAACAATAGAAGCAGAAAGCGACAGAGCTTAACCTAGGGAGGCGAGTTCGAGTCTCGGGCCTCCTAGAATTCTTGGCTGAAATTGGCAGTAAAGCTTCAAATGCCGAGAGTCCTCGCTTCGAGGATATTGGTGGTGAAGTTGCTCAGGAAGCTACTAGTGGAGCAGGCAAAGCTCCATTTGAGGAAGAGGAAGATGAAGAAGACCCCGACACTCATTTCAAGCAAAAATGGAAGGAACCGGAGCCAAAGGAGCCCATTCATAAAAAGCTTACTTGGAAGGATCCTACTCTGAAGGAGCCTCACAAGAAGCAAGTAGTGAAGAAGGCTCCACGAAACACTCAGAAGGTTTCTACTGCTTTGGCGAATGAGTCGTTAGCAGAAGTCCCTCCTCCTTTAATTATCAAATTGCCTAGTCGGAAAGGCACTCCGAGGGAGCCTACTCAGGTTCCCGGTAAGCTTGATTTTATTCACACTATTTTCCTTTATCTTTTTTCACTTCTATGATTAATTGTTTTGTTTCTTAATCTCGGATGCAGGCAAGGAAACTTTGGGTGGAGGAGAGGAAAAACTCGACAATCTCTTCACCTATAAGGAAGGGGATGAAGGGACGTACTTTGTCTCTGAAGGACTTGGGGATCTCTTGATGTTGGGCCTTCTAATGGGGCTGCCACTGCTTCTAAAAAGGGTGAGGTTGCCACCTACCGAGATGAATTTGAAGACGTGGAGATTAAAGAAGATCGATTGTCGAGCCACCTGCCGAGGAACTAGCTACATGAGAGGCTCTTGTTGAAACCACTGCTGAAATTGCACTAGAAGATGTGACCGATAGCAAGGTGAATTCTCCTATAGCCCCCACCGTTGAGGTATCTTCAGCTACACCGCTGCTGCTGAGGATACTTCCATAGAGATTATCCACACTGAGGCTGCCCAAGCTATGATGATCAGCACTGAGGTTGCTATTGCTGACATCTCAGCTTCTCAGGTAATGGTCATAAGAGTCCAGCAATCAGTTTTTCATATATTGTTTTTAATCTCAGAGCTCTTGCTGAAATCCCAGCATTGAGTGCTCCAATCACGGGGCCATCTCAGGAGGAGACAATTGCTCCCGTCATATTGGACAGTGAGGAGATTGACATTCAACGTCAACCCTTGTCTATTGACGACCTGATGTCGACCGACGAGACGGCGCCTGCACCTTCCACTATGCCAACTATGGAGCAGACAAGGTTTCAGCTTGAGTTTACCAATGGGCCAGTTTCCATTTCTTCCGCATCTTCAGATCCAATTACTACTGGCTTGCACTTTATTATCAGCTTAAAATCTCCAATGCTGGTTGCTGATCTGGACCCAATGATTACCAGTCCTACTTCTCTTGTAGCCAACACGCTTATTTCTCTAAAAGCTCCTTTGCGGCTGCTATCTGTTCCCTCTGTTCCATTGACGGTCGCCCTCGTGACACCTTAAACGATTGTGACCACTAAAATCACAGAGACTTCTACTTCAAGGCTTACTCGCTTGCCCAAAGTGATAGAAGTAGAGAAGGAGTTCTTGGCGAAGATGGTCATCATCTTTTACAAGAGTTTGAAGCGATGTATCTCTTTGGTGTTGAAAGGTTTGACCAGTCCGTTTGAGTTTCTGAAGGTGTTCCTCACTCAGAATATAGAGTCCATCAGAGATTTTGGGGATACTAATCAAGTTGCTTCTCTATAACTAATAGTGGAAGATCTCGAGAAAGATGTGGGCGAGTGACGTCACCTGAATAGCTCAGATCTGACTCTCTTGGTTGAAGAGGAGCTCAAGCATCTCTCTAAACATATGAGAAGACTTATGCAGAGACGCCAAAGGAAATAGAAGTAGAGTCCTAAAAGTTAAAATCCCTAGAGGCTAGTGATTGGTATCCAATATTGCATATTTTACATCATAATTCCCATGCATAATACAAATAAATAAGTGATTTTTACTCCTCTTCTCTACTTATTTGCAGGTACACAATTAATGGAGAGATATTCAAATAATCACTTAATTAACACTAATTAAGTGATTAATTAAAAGATAAAGGATAAAGCCAAATCTCAATCCAGATCTAGAGAGATCCGCGCAACAAACAGAGAATCCAAGTGGTCCACGTGGATAACCACTTCCTAACTGATCTCTACCAGAAAGATCTGGACCAACGGCCCAGATCTTGCCGTGTGGCGCGACTAGGGCGCGGCAATCTTGTGGCCGTTGAGCCCCGGATTTTGTGGCAACAACCTTGCTTCTGGATGCTTCTCAGTTCTCCTATAAATACTTCATTTGTACCTGCGAGAAAAGAGTGATCAGAGAAGAGAGGGAGCTTAGTTCATAGTTTTGTAATTTTGTTAGTTTTTTCTAGGGTTTTTAGTTCTCTCTATGATCTTCTTCCTCCCTAGATTTCATTGTAAAAGAGAGTGATTGTGAGAGAGAGAGCTTGTGTAATCAAGAGTGACACTTGAAGCAACAAGGATTGATCCATTCTCCATCCTCTACTTGAGCTTGATTCTAGTTTGTTTTCTTTCACTTTACTTGCTTTGTTAATTTCTAGCAATTTATTCATGCTTTGTTTTCTTTTTGTAATGGCTTGTTGTAGCTAATTTCTTGTTCCATGTACTAGCTAACTACTACCTTGCTAACTTCTAGCTCATGTGTGATTGCTTTACTTCATCTTGCAATTTGTATGGTCTTCTCTTCTCCGATGGGTTTCTTTTCATTTCTTGGCAAGATTTTGTTGTAATTCTCCATATGATTCATGTGTGCCTCACTTGGAGCCTAGTCTTCGAACTAGTGCCTTGATGGAACATGGAGATGGAAGCACCAATATGCTATTTGATGTATAACTTCACTACTTCCATTAGTGAATGTTGTATGTTTTTTCATTTGCATCACTTGAGTGTAGCTCTTTTGATTCCATTAGTGAAAGTCCATTTGTAGGCCGATGACCATCTATGGAGGCTACAAGACAAGTCCAAGAATGAATCCCCATCATCCAAGTGGGAAAGTAATTAGACCACAAGCAAGACAAATACATGCCGATGAATCAACATGAGGCACGCATCACTATCACGGAGTTTAGTTAGTTTAGCAAGGTAGTTAAGGTTAGCTAGTCATGGATTTCTTTCATTCAAAGTTTTCTTGATTTTACTTTCTTTTTAGTTGTTAGTTCAAATCCATCTAAATCTTGATTTCTCCCGATTTCCACCATGAACATAGCCACCAATTCTTTGATTTGTTTTTCTTTTGATTCTTTATTCTTTTAAAACATAGAAGAGTTCTCGTTTTATCTTCTCACTAGTATCGTGGAAGCTTCTATCGCTAGCTCTCCCTGAGATCCGACTCGGTATAGCCCTATGCTATAGCGGAGATAAGAAAGGGTACATTGAACATCTTACATACATTTGTGGAGTAAACAAGCACCAAGGTTGATTCTAAACCTTTCTCTTTTACATAATACTTGTGCTATACTTCACACACTACCCCTTTCAAGTCTAATCAATTTTTGGCGCCGTTGCCGGGGAGAGCGACGGTATTTTTAAAAGTGAGAAACTAAACGATATATCTTCTCTGTTGCAGGTACAGGTTGAAGATTCAGAAATATTTGCACAGCAGAATCATATAAGTGGACCTGGGCCTCTGCTCAAGAAAGCAGAGCCCAGGATCCCTCTATTGTGCCGCGGATCCACAAGAATTGCCGTGGGAACGCGGCACTTTAGAGTTCACTACTTACAAAATTTTTGCAGGGGCTTCTGCTTTGCAAGATACTGCTGCCTATATACTTCATTTCCTGTATACTTCACTGTATTCCTGTTAATTAATTCAACAGTAAGAAATTGGTTGATAATTGCTAAAAAATTGTTAGACATCTTGCATTATAGGCACGTGTCTTTCAATTACTTTAAATTTACTGTTGAAGAGTGCGTGGGACAAGGTACGTGATTCATTGCATATAGACTAAGACTCACTCTTTGTTTGATTTTTCTTACTTGGAGTGAACCTTGTTTGTTTCTATATCGTACACTTGCATAATTAATTCTAAGGGCAATTCCTGTAAATAACATAAGGTGGGGGAGGTCATTACCCTTTCCTTAGCCCGGAAATCATTTTCCCCACGTACTCACAATCCTAAGCTTGTAAATAAAATTTGATAGACGTTGGCCCTAGGGACATCCGGACTCACTTAGGAGATTATCCTAAGGGGGAAAAGTGTTGGAAATTGACTTCTGTAAAATCGGTGTCTAGGAAAGGGGTTGAGGGCCGAAAGCCCGAAGGTTGTTGGTTACTTAATTAAGGAACGTCTTCGGACGGAAAACCTCCCAACGACTTTACCCTTCCCTGGCTGATTTGCGTATAGTCAAGGTCTACACTAAACCTCCTGTGGACAGTCTATTTAGGAGTCATCTAGGACCAGAAACCCTAGACAAGCTTGGATTGATTTTTTCTTTTGTTGTTTGTTATTTTTTCTTTTTCGCTGGTGTGATCGGTGCACGTTGTTTGTGATTGTATATACGATAGTGGTTTTGTGATCCTAATTCTACACTTGCACTTACACATCCACTTGACATCATGACCAACAACGTCTCACTTCAGGATCGATTTTATCCGATTCGCACCTCCATTCCTTCATGCATTCTTCTCCCCGAGCCTAATGGAAACAACTTTGAGCTGAAACCACAATTCATTAGTACACTTCCTCACTTCCATGGTCTTGAGTCTGAGGACGCGTACCTCTTTATTCGTGAGTTTGAAGAGGTATGCCAAATGATGAGAATATCCCAACTTTCTGAGGATGCTGTTAGGTTACGGTTCATACCGTTTGCACTTAAAGATTTAGCTAAGAAATGGCTTTATAATCTTCCAGTCAGTTCCATATCTTTATGGGAGGATTTTGTTAAAGTCTTTCTTAAGAAGTTCTATCCTATCCACAAAACAGCCCTCATGAGAAAGAATATAATGCAATTCAAGCAGGACCCAAATGAACCTTTCTGGAAGTATCTTGAGCGTTTCAAAGACCTCCTTGCCCTATGTCCCCATCATGGCATAGAGAAATGGCGACTATGCCAGATTATCTATGATGGATTAGATTACCAAACGAAAACACTTTTAGAATCCATGTGCCAAGGGGAATTTCTGAAGAAAGATGAACATCAGGGGTGGGATCTCTTTGAAACCCTAGCTGAGAAAACCATTCAGTGGGAGTCTTGTCCTGACAAATCCACTTCCACCACTTCCAGAACTGGTACACAATCCAAAGAATCCTCTCTAGCTTCAGAAACCAAGATCACACAATTAATGAAGAGGATAGAGTTGCTTGAGTCAATAGGGAATTCTGTGGTCAACCAGGTCAACCCATTGCCTTTAATTAGACCAGGTTGCACCAATTGTCAAGACCTTAGCCATGTTGTTGAGGAGTGTCCATTATATCAGCCCCCATTTCAGGAGAACATGAATGCAGCATTTACCAGACCCCCATACTCCAATACTTATAATTCAGGATGGCAGAACCATCCAAATTTTCCATGGAGTCAGTCTGGTACTGAGCATCATATGTCACCATTTCCACATCCATACAATGCTCAGTTTCATTCATCCAGTTTTGATCAAAATTCACTGTATGTTCATCCATCTCAAAGTCCACCACAGTCATATCAGTCATATCAGGACACACCACCATATTATCAGAATCCTCCACCATTCTACCAATCACAGTTCCAATCTCCATATCCTCAACATCCACCCCAAAATAATTCTGAAATATCTGAGTTGAAACAAATGATAGAAACCTTAACAAAGAACCAGCAACAGGAGTTGAATGAAATGAAGGTCCAGATCAAGCAATTGGCTGAGAATCAAAAAGGACTGTTCTTAAGCCAGCCATTGCTAAATCCCAAAGATGAAAATTCAGGACCCAGTCACTGTCATGCCATTCATACCCTGAGATCTGGTAAACAAATAGACAATAAGGTTTCTAGTCCACAATCTCATCCAGTACCAAAGCCAACATCTCATGTCCCAATGTCACCAACTTTTGACAAACCATCCTCTAGTTCAGAGCCATCCACTTCCAAGGCCAAGGTGAAGAAAAGGTAGATGAGCATACATATAAGCCTATAGTTCCATATCCAAATAGGCTGAGAAATAACAAGTCAAATGCTCACATGGAGAAAATAAAAGAAACATTCAATAAGGTCCAAATCAATGTCCCTCTTCTTGATGCCATTCAACAAGTGCCATCATATGCTAAATTTTTGAAGGAAATGTGCACCAAGAAGAGGAAGACCCAAGTCCCTAAAAAAGTCTTCCTAGCATCATCCATCAATGAGTTGCTCACTGGTCCAATTCCTGTTAAGTACAAAGACCCAGGGAGCCCCACCATTTCATGCATCATAGGACAGACTACAATCAATAGGGCACTTCTTGATTTGGGGCCAGCATTAATCTCCTACCTTTCTCTGTGTACCAACAATTGGGGTTAGGTGATCTTCTCCCGACCCAAATGACCATTCATTGGCTGACCGCTCTGTTACTAAACCCAAGGGGGTAATTCAAGATGTCCTGGTCAAAGTTGGAGAATTCTTTTATCCTGTTGACTTTGTTGTCCTTGAAACAAAACCAGTATCAAATTCCAATCAAAGGGCACAAATTCCTGTCATTCTGGGTCGACCATTCCTGGCTACTGCAAATGCAATCATTAACTGCCGGAATGGATCAATGAGGTTGACTTTTGGTAACATGACACATGAACACAATGTCTTCCACACACAGCCTCACAAAACAAAAGATCAAACATTTGAGGTTAATTTCATTAGTAACAATTGTGAGGAGGAAGGTGAAGATCCAAAAGATGAGTCACAACCTTGTGATTCTCTTATCCGAGTACCCTTTCAAACGGGGAAAGTTGATTTGGATGCTTTCACTTTCAATGAGCCAACTGAGACTGTATTTGAACCTCCAATTGATATATCATTTGAAGACTTGTTTGCTGATGAGATTATGTGCTTAGATGAGTCAACTCGGGGTAAGTTAGCTAATTGTCCACTGCCGGATGTTGACTTGAGCTTTGAAGAATTATATGGAGAGGAGTTAAAATTTCTAAACACTGGAAGTGATGAGATTCTGAGTGAGAGTGGTGATAAGGACTTTGTTTGTGAACGATGTGGTGAAAAGAGTATGAATGAAAATAACAACAAATTGAAACTGGAATCACCTAGGGTAAGAACAATTCAGACCGTTTCCCAATGGAATTCAAGAAAGAGAACACATTGGAACGATGGGAAACGGGCCAGAGGGAAGCGACCAAAAGCCCAGGTGAGAGTTACACTTGTATATTCCTTGTATATAATTCCTTTCCCTTCCATTTTGTTTCATGCATACATATATCATGATGCATTGAGGACAATGCATGAAATAAGTGTGGGGGAGGGTTTACTAACTTAGAGTTTTTAGAATTTCTTTCTTACTTAGAGTTTTTAGAATTTCTTTCTTTTACACTTCTTTTAATAAAAAAATAAAAAAATACAAAAATAAAAACTTTTTGAAATAATAAACAAAGTTTTGCTCTATTTTAAGAAAATTAAGATGTATCTTAGAGATTAAGAAAGCCTTAATTATGACATCTTAAACCTAGTTGAAGTAATAGATCTTGTTTGAAATTATAGGCTAAGTAAGTAAAATTGAGGAGATATTTTTATCTTGAATTTTTTGCCTTAGATAAATATGCACTTTACACTTACACATTTCTTGGGATGGAAACAAAGACCAAAAATGCCATATATATATAAATAAAAAATAAAAAAAAAAAAAAGAAAAAAGAAAAAATATATAAATAAAAGATCACTTATTAAGCTGGGAAATTGTGCCTCAAGAAGCATGATGACTCACGCCTAACAGTGATCTCACTTATTAAGCTGGGTAATTGTGCCTCAAGAAGCATGATTATTCACGCCTAACGGTGATTAAGAATAATCCCTCTTAGTTTTGTGGCCTTTTTCACTCGAGTCCTTAAACCCGAGGGATGTTTCCTCATCTGGTGCCCTAAGACCATCTGGTCTGGGAGTCATCGGTTATAGGCTCGCTACATGGGTGAATTAGAAAGCCTAATAAAACTAAGGGAAGAAAAAGAAAAAAAAAGAATATATATAAATAAATGGCTTGATGGTTGGAGTTGAAATCCCAGAAATCTTCACTTACACGGTGTGCATATTATCTAGGTTTTATGAAAGATAAAATATTCAATCCAATTTTGAATTCTTACCTTAATTAAAAACAAGATCTTGCATGGATACTAAGTTTAAGAAAGAATAATTATAGGTGGACTTATGACCTAGGATCACTTATATTTTTGCAAAAATAGTTCGTAAACTTGTCTCTTATTCAAAATGCGTTTTCAAAACACTAACATTTGTCTTCTTTCTTTATGGATTTTGTGGGTGCAATCCGCTGAAAACCCTCAGGAGACAACACTCCTCCTCTAGGGTAACCTAGAGGTTTAACGGCTTGTTGCACATGCTCAGTGCAATCGCGTCACCTGCGAAAGTGGTGTAATAAAATTGGTAGTTTAGATTTTTCTTTTCTTTTTCTTAGTTTTGCTCGGGACGAGCAAAAGAATAAGTGTGGGGGTGTGATTGGTATCCAATATTGCATATTTTACATCATAATTCCCATGCATAATACAAATAAATAAGTGATTTTTACTCCTCTTCTCTACTTATTTGCAGGTACACAATTAATGGAGAGATATTCAAATAATCACTTAATTAACACTAATTAAGTGATTAATTAAAAGATAAAGGATAAAGCCAAATCTCAATCCAGATCTAGAGAGATCCGCGCAACAAACAGAGAATCCAAGTGGTCCACGTGGATAACCACTTCCTAACTGATCTCTACCAGAAAGATCTGGACCAACGGCCCAGATCTTGCCGCGTGGCGCGACTAGGGCGCGGCAATCTTGTGGCCGTTGAGCCCCGGATTTTGTGGCAACAACCTTGCTTCTGGATGCTTCTCAGTTCTCCTATAAATACTTCATTTGTACCTGCGAGAAAAGAGTGATCAGAGAAGAGAGGGAGCTTAGTTCATAGTTTTGTAATTTTGTTAGTTTTTTTCTAGGGTTTTAGTTCTCTCTATGATCTTCTTCCTCCCTAGATTTCATTGTAAAAGAGAGTGATTGTGAGAGAGAGAGCTTGTGTAATCAAGAGTGACACTTGAAGCAACAAGGATTGATCCATTCTCCATCCTCTACTTGAGCTTGATTCTAGTTTGTTTTCTTTCACTTTACTTGCTTTGTTAATTTCTAGCAATTTATTCATGCTTTGTTTTCTTTTTGTAATGGCTTGTTGTAGCTAATTTCTTGTTCCATGTACTAGCTAACTACTACCTTGCTAACTTCTAGCTCATGTGTGATTGCTTTACTTCATCTTGCAATTTGTATGGTCTTCTCTTCTCCGATGGTTTTCTTTTCATTTCTTGGCAAGATTTTGTTGTAATTCTCCATATGATTCATGTGTGCCTCACTTGGAGCCTAGTCTTCGAACTAGTGCCTTGATGGAACATGGAGATGGAAGCACCAATATGCTATTTGATGTATAACTTCACTACTTCCATTAGTGAATGTTGTATGTTTTTTCATTTGCATCACTTGAGTGTAGCTCTTTTGATTCCATTAGTGAAAGTCCATTTGTAGGCCGATGACCATCTATGGAGGCTACAAGACAAGTCCAAGAATGAATCCCCATCATCCAAGTGGGAAAGTAATTAGACCACAAGCAAGACAAATACATGCCGATGAATCAACATGAGGCACGCATCACTATCACGGAGTTTAGTTAGTTTAGCAAGGTAGTTAAGGTTAGCTAGTCATGGATTTCTTTCATTCAAAGTTTTCTTGATTTTACTTTCTTTTTAGTTGTTAGTTCAAATCCATCTAAATCTTGATTTCTCCCGATTTCCACCATGAACATAGCCACCAATTCTTTGATTTGTTTTTCTTTTGATTCTTTATTCTTTTAAAACATAGAAGAGTTCTCGTTTTATCTTCTCACTAGTATCGTGGAAGCTTCTATCGCTAGCTCTCCCTGAGATCCGACTCGGTATAGCCCTATGCTATAGCGGAGATAAGAAAGGGTACATTGAACATCTTACATACATTTGTGGAGTAAACAAGCACCAAGGTTGATTCTAAACCTTTCTCTTTTACATAATACTTGTGCTATACTTCACACACTACCCCTTTCAAGTCTAATCAGCTAAAAAGATCAAAATCCCGACGCAATTGATGCTTCCAACAACGCACTTGCCGATGCCAATGAACAGCTTGAAAAGACGGCGACAATGATAAAAAGATCCAACTTTCTCATATCTAAAGTTGGGCCAGTGCGTACAGAGGAGATTGCTTTATTAGAATAGCTGAACACTCAAAGCAATCAAATCCTTAAGCTGGAGGCAGAGAAGAAAGATGCGATAGCAGAGACTCAGGCTCGCTTGGCTCAACTGGCAGCTTTTAATCAAGAAAATCTAAAGTTACAAGCTCTCGCTAAGGCTAAAGAGAATAAGAAACAAAAACTGTTTTCTCTTGAGAATAAACTCAGGTCATATGAGAGACAAGTTTAATGTATTTTCAATGTATCTCTTCTTTTAAATTAATAAAATATTTGCTTTTGACTTATTTTCTCTTCTCAACGTCTTCCTTATTGCTTGTGTAATTACCCACAGGTAATATGAGTCTCCGTAGAGGAAAACTTGGTATATAAGTTCTTTAAAAGAACTTAAAGGAGTGAAAGTTCACCAAGTAGAATTTCTAAAGGAATTACAATTGTGACTGAAATCATTCAGAGATTAAGAACATGATAAAATCAGTCAAATATGAGAATCTACTGGGGATTAAAAGATAGTAAGTTTAGAAATCCGTTAGGAACCACTAAAACAAAAGGTTCGCTATTCAGAGGTGACAGGCTGGATATAACAGTGAAGAAATAGTCCTTACTGGACTAAAAAGATTAAGTTTGGACATCCGTCAGTTTAGAGGTGACGAACTGAACATAACTGATTATGAATCACCAGACACAAAATTTTGTTGTTCAGATGTGATAAACTGGACATAACGACAAAGAAGGGTAAGATTGGGTAATCATCAGTTTAGAGGTGACGAACTGGACAACCAATTAGAGATCACAAAACTCAGAGTGTTTACTTTTCAAAGGTAATGAACTGGACATAACAGTAAACAAAAAGTTAAACTCGGTTTTAGGGACCCGTCTATTCAGAGGTGATAAACTAGACATGATAGACTAAGGCACACTAAACTTCGAATTCGCTGTCAGAGATAGTCATATTAACTTAGCAGCTAGCCCATTGGGGCTACAAGGGTGAATTAGATTTGGGCACCCGTTGGTTCAGAGGTGACAAACGGGACATAACCAATTATAAGACACCAGGCTCGCAACTTGCTGTTCCGAGGTAGTCATATTAATTTAACTGCAAGAACTCCCGACCCTAGTGGGGGAAGAGAGAATAAGGTTATGAACTCATCTGTTCAGAGGTGATAAACTGGACATGATAGTTTGAGTACCATAAAAGAGAAGAGATCTAGGCACCTGTCGGTTCAGAGGTGATAAACTGGACATAACTGATTAGAAGTTACTAGACTCAGAGCCCTGCCATTTAGAAGTGATGAATTGGATATGACGGCAAGAAAAAGTAATCCTACTGGATTGAAAGATGAGACTTGGCTATCATCAGTTCAGAGGTAACATGGACATAACCGATTGAGAAGCCACCAAGCTCAGAGTTCTACCATTCAGAGGTGATAAACTGGACATAACAGAAAAAAGAGTTATTCCACTGGAGAATGTGATTTGATACTCCATGGAAAATTTAGCATTTCTTTAGAGGAGTTTTAAAAGAAATTGTCAGGGTATATTGTTAGCGTGACAACCAAAAAGTCCATTGGGGACTGAAAAGGGTAATAATAGACTCCAAGGGGAATCTATTAGAAACTCGCTGGAAAGTTAGAAAATGAATCCCATGAAAGATTATAGAGAGTTTAGCGTTCTCTAAAAAATCAGAGATAATCGTTAACGTGACATAAAGAACTCTATGGGAATTCGATAGGGAGATGAATGTTTCCTGAAAAGTTGTCAGAGATAATTTTTAACGTAACAACCAAATTTCTTGCTGGAGAATTAGAAGGAGATCTTGTCTGAATTGATCATGACAACTTCTCCGCTAGGGAATTTGTAAAAGTAACTTGTCAGAGGCATGATATTAACTTGACGAAGATTCATTTACTGTTAGAGTTGTTTGAACATAACATCAATTTGAATGGACATGTCATTCTATTGAAGAGAATGGCAAGTGAAATTTGATCTGCTGGGGATATTAGCAAGATCCGCCAGGGATATTCAAAAAGATTTTACTATCAGAGGTGCAAGCTTTAAGTATGACAGTTCTGATCCGCGATTCATCTCATTAAGAAAATGAATACAGCCTTTTGTTGTCCTATCATTCCATAGATAGGAATTGGTAAGAGACTTTGGTGGGAAAGACGGGATCAGGTCCCGTAGGATTTTTGGCAAATCCTCAGCTATCAACGAGTTTGGCATGCCTTTACCGACTATAATTTATGTTGGGCTAGCCATGCTATTCCCCTCAGCATGATGAATTGTCGAGGATTTTTTTGTTGGGCTTGAAAGACAACTTTTTCCCTATCCTTAGCCGTTAGAGGCGTAGGATCATTTTGTTACTTTATGTAACATGGTGCACTCAGGCTTTCTCTTCTACAATCCTGCTGGGGACTAAAGAGAAAAAATAAAAAATTCATGTGATGTCAGCTAGAAACTAACATTCCTCATGGAATCTGTTCTGATGTATTCAATGTTGACACCATGCAGCGTAGTCTCCTGATGTTCAAACGGCTTGATTTCGAGGGGACACTTAATCATCAGAGGTGTTGTGTGTAGTGTTATTATAATCATGGATAATATTTCTTTAAGAATTTGCCATTGATTGGCATCATAAGTGTGTCGCCATTTGGATTTGACAGGCGGAATACTCCACATGAGTAGACTATTTCTACTACAAATGGTCCTTCCCATTTGGGTCAGATTTGCCTTTGGACTTATGTTTCATGACCATAGGTCGTCTGACAGTCAAGACCAAATCTCTCTTCTAGAAAATTCTCTCTTTGACCTTTTTGTTGAAGGCCTTTGAGATTCGAGCCTGATAAAGCTCAATACGATGTTGAGCCTTAATCGTACACGTGCATTACATGTTTTCATATCATATATATCATATTTCTGCATTTATATTTATATAAAACTCTGCTATTTAATGTATTTTCATGTTTAGTGGTGTGCAGTGTGAAGAAAAGAGAGATTGACAGATTTAACCAATTAAATCCAAAAGTTAAATAAATGGGATCGCTTCAAATCCAGAGGTTTTAGAAGCCATCTTATCTGATGCAGTTTCCTACTTTTCTTCATTGAACTCGATCTAACCAAGCAACGCGTTCAAGTTACTCTTTCTATCTGCTTACTTTATTTCATAATGAGGTAAATCTTCATTATGATGCAACGACAGAGGTAAGTATTCTTTTTATTTCTTCCCATTCATTAGTTTAGAATTTCACTTCAAAACCAACATTCTCCTCTTTATTTAGTCTCTCCTTTTTTTTATAAATAAAATAACAACACCACCACCATCTCTTCTTCTACCATCTTCTTCCTAGCTTAACCTAACTTTATTTGTATTTTTTACCAAAATTGACAACTTTTAAACTCGTTTTTGTAAACTTAAAAAAAGAAACTTACACAAAGCTTCCATTGCAGTTCCTCCTTGTGGATCACGACCCACATAACCACTTGCTATAATAGTAAAATTGAGAACCTAGCACTGTTCTAAAATTCTGTATTTTTCTGTGCAGGTTGGGCTCGATAAAACTTTTGGCGCCGTCGTCGGGGAGGGACGAAAAGTTTTCTTTCTTTTTGATTTACTTTAACAAATTTATCCTTTTTTCTTCTCTGTTTTGGTGTGCATAGGCCAATTTTAGAAAACAAAGAGTTGCAGTGGACATATAACATACTTAATCCTCTGCTCTTGAAAGCAGAGCTTAGGGAGACTCTACTTTACTGCGAAAACGCAGCCAAAGCCGCGTTTGTGTGGCAAGGGAGTAAGACTACTTACCCTGTTTTCTTGCAGGGTGATTGATTTGCAAAGTGCAGACTTCTGCAGCCATTGGTTTTTAATTTAACCTATTCTGCATACTTTTCTAATTTCAACAGTAAATGGTTGCTTTGTTAAATGCTAAAAATGACTAGACTTTGCATTTAAGACACGTGTCTAATTCATTTACCTTTTATATTACTGTTGAAGAGTGTTGGAGCAAAGGTATGCGTGCATTGCATATAGTTTAGGAAACATATTTTGTGTGATTCATATTGTTTAAGTGTTGCTTCTACATATACTTGTACACATGTACTAAAATGATCTAAGAGATTGTCTTACAAATAAGATAAGGTGGGAAAGTCATTACCCTCCCTTAGCCTACAAACAGTCTCATCACTTACTAACCCAATCCTAACTTAAAATTGAGTAGACATTGACCCTAGGGACATTTCAGACTCAAAAAGAAATTGACCTAAGGGAAAAGTTGTTAGAAGTTGACTCTTGCCAAATCGGTGTCAAAGGTCAGGGATTGAAAGGCGAAACCCCGAAGGCTGGTGGTTTGGCATAATTAGGCCCGTGGTTTTTTGTGCGGATACCTCCCACCAATCTTGCCCCGATCTGACCGATTAACTTATGGTCAGGATCTGCAATATACCTCTTGTGGATAATCAATAGTCAGGAGTCGTCTAGGTCTAAGATCTTCCTTAACTTATGCTAGATTTTTCTTTCTTTTGTTTATTTATTTGTTTGTTTTTGCTTTTGATATAATTATGATATGGATTATAATTATAATTTTCCAGCGCATATAGTGATCCATACTTCACTCTAACCTCTTTCGATTCGGATATTACCAACCCGGCATTTCATAACTTTAACCAACCAAATATGCCAGATTGGTCTTATCCGAATTAATATATGCCCCAATTCCAGTATTATGAACAAGATTGGGATAATCATCACGACCCTTCATCGAGTCAGTGGGGATACAACTCCCCCAAGTCTTACCATCAATAACCTTACCAATAAACACTTCATATACTCCATACCAAGACCAATCCATAGAAGAAAAATCTTCTTTAGAAAAGAGTTTTGAAGCCTTCCTTGAGTCCACACGATAATTGCAAATTCAAACAGACTCAATTCTCGCAAAAATTCCCAAATCCAAGATCCCTACTCCAATTTTCAAGTCCCACCACAACAAGAAGAACCTGTTGACTTCGAAGAGAGTATAGAATCCATGATTTAAAGTGAAGATTCCTTTACCCTGTCCATCGATATGATAAAAGAAAGACTTAGTCGATTAGAAAACATGCATAGGAATAAGGAAACTCTCCTTACCCAATCCTTGACTATTCCCGATACTTTTAGCCATATTAATGGAAATCAATAATCATGGTAGCTTGAAGACTATGACCAAGATTCAATTTCACCATAAAACTTTAAACTTGACCAGTACCAACCCATTGACAAGTTGGCAAGTTTTCATTTCGATGAGATTGAACTTGAAGATAAATGTGACATCGATTTCCAATGTTGTGATTCAGTTCCACGTTTCGAATCGATGTTGACTTCGGTATCCTTGCCAGATTTAAACCCAATTCTGGAGCCAACACTGATTCTTGTCCCTATAGAGTTTGAACATGAACCACCTATTTTGGATAGTTACATTCCATTGTTGGGAAATGAATATGAACTTCAATCCTATGATTTGGACCAAACTCATGAACTAACTCTGACTCTCGAACCTACACTTGATTTGAGTTTTATTCCCGAGTCAGTATCGGTTCCCATTCCTTTATTGTTGAGCCCAAATCATCCATTCAACAAAATCACATTCCATTGTTAGGCCAAGATTTAGATCAATATGACTCCATGATGATATCCCAAGATTGATTATATAATCGAAAAAAATTTCATGCTAGGATCTTTCATGATTCTATTCATATTGGGGAGTATAAAAATGTTAATATGAAAGAGGTCATGAAATGTGGGTTTCATGAAAATTCACAGTATCTAGATTGGACAGAAACGCTTGGCCCAATGAGATACCACTGGAACCACCACCTTGAGGTGACAATTTTCCTTCCCTTTCACCTTTTTCATTACATTCCATTCATACATTTAGGACAATGCATGAGTTAGGTGTGGGGGAGGGTTAACTAACACACTAATTTAGGTTTTTACTAATATATATATATATATATATATATATATATATATATATATATAATATATATATATATATATATATATATATATATATATAATCCCTTCCTTAAAACTTTTTGAAAAGAAAAATAATATTTTGACTTATTTTTGTAAGAAATTAAGCTAATTTTAAGGAATAAGAGGATCATAATTAAGATTTCTTATACTTGGTCAAAATAAAATTATTTATTTGATTTTGAGGTTAGGAAGAAAGATTGAAAACGTAATTTAGTCTTGATTTTTTACCTTGATGAAATATGCTTACTTTATACACTTATGCACTTAGGGTTCTAAAACAAAGATTTTTATGCCTCATTAAAAAAATTATTATTTAAAAAAATCTTCTCTTTAAGCTGGGTATTTGTGCTTCATAAAGCATAAGAATTCACGCCTAAAAGTGGTTCATAAAATAAAATTCCTTAGTTTTGTGGCCTTGTTTGCTTGAGTCCTAATGCCTTAGGGTGTTTTCTCTCCCGGTGAAACCATTCGGTTTGGGAGTCACCGACTAAGACTCGTTATATGGCTGACTGATCGGTCGACCAAAGTAAGGCTCGGTCGACCGATGTGCATAATGTACACGAGCCCATAGCAGTTGACCTGGTCGATCGATCGACTGAGAGACAATTTGTCTTTGTTGGGTCGCGGTTGATTGATTGGTCGACCAACAGAGTTGTGCCTTAGGCGCGGTCGACTGGCAACCCCAACGGTCAGAAATCTGACTATTGGCCGGTCGACTGGGAGGTCGATCGACAGGCCAGTTTGGCCTAGTTCTGAGCCCTAACGGCTAGTTTTTTGAACCCCTATAAATTGGGTTCTCATAGCCAGTTTTTCATAAGGTTTTTTAGAGCAATATTTTTCATCATTTATAGAGTTTTTACAACAAGTTTTAAATAAGTTTTTGCTGCTAAAATTCTTTATCTTTATTTAGTTTCAAAGTTTTGAAAAATTAAAAAAAATAAGTTTTGGGAATTTTAGTTTTGTTCTTCAATTTCTCCATCTATCAAGAAGTTTTTCCCAATAATTTTCTTTTCTAAAAACTTTATGCACTCACTTACTTGATCTTTTCATTGCAAATCTATCCTCTATGATCTTGTATTTTGAGAGGTTTTATTTGTGGTCTTTTGAGATCACCAAGTCTTTGTTTGTGATCTAAGTGATCACCAAGTCGTAATTTTTTTTCCTTTGTGCTTGGCTTTGTGCCTACCCTCTTGTGTAGAGGTGTGAGAGTTGGAGTTGTTTATTTCTCATTTTGTAAGTTGTAATTCCTCGGTGGAGGTCCCTTTATGGAAGGTCCTTGCTGGACATAGTGGAAATCCTTCTGTATGAAGGTGGGGACGTAAAGCAGTGGCTCGAATCTCAAAATATATCCTTGGTATTTGTGTTTGGATCTTTCTCTCTCAACTCTCTACTCTCTTTATATCTTGCATTGCGATTATTATACATATTTATATATGCTAGATATTGTTTGTGTGCTCACACTAATATTCAATCAAGAGAGTTATTAAAGCACCTCAACTCATAATTTAGAGGAATCGTGAGGAGAAGTTCCAGAGCCCTTCAGGGGAAATTCGGACTCACTCTTGGTTATACATTGTATGTTAGTGTAAAAATTTTAATTCTGTATTATTTGTCATTAGATTAGCACTGCACCTATTTACCCCCCTCTAGATATTTGTTTCAATTGGTATCAGAGCTAGCGCTCCTGATATTCGGTTTAACCACCTAGGAGTGATCCTCATTTTGCTAATCTATATATTTGCTTTGCACACATATTAGTTTGCACTTATGGATTATCTTGCTCCACCCATGTATGATGTTTCCAACATTGATATGTGAAAGTTTAAAATGAGTGCTTATCTCAAAGCCCTAGGATTGCATGTTTACCTTTACCAAGAAATCATATGTTGATAATGGCAAGTACTTAGAGGCTAATACACAAGAATTGCATGCACTAAGGCAAACACTTAGCAAAAAATATTTATTTATTATTTCTCATTGTGATTTCGCTTTTGTAGTGTGGAACACATTGATCTCTCACAAGAAACAAGCTTCACATGATATTGAGAGAGAATTTATTGGAGATGAGTCTGAGCAAGCGTGCTACATGTTTCAAGGGAAACACTCATCTAGATGATTGTGCTAGTACTTCAAATGATGATCATGATAGTACGGATGCACATATGTTAAATGAAGAGCTTTCAATATTTTGTGAAAAATTGCTTTCAAAATACAAAGCTTTGAAAAATAAAATTTTTGATTTAAAGAAAAAAATGAAATGTTATTTTCAAAACTTGATTTGGTATTGAAAGAGAAAGATGAGATTTCATGTGAAAGAGATTCTTCAAAATCTCAACTTGATCATGTTTTGAAAGAAAATGAGATTTTGAAAAATAAAAATAAGTTGGATGATGTTTTGAAGAAAAATGAGGTTTTGTCTTTAAGACTTGAATTTATTTTAAAAGAAAAGTTTCTTTGAAAAATGATTTAGATTTTCATGTTTGCCATGCTACCATTGTTTTATCTCCTAGTATTAAGAATGTTGTTTCACATATTAGATCCACATCTTCTTCTACAATTGATGATGATATACATGCTTTGAAGAAGAGTGTAGAATTTGGGCTCCATTTTGAGCCAATATGCTTGTAATCACAAGAGATTAGAATTCATGTTTCACAAGAAACATTCTCTTCACATGCATGCACACACACCTCTTGTTTATGTTCATACACCTTATGCAAAACATGCGCACACCCATGCTAGAGTGTACACTTGTACACATTGTGGTCATAAGAGTCACCTTACAAAATTTTGTTATGATAGAATACATGCTTTAAATTTTGCAAGTCAAAATATTTGAGTTAGGAGAGGTACTAATCTCCATGGACCCAAAAAAGTTTGGATACCAAAAATCACTCCTTTTTTTTTATGTAGGTGTGGACTCTCAGAAGACGTGAGAGACTTGGTGCCTTAGTGGTGGATGCATTTGAGCTCAAATGAACACAACATTGATGCATCGCTATCAAGGATGTTTTGGTGGAAGGACCGCCATGTTTTTAGAGACATAGAGACTAGTTCATCAGTTTGGTAACTATCTCTATCCTTTATATTTTAGAGACATAGAGACATAGAGACATAGAGACTATTGAATGTTTTAGCATATGTTGGTTTTCATGCTTATTAGGATTAAATGCAATGATTATTAGACTTGTGATATACATATATAGTAATTGAGATATACCCATATTTATACGGACTTATATCTTTGTATTCTCACTATAGTTTAGCTATTATGTATATCCTAATATTAATAACACTTGCATTTAGACTAATGATCACATTTGGTTCGCAACCATGTTTTGGTGTTTTTATGCTTCATGCGTTGATTACTTGGCTAGATGCAATTTTAATTAAAACTTGTGTTTATACTTATACAATTAATGAGTTACACTTGATTCTTATGTTTAAATGCTTTATTGTTCATGTGTGCATGTACTTGTATAACCTAGTTTTGATGATTCTTGCATCTATACTTGTACTCCTCTATTAGTTTTTACATCACACATGTACATGTTTTCATAAAATGTGTTTAGCTTCATGTATGTGTAAATTTTATTAAAACTTTATGATATACATGTTGTATCCTTGAATCATTTACGTTATATGCCATGTATTCTTGCATAGACTCAATTCATGTTTAGATAAATATGTATGTTTTAGTTTTGACAAAACATACATATATCTTGAAGTTTATGTTTCTTGAATAGTTTTGATGAAAATAGAATTCTTCATATTTTATGGTTTTATATTTATGAAAAAAGAATTTTATTCGTTTTGATTGAGCTTCATTACTCTATCTCCATGCATATGTTAATTACATGATTTTTATACACTCTATATCTTTTGTTTACTCATGATTTTGATTCATGAGCTTTATGTGCTTCATAAATTTTTGAGTGTCAATTATTGTGTATTTAGCATATTTTCATGATGTGTGTGTGTATGTGTGTGTGTGTGTTCCTTACTTGAAGAATTTCGTACTAATTTTTAAAATTACTTTTAAACTAGTCTTTATTCTTCAATTGATAGAGTTTTCAACCTATACTAAAATTATTTTCAAAATATTATTTTTGAAAACTTCTACCCTATAAGGGCAGTTGGTTGGGGGACCATACCTTGTATACTCTTTAATGACTATCTTTTTAAACATGTGTATGATAGTGGATGATATGAGTTATACATGATTCTTAATGATATTTTCATTTGTGTATACTCATGCTTTCTTATATATGTATGCATCATATTTCAATTGCTCTGATCATACATACATATATATAATTTCTTGTGCTAAATTAAAAATGCTTATACATATATGTTTTATGGCACAAAATGTTTTATGTTAAACTTGATTTTATTCTAAATGTTAATTATGCATTTGTTTTGTTGGTATTTCAAAAAGGGGTATTTTCAATTGGTATCTTACTCTCACTCTTTTTGAGAAAAATCTTTTGTTTTTAGAAAATGCTTATATTTTTCATATTGGTCTCAATTGTTTACAATTGGTATCTATATTACAAATTGGTTTAGAATTTAAAAAGATTGATTTCATGGATTATTTATTTTCAATTGGTATAATTTTTTTATCCATGTTGTTTTGCAATTGGTATTTTTTTGGTATCAAAATTTTTATTTTAAATTAGTGTATTTTCAATTAATATATGTTTTTATTTTCAATTGATATATATTATCAATTGGTATTTTGCCCCTTTGTTGATGATTAACAAAAAAAGGGAGAATGATTTAGTTTATATATGTATGTTTATTTGTGTTTATGCATATATATGTTTTATGATTTTGATATCCAAAGTTCTTATTGCATATATCCATTCTATTGGTATCTGAGTTTATTGGTATCTGAACTTCATTGGATTATCTATATGTTTATGTTTATTTTATGCTATACATGAGTTAAGGGGGAGCTTCTATGAAGCTTATCTTTAATCCATGCATATATAACCTTATAAGTTTTGTCATCATCAAAAAGGGGGAGATTGTTGGCCCAAAGGCCTTTCACCCTAGTTTTGATGATAACTAACTTATGAAGTTATGTTACTAATAATCTCGCGTTTATTAAGTTTCAGATATAGATCAAGATTATTATTGGTATTTAGCTTTTACAATGACTCGAAGTCAAGATTCGAAGCTATCACTTATGATTCAAGAGCTCGTGTTTCAAGATTACATCAAGTACTCAAAGAGGAGTCTAGCTCGTTTGGATCAAGTTTGGATCGAGTCGTCTTGGAGAAGAAGATCGACAAGAAGATTTTGGTCTAGCTTTGTTTAGTTGTTTATTTTAGATTTTGTTAAGGATAGACTTACAGATGCACCAGTCTAGCAAGTAGAGCATATCAAATTAGGGCAAGTTAAAAGAGCGCAGGGGAGACTGAAGAAAACATGGATGGAGGTGATACGACAAGATATAAAGGCTAAAGGTCTTAATGAAGGTACATTGCTCGATAAGAATGAGTGAAGAAAGTTGATCCATGTGCCCGATCCAGCATAATTCTCTTTTGATTCAAGTAACCTACCCTAAATACTTGGGACAAATGGCTTAGTTGTTGTTGTTGCTTGTGTAAGGATAGAATAGTTTTGATTTGCTCAAGTTCACACACACAAGTTTATTTATCGCTTTCATGATAAATAGTTTTTGGTTTTTCGATTTAACATGTATACGTTTTGAGTTTTGGTTTATCAAGTATACATATACTGGTTTCATGAATAGATTTCATCAAAACAAGTTTACATAGTTTATATGTATATTAGATTTCATCCATATACATTGATGGTTCTTATATGCTTAGAAATTTTTTTTTTAATGTATCTAGTTCATGTGTTTAAGTTTTGTTTTTATCCAAATTTATTTTGGTTTTGTCAAAAACAAGTATATTTCATCTACTATGTGTATTGGATTCTATCCATACACACTATGCTTTAAATTTGTTTCAAAATCTTGTTTTTATATCTTTACAATGTGCACGTCGATCGACCAATCGATCTATGTGCACGAGCCCATAGCGGTTGACCGGGTCGGTCGACCGACTGAGAGACAATTTGTCTCTGTTGGGTCGCGGTCGACCGACAGAGTTATGCCTTGGGGGCGGTCGACCGCAACCCCAACGGTCAGAAATCTGATCGTTCGCTGATCGACCGAGCGATCGACCAACAGGCCAGTTTGGCCTGGTTCTGAGCCCTAACGGCTAGTTTTCTGAATCCATATAAATTGGGTTCTCTTGGCTAGTTTTTCATAAGATTTTTGAGAGTAATATTTCCTTGATCGAGTTTAAACCTACACATAGAAAATAATAATTTAGAAATTAAGATTGAAAGGTGCAAGGTACTCAATACTACCGCTATAGCAAGTGGCGATGCGGGTCGTGATCCACAAGGAGGGACTAGCGATGGAAGCATTTTGAAAGTTCTCTTTTAAGTTACAAAAAATAGTTAATGTTCTTCTTTTAGCTCTTAAAAAGAAAAAGAAAATAAGTTATGTTAAATTGTGAAAATGGTAGATAGAGGGAGATGGTGATTTTGCACAAAGAAAGTGAAAAATAGTAGAGATTTGGTAATGGAGGTGATCTAAACTAAAGATTAAAAGAAAGAAAGAAAACATAAAAAAATACATACCTTTTTTCGGTTGATGACTTACCTGGAATCCTTGCATGTTTACCTTGATCTGGAGGCGATCAGCGCATAACTCATAAGATTAACTCAGTCCCAATTTACATTACATCATCAAGGATTCTTCGAGCAAGTATGAAATGATACAAACATAGGGAAGAATCCATCGTCATGAGCTATCTATGGCACTCGCTAAGGTAAGACAATACAGATGCTATTTGACTCACTTAGACTATCATCAAAACCGAAAGAGGAAGAGTAGAAAGAAGAAGAAAACGAAAATAAAGAAGAACGTAAAAAAATTATCTTTTTATTGCTTGCAGAAACGATGGAAGAAAGGAGGAGGTTACATCAGTATTACTCTCAACATAAATCTTTCTCTCTTACATGAATCTTAGTCTAACCTATGCTTACAAAGAAATAAAAATTACACAAAATGAAAATAAAAACCTACACAAAAAAAATGAAAAACTGGCCTAAGAATCTATCTCTGCTTGATCCTCCCATGTACCTTTGATGTGTGGGGTATTTATAGCATAGAAATGGATAAGAAAATGAGTCAAAAGATAGGGAGAGCTAACTTATTTCTGAATTTGAATCCTCCCCTTATCCCCAAACTTAATTTGATATGGATATTTAATTCTGATCTGCAGTTTATTGGCGTGTTGATTACTAAATATAACTTATCAAATGATTGAATTAGAAATAGTGATCAACGTAAGAGTTGTATCCCCTTAAGTCTTCTTTCTTGATCATCTTGAATCATCAGATTTGAGTTTTAGTAGAAAATGTTATGATTCAAATACTAAAATGTATCCAATTTGAATCTGAGTCAAAATTGCTTCATCTCATCCGTTGATCTTCTCTCTATCCATTTATTCTTTTAGATTTGAATTTAGACTCTGTATTTGACATTATCTTCAGTTGAACATTTATCCCAATCCTTGATTTGTTCTAGATGTGGTGATATCATTATAGATCTTTAAGTTAATCGCATTGATTCACCAAAATCCGATTTTTAACTGACTAGATCTGGGATCATCCTCAGCTAACCAAATGGATCCAGTTAAATTTGATTTTAACTAGTATTTATTTGATTTAATTTTCTTTCTCTCCATGATTATCTTCTGCAAAATAGATATTAATTACAAGAAAATTAGCAGATTTATTACATGATAAATGTAGGAGTGTAATGAAAAGAATACAAAATATGTGTACGATCATACCCTCACACCTATCTTTTGCTCGTCCTCGAGCAAAATAACAAAACTAAACCAAACATTATTAGACCATTTTCTCAGGTCACGCGATTGCACTGAGCATGTGCAACAATCGATTAAACCTCTAGGTTTCCCCTAGAGGACGAGTTTTGTCTCGTGAGAATTTTCAGTGGAATATACCCACAAAATTCATAAAGAGAGAAATAAAGTATTAGTATTTTGAAAACACATTTTGAAAGAAAAAATATTTAAAGTATTATTGTAATAATTAAGTAATCTATAAGTTATAGTAAAATCGAACTTTTCATTTTTAAACTTAATCTTTATTCAAAAACTTATTATCAATCAAGGCAAGGAGTCAAACTGTATTTCTCATCTAATCTATTATTTTACTCTAATTTATATGCACCTTTGTGACTGTAAAATTTTGACTCGGGTTTCTTTAACTCTAACTCTTATGCCTTATTTTTTTCTTTTATTTTTTAATTTTTGGTGATATTATTCCTTAGTTCTATTAGGCTTTCTAATCTGCCCTTGTAACGAGCCTTTAATCGGTGACTCCCAAACCAAACGGTGTTAGGGCACCGGGTAAGAAAACACCCTAACGACATAAGGACTTGAGCAAACAAGATCACAAAACTAAGGATTTAATTATATAAACCGCTTTTAGGCGTGAATACTTATGCTTTATGAGGCACAAATACCTAGCTTAATCAGAGGATTTTTGATATATTATATATATATATATATATATATATATATATATATATATATATATATATATATATTCTTTTTTTAATCAGGTAAAAGAATCTTTATTTTTTGAACCCTAAGTGTGTAAGTGTATAAAGCATGCACATTTCATTAAGGTAAAAATCAAGACTAAATTACTTTTCTAACTTTTCTTCCTAACCCTAAAAATCAAACAAATAATCTTATTTTGACCAAGTATAAGAAATCCTAATTATGATTCTCTTATTCCTTAAAATTAGCTTAATTTCTTACAAAAAAATATGCCAAAATATTGCTCTCTTTTAAAAAAGTTTTTTTTAAAGAAAGAAAATGTTAATTTTTTTATTTTAAATAAAAAGAAAACCTATGTTATGTTAGAACCCTCCCTATGCATTGTCCTCAATGTATGAATGAATACATAGATGCATGAAAAAGAAGAAAGGGAAGGAAAATATTACCTTAAGGTGGTGGTTCCGGTGGTGATCGATTGGGTCAAGCATTGCTACCCAATCAAGATAATGTGGTAGTTCATGGAACCCTCCTTTATTAACCTCTTTTCTACCTGTACACAGAAAATAATAGTTTAGAAATTAAGATTAAAACGTGTAAGATACTCAATACTACCGCTATAGCAAGTGGCTATGCGGGTCGTGATCCACAAGGAGGGACTAGCATGGAAGTGTTTTGTAAGTTCTCTTTTAAGTTATAAAAAATAGTTAAAGTTCTTCTTTTAGTTCATGAAAAGAAAAAAAAAAAGTTATGTTAAATTGTAAAAGTGGTAGATAGAAGGAGATGGTGATTTTGTACAAAGAAAGTGAAAAATAGTAGAGATTTGGTGATGGAGGTGATCTAAACTAAAGATTAAAAGAAAAGAAAGAAAACCTAAAAGAAATACTTACCTTTTTCCGGTTGATGACTTACCTGAAATCCTAGCATGTTTACCTTGATCTGGAGGCGATCAGCGCATAACTCATAAGATTAACTCAGTCTCAATTCACATTACATCATGAAGGCTTCTTCAAGCAAGTATGAAATGATACAAATATAGGGAAGAATCCATCATCATAAGCTATCGATGGCACTCGCTAAGGCAAGGCAATACCGCTGTTGTTTGTCTCACTTGGACTATTATCAAAACTAAAAGAGGAAGAGTAGAAAGAAGAAGAAGAAAACAAAAATAAAGAAGAACATAAAAAAAGTTACTTTTTTATTGCTTGCAGAAACGATGGAAGAAAGGAGGAGGTTACATCGGTATCACTCTCAACATAAATCTCTCTCTCTTACTTACATGAATCCTAACCTATGCTTACAAAGAAATAAAAATTACATAAAATAAAAATAAAAACCTACACTAAATAGAATGAAAAACTCACCTAAGAATTTATATCTGCTTGATCCTCCGCTGTACCTCTAATTTGTGGGGGTATTTATAGCATAGAATTGGATAAGAAAATGAGTCAAAAGATAGGAGGAGCTGGCTTATTTCTAAATTTGAATCCTCCCCTTATCTCCAAACTTGATTTGATATGGATATTCAATTCTGATCTGCAGTTTGTTGGCATGTTGATTGGAATACATCTTATCAAATGATAAAATTAGAAATAGTGATTAACGTAAGAGTTGTTGCCCTTTAAGTCTTCTTTCTAGATCATCTTGAATCATCAGATTTGAGTTTTGATAGCAAATGTTATTGATTGAGAAAAAACTGGCATACAAAAATACAGAATTTTAGAACTTTATAACAGTAGTTTAAGTACTCAATTCTACCACTATAGCAAGTTTCTATGCGGGTCGTGATCTACAAGGAAGGACTAGCGATAGAAACTTTTTTAGCAAGTTCTCTTTTAAGTTACATTCAATGATTAAATATCTTCTTTTAGTTCTTTAAAAGAAAAGAAAAAATAAGTTAAAGTTAAGTTAGGAAGAAAATGGTAAATTGAGAAGGTGTAGAAAATAGAAATGGATATATACAAAGAAATTGAAAAAGAATGATAAAAGAGTTGGTGTTGGTGATCTAAACTAAAAGTTACAAGAAAGAAAGAAAAACCTAAAAGAAATGCTTACTTACCTCTTTGGTGCCTTCTTACCTTTGACCCGTATCGACGATTTACCTTTACTTGAAGGCGAGCGAAGTATGACATATAGGATCTTCCCCATTCCCGATTTACACTACGAATTGAAGGGGTAAGCTACACTAGCATAGGAATGACTATCCATCACCATAAGCCATCAATGGCACTTGCAAGAGCAAGGCAACTTCGAGGCCATCGGAGTCATTTGGATTCACAAGCACAGTAGAGGAAAGCAAACGAAAACAAGAGTAACAAAGAAAAAGAAACCTTGATTTGATTCAAATAACAATGGAAGGAAAGACTTACTTACACCGGTGTCACCTGCAGTACAAGCTTGATCTTATTCCTCATGAAACTCTCCGCAACTCTCAGTTACATAAATAAAATAAAAATTACATAAAAGAAAATAAAAAACCTAAGTTACAAACTACAAAATAGCCTAACTTTTAATCTCTGCTTGGTTGTTCCCTCTGCCTCTGATGTGTGGGGTATTTATAGGATAGAAATGGATAAGAAAATGAGTCTAAAGATAAGGGGAGCTGACTATTTCTGAATTTGAATCCTCCCTTATCTCCAAACTTGATTTGATGTGGATATTCAGTTTTGATCTGCAGCTTGTTGGCATATTGATTGCTGAATATAACTTATCATATGAGAGAATTTGAAATAGTGATCAACTTAAGAGTTGTAACCCTTTAAGTCTTCATTCTGGATCATTTTGAATCATCAGATATGAGTTTCGGTAGCGAAAGTTATGATTCAAATATTAAAATGTATCCAGTCAGAATCTGAATCAAAATTGCTTCATCTCATCCGTTGATCTTCTCTCTATCCATTTATCCCTTTGGATTGGACTCTGTATTTGACGTTATCTTCGGTTGATCTTTAGCTTTAACCACTTGATTCACCAAAAACTGAATTTAACCAACTAGATTTAGGATCATCGTCCTCAACCAATTAGATCTAGTTAAATCTGAATTTAACTGATATTTATTTAATTTTATCCTCTTTCTCCCATGATTATCTTC
Source organism: Agave tequilana (assembly GCA_038442645.1). Classification (NCBI taxonomy): domain Eukaryota; kingdom Viridiplantae; phylum Streptophyta; class Magnoliopsida; order Asparagales; family Asparagaceae; genus Agave; species Agave tequilana. Next base: position 151,121 of record JAVJIF010002056.1, on the reverse strand, counting down.
TGTAAAATAGACATTTAAGATAAGAAATTTAGCAGATTTATTGTATGATAAATGTGAAAATATAATAAAGAATAATGCAACAAATGTGTGCAATCACACCCCCACACATATCTTTTACTCGTCCTCGAGCAAAACATCAAAATTTAAATCCAAAAAATTATTAGACCACTTTCGCAGGTCACGCGTTTGCACTGAGCATGTGCAATAGGCCGTTAAACCTCTAGGTTACTCTAGAGGATGAGTTTTGTCTCGTGAGGGTTTTCAGTGGATTACACCCACAAAATCCATAAAGAAAAAGAAAAATGTTAGTATTTTGAAAACACATTTTAAAAGAGAAAAATATTTGAAATATTATTGTCAGAACTAAGTAATCTATAAGTTATGGGAAACTGAATTTTTCATTCTAAACTTAGTCTCTATTCAAAAATTTGTTATCAATTAAAGTAAGGAGTCAAATTGTGCTTCTCATCTAGTCTATTACTTTACCCTAAGTCATATGCGCCTTCGTGACCGTGAAATTTTGACTAAGGGTTCTTTAACTCTAACTCTTATGCCTTATTTATTTTTTTATTTTTTGGTGGTATTATTCCTTAGTTCTATTAGGCTTTCTACTCTGCCCATGTAACGAGCCTTTAATCAGTGACTGCCAACCAAACGGTCTTAGAGCGCCAGGTGAGAAGACACCCCAAGGACTTAAGGACTCGAGCAAACAAGGCCACAAAACTAAGAATTTTATTATATGAGCCGCCTTTAGGCGTGAATACTTATGCTTTATGAGGCACAAATACCCAGCTTAATCAGGGATTTTTATATAAATATATATATTTTTTTTTTTTTTAAATAAAGCATACGAATTTTTGTGTTTGAACCCTAAGTGTGTAAGTGTATAAAGCATGTATATATTATCAAGGTAAAGATCAAAACTGAATTACTTTCACAAATTTTCTTCCTAACCTTAGAAATCAAACAAATAATCTTATTTTGAGGAAGTATAAGAAATCCTAATTATGATTCTCCTATTCCTTAGAATTGACTTAATTACTTAAAAAAAATATTGTCAAAATATTGTTTCTATATTCAAAAAGTTTTTAAAAGTAAAGAAAATGTTAATATTTTTTTTAAATAAAAGGAAAACCTATGTTATGTTAGAACCCTCCCCCACACCTATCTCATGCATTGTCCTCAATGTATGAATTAATGCATAGATGCATGAAAAAGAAGAAAGGGAAGTAAAATATTACCTTAAGATGGTGGTTCCGGTGGTGATCTGATTGGTCCACGAAATGCGGCCCAATCTAATTTGTATGGAGTTCGGAGGAACCCATTAGAAACCTATCTAATATAACCCACTAAAAAGATGTATATATGAATGAATTTTATTAAGAGTTTTACCCCATCTAATTTCCAAATTTTCAAACTAGTTTCAGAGTCATTATTATCAACACCTCTGTCCAAAATAGAGTATGAAAAGATAGAATGATTGATCTGGAATCAGGAAGGGCATGAACTACAATCGACTCAGGAAAATGACTGAAGTCAAGTAAAGGTTCAGGAGTCAAAATTTGTTTAGGAAGTGGGTCCAAATCAAGAAGTTAAAACTCAAGTCCATATTCATTTCCCCACAATAGAATGTGACTTTTTAAGATTGGTGATTCAAGTTCAAGAATGACAGGTATGAGAATCAAAACTGACTCTAAAATATTGCTCAAATCAGGTAGCAAAACAGGAGTCAATATTGATTCAGAAATTTGAACTGGATCACAAATTTGAGACTCAAGGTCACATTCCTCATTGAGTTCAATTTCGTAAAACTGAGAACTTGCCAATTTGTCAACAGGACTTTCAAAAGTATGAAATTGGTCAAGTTCAATATGATGATCATAAAAGATTGGTGATTCAATTTTCTGATGGACAGGCATAGGATCCAACGTAGACTCTGGTGAAGGATTGAAATCAGGTGAAGACACCGGAGTCATTATTGAATCAGGAAGTAGAATTAAATTACAAAGTTGAGGTTCAGGATCATATTCATTCTCAAGTTCAATTTCAGGAAAGGGATAACTTGCCAAAATATCAATGTGATTTTCAAAATTTAGAGTTTGGGCAAGTTCAAATGGGTGTGCTGAAATAGAATCTTGTTTTCCAAAACAATATGATTCTTCGGCTCTAACAGAATGGTTAGCGATATCAGGAATGGTCAAAGGGTGAGAATGGAGAGTTTGGACTATTATATCTATGTCAAGATTACGAGCGATTTGAGCCTGAGTCATGGCTTCAAGCAGCTTTTCATAGTTGATTGGTTCATCATTTTGTTACAATTGGACTTGAAAAGATGAAGTTTTATTTTAGAATTTATGGTGAAATTGTGAGTCCGTCAGATTTTGTGATTGCTGCTTGGACTCACGCATACTTATTTCCAAGATTGATGGTTTTCTATTTTGAACTGGTGGAACTGAGTATGAATCTTGGAAATATAGTGGACAAGGTGGATAAGGAGGATAAGTTGGTTGAAAATTGGACTCGGGGGAGGTGAATCCCCATTGATTCTGTGAAGAGTTGAAACTATTTTAGAAATTATGGTCATTAGATTGGGGGCATGGGTTATATTGATTGGGATAAGACCAATCTGGCACACTAGGTTGGTTAAAGTTATGATATGCTGGGTTGGTAATATCCGAAAAAGAGATCGGGGCGTAATATGAATTACAATTAAAATTGGAAATATTATTATAAGCCATATCACACAGGAAATGTCAAACACAAATAAAGAAAACAAACAAATAAGCAAACAAATAAAAAGAAAAAAAATCTAACCTAAATTAGGGTAAACCTTAGACCTAGACGACTCCTAACTGGTTAGACTATCCACGGGGGGTATATTGCTGAATCTGACCACAAGTTAATCGGCCAGGTAGGGGCAAGATTAGTGGGAGGTATCCGTGCTTAAAGCAACGGGCCTAATTATGCCAAACCACCAGCCTTCGGGGTTTCGCCCCTCAATCCCTAACCTTAGACACTGATTTGGCAAGAGTCAAATTCAAATCAACTTTCCCCTTAGGTCAGTCTCCTATTTGAGTCTGAGATGTCCCTAGGGCCAACGTCTACTCAATTTTAGGTAGGCTTGGGTTAGTGAGTGAGGAGATTGTTTGTGGGCTAAGGGAGGGTAATGACTTTCCCACCTTATCTTGTTTAGAGGATAAGCCCTTAAATCAATTTAATGCAGTGTACAAGTGTAGGCTGTCTAAAAATCACTAAAAGACAAGCCATTAAAAAGCAGAGTTTCAAGTTCTAGACGCGAAGGCTCAGCACCAAGGCGCGAGGGTCCAACACCCGCGTTTCAACATCAAGGCGCGTGGGCTCGACACCCGCGTCTCAGCATCAAGGCGCGTAGGCTCGACACCCGCGTCTCAGCATCAAGGCGCGTGGGCTCGACACCCGCGTCTCAGCATCAAGGCGCGTGGGCTCGACACCCGCGTCTCAACATCAAGGCGCGTGGGCTTGACACCCGCGTCTCAACATCAAGGCGCGTGGGCTCGACACCCGCGTCTCAGTATCAAGGCGCGTGGGTTGAAACCCGCGCCTCGGTTATAACCGCCCTGGTTATGGGGCCAGTCGCCGCCCATGTAGCGGGGAAGTTGGCCCCTCATCGTGGAGCATTTTTAGGGGGCACGTTCACCCCCTAGGACCTCTATAAATAGCCTCGTTTGCTATGAGGTCGGGGGAAGGTGAAGGCAATCAGAAGAGAGGGGGGATAGACACAAGGGCGATCAGAAAGGCATCTGGCATCAAGAGGATCAGAAGATCACAGAGAGAGACAGACCGAGACAGGAGAGAGCTCAACTCTTCGTCAAGCTTGCTGCGTACAAGCTGCTCTTTGCCTACCTTCTCTTTGAGAGTTTTGGTAGACAGAGCTGTGCTACTCCCTCTACCAGCCAAAGAGAAGATTCCCTGATGATCCCGACGGTCATCCGGTCAACGGAGAACAAGATTCATTCTCCACCGCCACACGAAGAACCCAGCCTTAAACAAAGGGAGGATTCAAGACTCAACATCCTCCCTCCCTTGTAACTGGAAGAAAAAAGCAGTTTTGTTGTAATTTTTTCATCTGATTCAAGGAAAATTTTACAGTAAAGACTTCTTTCTCTTTTTTCCGGCGCGTACAAGAGATGGCGACTCCGCTGGGGACTACATTTGTCACTGATGAGCAAATCGTGGCGCAGGATGACGTCCTCCGTAAGGGGAAGATGGTCGAATCGCTCATTGTCGAGTTCGACCAGGCGAAGTACGAAGAGTTTCTCTCTTTCGGCTCCAAGAGCCCAAAGACCCGCGTCTGCCGCCGGGTCTCGACGGGGAATGGCCCCGAAGCCCGATCTGTGGCTCTCTCGGGCGCCCCTGCTGCCAACTGTGCCAAGCAAGGTGCACGCGCCAACGCCTCTCAGAAGGCCCGCGTGGCCCCAGGCACAACTGCCTTTGCGACCAACCGCGTCGCACAGAACACCCGCGTCAGCGTCTCTCAGGAGACCCGCGTGGTTAAAATCTCTGATGTTCAGCATCAGGATGTTGTTGGTCTCTCTCCACCTCCGCGATGCAACCGGAACGCTGAGCGTCGACAGAGGAGACGTGCGCGTCAGCTGCAAGTTGGAACCTCTGGTTGTCTGACTGAGGCTGGACGCAGCATACAAACTGGCGCCTTGCTCGCGCCCCGCGAAGTTCGCGTTTGGCGGCCCAAACGCGAGATTCCTTCAGTTAGGTCCTCTGAGGACCAACTCACCAAATGCCAAGGTGAAGCCTCTGCGCCTCGTCAAGCGCGAGAGGCACGCGCCCATAGGCGTGGGGCCCAGCAGCCCATCCCCTCTCAAACGTCTCTGCCCCGACACACCGAGCGGCAGCACGCCAATCGCGTCTCGTCCCAACAGAGACGCCAGACGCGCGTCTTACAGCCGCGGCGCGACAATCACGTCCCTGAAGCCTGCGTCCAGGCTGTACAGCACATGGATGCCTCCCGTCTTCGACGTTGCGAGGCTAATCTTTTCAATCCCCCTCCCATGGATTTTAGGGATTATTTGACGAAGAAAAGAAGTGCCAATCAGGCCACTTCGTCGTGTTGCTGCCAACGGCTCATCCATATGCTTTCTGCGTGCCGTTGCGGATCAGGCGTACATCAACAGTCTTTAGTCAGACAGCTGACCCTGATTCCCCCGTCAGCTAAAAGAAGACGCTCCCACAGAAGGAGAACCTTCTCTGACGTTGAGTACCCGGAGCTCACTGCGAATATGACAAGCAGGAGCAAGGGAAAACAACCTGCAGTCAGCTCAGATGAGTCTGACTCTGAACCGGAAGGAGTGTATCAACACACTCGCACCCGGACTGGGGCCATTCCCCTAATTGACTATAATGCCTTAGCCCATGGCATTAAAGTGAATGATTCTCACTCCGCCGTAGCGGAATCGAGGGCTTCGAACTCTTCCGTCGAGAAGGAGACCTCTGCCTACATGACAGGCACTCCTGAGGAGACGGCTAAACGTTTAGAACAGATCCAGAAGGTACAAATGGATATGATTCTTTCTCAGCAGGAATCTATCAACTCCCTCAAGCAGGCGATTGCACAGCTGCTCGAAGACAGGAGGAGGTCTCCTCCTAAAAAGTCAAAGGGCAAAGGGAGAAAGGGAGAAGCTCATCTTCCGAACCTTCTGAGGAGACGCGGCGATCTACTTCCGGCTCGTCCAAGTCCTCGTCGCAAGTAAAGGGCGACCAAGACCCGGGGAAGGCTCATGCTAAAAGAATGAGTCAACTGGAGCGACGCCTCGAGGCCCTTGCCAATCGCAAAGACCTCCAAGAAGTAGGAGTGGTTCGGCCCTACCCGGCTGAATGGGACTTGGTTCCGTACCCGCCCAAGTTCAAAGCTCCAACTCTCCAAGCCTTTGATGGGAAGGGGTCACCCAATCAGCATATCCACTACTTTAAATCCCAAACTGGGAATGTAGTAGATAATGATGCCATCCTGGCGCGTCTGTTCATCGGCACCCTGAAAGGGTTGGCCTTTGAATGGTTCATGAAGCTCCCAGAAGGTTCTATCAAGAACTGGGGCGATTTGGAGAAGCTCTTTTTAACGCGCTTCTTCGAGGATGACTCCGAAGTCACGATGCCCACCGTTTTGGCTACTAAACAGCGAAAGGGAGAGTCCGTTAAGTCTTTCGTGGAAAGGTTTCGAAACGTGGCACTCCGGTGTCCAAGCGGTATGACCCAGGCCACCCTGGTGGAAACATGCCGCCACAATCTCCAAACCTCACTCCTTGCTCAAATAGGAGTTGCTGAAAGCCGCACCTGGAAGCAATTAGTCCAACAAGGTGAATAGGCTGAGGAGATTGTCGCCCGCGTCAGAGCGGAGGAAGGTAAGCCTAGGCCGGAAAGGTCGACAAGGCGTGCGCCAGACACATCCCTCCAAACAAAGCGGAAGGAAAATTTGGCAACGGAGACCAAATCTCCCGCCAAACCTCAATCAGGCAAGGCGAGTGGCTCTTCAAGCCAGCCACGCGCCAACAAGCAATATTCCTTCAAGGAGGAACATGTCGATTCGCTCTTTAAACTACTCAACAAGAGCAACTGACTGAAGCTCCCTGAAGCTCGGCGCCCCGAGGAAGTCGGCAAGACCGACAATCCCACCTATTGCTTGTACCACAGGATGCTGGGGCACCCTACCAAAAGCTGCTATGTCTTTAAGGACATCCTTCAAGCTCTGATTGACGCGGAGGTGTTGAAACTCCGACCAGAGCAGAAGAAGGTGACGGCTAATGTGACGTCAGTTCTCCAGTTCGGAAGACAACCCCCGACACCCTCTGGAGTAGTCCCTATCCCAAGAGGAGAGCTGAGAGTGGTCAACACAGACCCTCACCAGCAGCAAGAGAAAGGCCTGGTACCCGTCCCTACACCTCAAGGGGAAATCATGTGGGTCCACCCTGACCTTGTCAATGAACAGCAATGGACTACTGTGACCAACAGGAAATCCAAAGGCAAGGTAAAGGCCTCATCCTGCAATGTGGTAGGTGCCTCTTCTCGAGAAGCCGAGACTGATGTTCCCTCGTTAACCGACTCAGAAGAGGAAACGATAGTCTTGGTCCCAGAGCCCAACCAACCGATGGCGGGAACCCGTTCGGGACAGCCGTACTTGAAGCAGTATGGTGAAACGACGACAACTCCTCCACAACCAGCTGCAGAGCCAACCAAGCCCTCCACAAAACAACCCGTGGAGAAACAGAAGGAGACTCGATTTTCTCGAGCCCTTCAAAAGGGCATCGAGGAAGGATCCACGACACCCTACCACTTTGATGTCCTGGCTCAACTAGCCAACATCCCGACGCGCATTACCTTGTATGAACTTCTTAGACTATCAAAGTCGACCAGAGAAGCTCTACAAAAAGCTTTGGCAAATGCTGAGGTTTTCATGACCCAGGTGCCAAAGGAGGAAGATGTAGAGATTACCCCACGCCTCCCAGAATGCTCCTTGCATCACCTTCACAGCAGATGATATGCAGGTTAAAGGGAAGCATGATCGGCCCCTGTACTTCACAGGGTATATTGGATCATCTGAGGTGAACCGCATTCAGGTAGATCCAGGGTCCGCGTTGAGCATCATGCCTCGCCGGGTCATGCAACATCTGGGCATTCCTACTCATCGTTTGAGCCCTACCCAGACAACTATCTATGGGTTTAATGCCAACCAGACCCGTCCGATGGGGAAAATCAAGCTCAAATGCCAGATTGGAAGCCTCAAGTCGGAAGTGACATGCTACATCATCGACGCCGACACTTCCTACAATCTATTGCTGGGACGACCGTGGATTCACCGCAACTCCATCGTTCCCTCCACTCTCCACCAAGTCATGAAATACATTGATGGGAGTGGAAAGGTGCAGACGTTGATCGCCGAAAGGTATCCGTTCAAAGGGGTCGAGAATTATTTCACCGACTCTTTGCTGTACCAAGATCCGGTGGAGACGGATGAAGTCCCGACTCTGGTAACGAAGCTGACACCGAGCCCGAGAAAGAAGAGTGCCTGTGGGAGTTAGAACCACTTGTAAAGAGCACTAATAAGCTCGATGTTGATAATACCACCGACGATGCAGGCGGTTGGTACATTAATGAAGATTTAGATTTTGCGTATTTTTCTGTGTTTGCTTCTGATTCAGTACCATCAGACACTAGCACCGAAGTAGACGATGACCCCTGGTCGGCAATAGATGCTTTGACATCGTTGCATGTACCAGTGAAGTCGTCCTTCGAGACATACCAAGATAATGGTAATGCGCAAGAATCTATATTTATGGTTCCAGCAAGACGGAAAGGCCAAAAACCAATTCTTTTTGGACGAATCTCGTCTGAACCAACGCCCCGCGAAGAATCGGAAGGCGAGGAGGAATCCCCTCAGTTCGGTCATTATGAACCAAAAGCACTCAAAATGATGAGATGCATGGGGTCCGACCTGACCAACAGACCCGGGTTGAACTTCGGCAAAGGAAGGAGGACGCTGCTTCGATCTTTTGTGCCGAAAGGGAAGGCCCCCGATTATTATCATCGGACGCGCCGGGGGTTGGGCTATGTATCAACTCCGGTCCCATCAGCCTCCGATTCTCAAGAATCGTCGAGCAACGATTACTCTTCAGACACATCATCTTGGGAGTCAGATGTCAGTGTCGGCAACATCTTCAAGGAACTTTCAGTGAACATGGTTTCGACAAGCCACCTGGAAGATGAAAATGAAGAAATGATCCAATCTGATACAGATCCTTGGATCAAACATTTAAATGCTCTTTGGGACACTCGCTTTGAACAGCGCGAGCCACCCACAGAAGACAAGGTTGTTCAGATCAACCTAGGAGATGAGGCTAACCCTAAGCCCATCTTCATAAGTGACAGCCTGTCACCTTCGGAGAAAAAGGATCTAATATCTCTTGTACAAGAGTATATAGACGTCTTCGCCTGGAATTATGAGGACATGCCAGGACTCGATCCTCAAGTGGCTATGCACCGCCTCAACATTAATCCGGACGTAAAGCCTGTCAAACAACAGCAGCGACGGTTTCGTCTAGAAATAATGGAGGCAATTCAATCAGAAGTCAGAAAACTTATTGATTCTGGCTTCATCAGGGAAGAACAACATCCCGACTGGGTAGCCAACATCGTCCCCGTCGCCAAGAAGAACGGGAAGATCCGGGTCTGCATCGACTTCTGCGATCTAAACGAGGCCTGCCCCAAGGACGAATTCCCATTGCCGATCACAGATGTCATGATTGACAATACTTGTGGATTCGAACGAATGTCCTTCATGGACGGATTCTCAGGATACAATTAAATCAAAATGTATCCTGATGACGAAAAGCATACCTCCTTCAGGACACCTCTAGGGGTATATTGCTACACCGTCATGCCCTTCGGACTGAAAAATGCAGGGGCAACATACCAAAGGGCCATGAACGCCATTTTCCATCAACAAATACGCAAAACGGTGGAATGTTATGTTGATGACATCGCGGTAAAAAGCCGCACTAAAGGTGATCACATAGCGGACCTGAAGGTGGTCTTCGACATCATGCGGACTCATCAATTGAAGATGAATCCCACAAAGTCCTTCCTGGGGGTGGCCAGTGGCAAATTCTTATGATTTGTTGTAACATCCACCGGAATTCACTTGGACCCGGAAAAGGTTCGCGCTATCCAGGAGATGCAACCCCCGAGAAATCTTCAAGAACTCAGGGGATTGCAGGGACGATTGGCGTACATCCGCAGGTTTATCTCAAACCTCTCCGGAAGATGCCAACCCTTCGCTAAGTTAATGAAGAAGGGTGTCTCATTCATTTGGGATGACGCTTGCCAACAAGCGTTCGAGGAAATCAAGCAATACCTCACCCAACCACCAGTCCTTGCAGCTCCGGTATCCGGAAAGCCTTTCCTGGTGTACGTCCGGGCAATGGATCATTCTTTGGGAGCTCTATTAGCTCAGAATGATGATCACGGACGTGAGCAAGCAATCTACTATCTGAGTAGAACAATGATCGGAGCCGAACATCGGTATAACCCGATCGAGAAGGAATGTTTGGCATTAGTGTTCGCTATTCAGAAAATGCGGCACTATCTGGTAGGCCAAACTATAAACGTCATATCAAAAGTCAACCCCCTGAGGTTACTTATGACTAAGCCTTCATCATTAAACGGCCGGCTGGCAAAATGGGCCATATTGCTCTCCCAATATGAGATGCACTTTTTACCAAAAAAGGCCATTAAGGGACAAGCAGTGGAGGATTTTCTAGCTGAGCACCCAGATCCAAGGGCAGCCAAAGTCTACGAGGATCTCCCAGATGAAGTTACTGAAGTCTGCCTGACTCAGACATCGTTCGAAAGTCAAGTATGGCAACTTTTCTTCGACGGTGCATCAAGAACAAGCCCAAAGGGACACGTAGTAGCGGGGGTAGGAGTAGTACTCGTATCCCCACAAAATTATGTGATTCCCCGAGCTGTTTCATTAACTGAGCCTTGTTCCAACAATGTGGCGGAGTACAACGCTCTTTTGATTGGGATGCAATTCGCCGATGAGATTGGCGTTAAAAATCTCGATGCATACGGCGACTCTAAACTCATCGTCAGCCAAGTTCGCGGGGAGTACGAAGTCAGACATGAGGACCTAGTACCCTACCACAACGCAACTATCCGCATGGCCGAGGGGTTTACAAGCTTCTACATCGACCATGTACCGCGCAGGCAAAATGCGCACGCGGATGCACTCGCATCCCTCGCGGCCTCCTTAGCTCTTCCAGCTGGAGCAATGGAGAAGATATTCGTCTACAGCCACGACCTGTATTGCCCGAGAAATGCTCTCGAGGGCTATCAGGAGTCAAAGGGAGATTGTCAAGGCAAAGAAGCACTGGAATTGTCAACCGGTCCAGAGCTTAAAGACTGGCGATTCCCCTACATTGATTTCGTCTTATACGACATTCTGCCTGAGGACGCCAAAGAAGCGGCTGCCATTCGAAGGAAAGCCCCCAAATTCTATTATAATGCGATTATGCGAACATTGTATCGTCGATCGCATGACGGGATCTTGCTCCGGTGCCTCTCACCAAAAGAAGCCCAAGAGGTATTGAGAGAAGCCCATGACGGTATGTGTGGAGCCCATCAACCTGGCCAAAACTGGCACATCGACTCCAAAGATTGGGTTACTATTGGCCCAAGATGGTTGCCGACGCCGTCACCTATGCTAAAAGATGCCACGCTTGTCAAGTGCATGGGGATTTCATCCATCAAGCACCAGGGTATCTCCACTCTACAATCTCTACCTGGCCATTTGAAATGTGGGGGATGGATGTGGTTGGCCCTATCAGCCCACCATCATCAAAAGGACATCGGTTCATTTTGACAATAACCGATTATTTCTCTAAGTGGGCTGAGGCCATTCCTTTGAAGGAGGTCAAATCGTCGAACGTGATCAAGTTCGTGAAACATCACATTATTTACCGTTTCGGTGTACCTCGGCGAATTGTCCATGACAATGGACCTCAGTTCATCAGCCAGGCTTTCCAGAGATTCTGCGCTAAGTTCAGAATCCAGAGTGTGTCCTCAACGGCATACTATCCTGCCGCTAACGGCCTCGCAGAAGCTTTCAACAAGACCATTGGTAAGCTTCTCAAAAAGTTCGTCTCGAAAAGTCAACGGGACTGGGACGACAAACTAGGTGAATGCTTATGGGCCTATCGCACCACTGTGCGAACCCCAACTAAAGCTACGCCATTTTCTTTGGTATACGGGTGTGAAGCCGTACTCCCACTGGAAATCCAAATTTCATCTCTACGCGTCGCCTTGACAGCGGAGATGACAATAGAGGAGAAGCATCGACAGCGACTCCAGGAACTGGAGGTCTTAGATGATAAACGTCTGCAGGCCCAACAACAAATCGAGCTCTACCAAGCTCGTATTACCAGAGCCTTCAACAAGAAAGTTAAAATGCGAACTTTCAAGAAAGGTGATCTTGTCTTAGCCGTCAGAAGACCCATGGTAATGACGCACAAGACAAAAGGAAAATTCCAACCCAAATGGGAAGAACCATTTGTAGTAGAGTCAGTCTACTTAAATGGGTCATATCGCCTCATAACCTCAAATGGCGATACACTCATGATGCCGATCAATGGCAGGTTCCTGAAGAAATACTATCCTTAGATGGTATTCTTCCGCTGATCAAGTTAAAAGTACACCCCTGATCAAAGTAAGAAGAATTTCTTCATTATAACTTCCGACGCCCCCGACGGCTAAGGATAGAGGAAAATGTTGGCTTCTAAGCCAACATAAGTCTTCGACAACTCATCATGCTGAGGGGAATAGCATGGCTAGCCCAACTCAAACGGTAGTTGGTAAAGGCACCTCAAATCCGTTGATAGCTGAGGGTTTGCTAAAAATCCTAAGTGGACTTGGCTCCACTCTTTCCTCCAAAATCCCTTACCAATTCTCATCCACAGAATGGTAGGTCTACAAAATACAACCATTACTAAGTTAAAACTATACCTCTGGTAATGGAAACTTTTCAATATTCCTTGTTGAGTACAAATTTTGTTTGTCAACTCTACACGGAGTATCAAACTTTCAAATTTGCCAAGTTAACACTATACCTCTGGCACTTCAAATTTTCACTTGTCAATTCTTACCAATAGAATGACAGGTCCTCAAATTGCTCTTATCATGAGTCAACCTTGGTCAAGTTAATACTACACCTCTGACAAATTACTGTTAAAGTTTAACACCACACCTCTGAACAGTAATCAGGTTTCTGTCAGGTTTAATATTACACCTCTGACAGTCACTTTTCTTCAGACTTCCATATCGAAGCTGAAATGGATGATGCTAAGTTAACATTACACCTCTAGCATCAAGTCATTGCTAAGTTAAACAATGCACCTATGGCCATGACTTTCCCTCGGACTTCCTTATACAAGCCGAGATGACCAATGCCAAGTTCAACATTACACCTCTAGCATTACCCTCACTGTCAAGTTAAACATTACACCTATGACAGTGACACTTCTGAGTTAGATTAATATCACACCTCTGACTCACATCCTTGTCAAGTTAACATTACACTTCTGACAAGACCACTTTCAACCCGTTAAGTTAATATCACACCTCTAACGGTAACAAACTTTCTTAGATTCCCCACGAGTCTAGTCTCACTTGTTATTCTCTTCAACAGAATAACAAGTCTACCTAAAAGCATTGTTAGATTAATACTACACCATCAACAGTGTTTCCATCAAATCCCCAGCTGAGCTCAATCAAGTTAATCCCAAACACTTGATAAAAGTTCACCCTCCCTGGGGGTACCAATTCTACTTGTCACTTTCTCTTATAAAGTGGCAGGTCCACCAAAAATTATTTCATCTCTGTTAAGTTAATATTACACCTCTGACAGTATTATAAGAGTTCCTAAAATAGGATCTTTTCCTACAAAGTTTGACTTATTAAGATTATCATCATAATTTTGACAAAGTCAAAGATTCTTTACTTCTATGAGTCTAAGACCAAAAAGTTCAAGACAATGAAAGAGGCAAAAAGAAAAGTGTCACTTTTATTTATTTCCAGGCATATGAAAGTGATACAAAATGCTCTCTTATACAATAAGATTGAGTGTTACAGTAAAAACGCTCTCTTATACAATAAGATTGAGTGTTACAGTAAAAACGCTCTCTTATACATAAGATTGAGTGTTACAGTTAAAACGCTCTCTTATACAATAAGATTGAGTGTTACAATTAAGGAGTACAAAGAAGTCCCTCTCTCTCTCAGAAGCCGTACTCACTCCTTGAAGCCGCATCTAATTCCAAGTGCACGATGTCTGAAGAAGTGCCAAACTGTGGCGACAATTGGAGCCGGTTGCACTATGGTGCATGACGTAAACATCGGAAGAGCCCTAGCTGACTAAGCTAAGAGCAATAGTGTTCTTGAGGCTCGATGGCAGCAGAAAGCCCTGCAACCCTTCATTCATGAGCATCTCTTCCGCCAGAAGGCCATCCAACAAACATGGAGTGTCCTTGATGTCACTTCTGGAGTGGGAGAGGAAGAGGATCCTATCTGCCACTGTATCTACCGTAACCTCCTCGCCGCCATACTTACCCTGACCATCCCTTGCCAGCAGGCATGACTGGTGCAGTGGATCTGAAGAGACCTTGGCGAGGGTTAAGTCCTCGTCAGGGACATAATATATTCCCTTGTAGACGACAGGACCATAATATATTCCCTTGTAGATGAACATCGAACGAGTTCGCCGACCGGAATATTCTTCCAGGGGCCCAGCGAACCTGAAAAAGGACAATCAAGCCTACCTACAAGGAATAAACAAGGGGGTTAGAAAATCTGAAACTTAGTATACTTCAACAAAGAAAACTAAGTGACAGACGCGGCTATTGTCAAAGACTGCAGACGCGGGAATAATCCGCGCAGCGAGCCAAATCCCCGCGGTGACAGAAGCAGACGCGAATCAAAACTGTGCCACACACAGGATTCAAACGCGGTCTCATTTTGCGCCCGCGCCTAAAACACAAGGCGCGAAAGGACTCAGACGCCGAAAATTGCCATCTCCCTGTCGAGGGAACAGGGGTTGCAAAATTCGGGTCTGAAACCTTCAGCCCGAGTTGGAATTCATCCAAGTCAGTGGCCTTAAAACGCGAGCTTCATGAGCAAAGTCAGCGCCAAGTGCCAAAGACTTCTGTACTCGCGTCCAGGGAAGTTTAAGTCGGCGGCGCAAATTCCAGAAGGAATGCACCAACTCAGACTTCATGAGGAAATCCAGATGATGATGATGCCAAAGTGCAAACTTGGGTGGACTAGAAACATCACGACAAGTCGGGACGGCATACCAGCAGAAGCCTCTGTCAAGAGTTTAACTCTCTGCATCAGAATATGGACATGGAAGGTGATCAGAGAGACACTTTGTCCTGAAGAGACCAAACAGAAGCATGAAAGCTCTGGGTCATCTTCTTCCCCGGAGTCGTCTTCATCCATGAAGACAGTACCCCTGTTAGAAACTCTGAAGAAGGCGAAAGTTCTCAGAGCAATCGTTCTCTTAAAAGGGAAAATAGTCTAAGATTGGGACTGCTAAAGAAGGCGAGCCCCTATTTATAGACCGCTCCTGATAACCGTCATTAATGGTTCATCAATTGGAACCGTCGGCCTTAATGACCGCACGATTATCAAAGTCCAATGGGAAGCTGACGCGTGGAGGGTCGCTTCGGGAAACGTTGAAGACGCTGGTCTACAACCGCCAGCGCCGGTTTTACATTAAAGGGTATTAACGCCCAAGTCCAATGAAGAACAGACGCGTGGACAACTGCTTCGGGAAACAACGGATGACCCGGTTTCCCAATCGTCAGTGAAGACTTGACGTTCAATCATCAGTGAAGACTTGACGTTCAAAAATCTCATAAAATCTTTATGTCAGGCCGCATGTAACGTCTGGAAGTTACATCGATACGCAGATGGGAAAACCGCGTCCTAGAACCCGCGTCTCCTTTTTCAGAATGAATGACGTCCACCTGCGTTCCAAAGGAAAGTTCGCGTGACTCAGAATCGCGTCCCTTCAGCAAACAGGGCCCATTTTAAGGGAAAGCACTTGACTCAGCAAAGGACTTAGTCCATTCTGAGATTAAGGGGAAAATACACAAGGCTGCGTCCCTCGCGTCCGCTCGAGTCGCGTCTTCATTGGCAGGATAGACTCGCGTTACTCAAAGCCGCGTTTCTCTCTGCGAGTTGACGCCGCCGCGTCTCCCTATGGATTGACGCTGCGTCTCATCAAAAGGACTTAGTTCTATCTGAGTTCTTATGAACTGATGACCGCGTCTCTCCTTGAATTGACGCCGCGTCTCATCAAAAGGACTTAGTTCTACCTAAGTCCCTATGAACCAATGCCGCGTCTCATCAAAAGGGCTTAGTTATGCCTAAGGTCCTATGGGTCAAACGCCGCGTTTCATTTAAAGAACTTAGTCTCACCTAAGTTCAGCATTCACAGTCAGTTAATCAAAGATTGTGATCAAGAGGTCGAATTCATCCACAGCAAGGCAACAAGGGAGGTGGAACCAAAAACTTCAAAGACTTTTATTATATCAAAAATGATAAAAGCTAATACAAAACACTCTTAGTGAACAGAGTGTCCTTTTCTTTAAAAAAAAAAGAGAGAAGGCTACAAGTCCTGTGTTGGCCTAAAGGCCTTCCACTCTAGTTTTGATGATGAATAACTCATGTAGTTATGTGTACTAATAATCTTGTGATTTTAGTTTCAGATCATTAGTCAAGTTATTAGTAGGTGATTAGCTTCAACAAGATGATTTGGAAGCTACCTACATGTTGATTCAAGAGCCCAAGCGTCAAAGATCATATATAGCACTTGCTCGGTGGATCAAAGAGTTTTGGATCGAATCGGCTTGGAGATTGCGCTCTACAAGAAGACATCGGTACCATAGTTTAGTTTTGGGTTTAGATCCTAATTGTAAAGATTAGAATAGTATGATAAGCTCAAGTTCACAACACACACGTAGCATATTTTGGTTTTCGGTTTTTGGTTTAATCGATCTTGGTTTGCATGAATAGATATTATATCAAAACAAGTTTACATGGTTTAATGTATATTAGATTTGTTCTATATACATGCATGCTTCAACTCTTAGACAAACTTACTTTGATATACCTATTTCATGAGTTTTAGGTTTTGTGTTTTAACAATACTTAATTTTGGAATTAAGGACAAAAACTATGATATGTATATGTTTCATGTATATTGGATTTTTATCCATATGCATCATGCTTCAAAATGTTTAAATATCATGTTTTTGTATTTGGATGAGTTTTAGACAAAATGTATTTTCTATTCAAGAATCCAAGTTTTAGAAAATACAAGGTTTGGTTTTTGGTAAAAATGAAAAGACATAAAAATAGTTTTAATTGCTTGATATTTGAGTCAAAACTTTTATCACATGTTTATATATCAATGCAATTTGACAAAACTATTTTTGGGGATTTTTAGTAGTTTATAAGAATTTATTGGATATTTATTTTCCCAGATTTCTGACCTGTTTTGGTGTCTGCCAGGCTGGTCGGTCGACCCGTACGGTCGACCGCACCATGTAGCCGGTCGACCGTATGGGTCGACCGACGTGCACAGAAACGTGCACGCTGGCTACACCTATAGCCGGTCGACCGTTCCGGTCGACCGACTGAGAGCAGTTGCTCTCTGTTTGTTTGGGTCGACCGGGCCGGTCGACCGGCAGCTGTCGACGGTCAAAAATTGACCGTTGGACGGTCGACCGTGCGGTCGACCGGCAGGGTATTTCTGGCAGTTCTGCTGCCAACGGCTATTTTCCAGATTTGTCTATAAATACCCCATTTGCAAGAGTTTTTCTCTAAGATTTTTTGTGCGAATTTTTCTATACTCTCTGGTGTTTTTGCTGCAATCAAAAGAAGTTTTTGGACTTGAATTGAACATTCTTTTTGGTGTTTTTGCTAGGGTTTGGAAAATCAAAGAAGAGGATTTTTGGGAAAAGCTTTTGATTGAACTTCACCATCTTGATTTCTATTGTTTTCCAAGGATTTTTCTTTGTGATTCTGATTTCCATTCCATTGGTTTTCTCCACACTTGAGCTAAAATCTACTATCTATTCTATAGGTTATTTGTGTGGGAGAAAGAAATTGTTTGTGGTTGCTTGTTGAACCACCAAGTTAAAAACCCAATCTTTGTTTGGCTTTATGCCTTGGGTTGTATCCCTCAAGTTGTGAGGTGATCCTTGTGTTTGCTTTGTGCTAATCCCTCAAGTTGTGAGGTGATTGTTTGTTGGATTGGAGCTTGCCTCAAGGAGGAGGTTGTGGTTGTAAAGAGAGGAGTTGGGTACTCCTTGTGAGAGTTCTTTGTGGACTAGCTAGTGGATTAGAAATCCTTCGTGTGTCGAAGGCGGGGATGTAGAGCTGGGTGCTCGAATCTCGAAACATATCTCGTTGTTTGCGCTTGATCCATTGACTCTCTCTATCTCTCTCTTTACTTTGTGCCTTGCAATTATTTATATTGTGCATTCATATTTGCTTGGCTTGGTTGTGTGTGCATCATTTGTTGATCACACTTGAGTGTAATTTGCATTAAGTTTTTAATTCCGCATTTAGTTCACAGATTAGCATTGTCACCTATTCACCCCCCCTCTAGGTGACTTTTTCAATTGGTATCAGAGCTAGTGCTCCTGATATTTAGGTTTAACCACCTAGGAGTGAGATCTTGGTTTGCTAATCTTCATTTGCATTGCTCATTTGCACTCATCTAGTTCGCTCTCATGGATAGCCCTCCTATGTTTGACCATATTAGACTTGATGTTTGGAAGGCCAATATGAGTAGGCATTTAAAATCACTAGGTCATCTAGTTTATCAAGCCTCCACACAAGAATCATTCCCTAATAGTAGCAAGCATAAAAAGGCTAATGCATTAGCACTTAGAGCACTTAGAGTATCTCTTAGTGAACATCTTTTACCCGTATTTGATCATTATGATTCGGCTTTTGCAGTTTGGAGCTTATTGACATCTCCCGAGCTTCCAAGGATTATCAACAAGATGAGGAGATCTAAGAGAGAAAAGTCCGAAGAGCATTGCTTCATGGTCAAAGGGAAGAACTCCCTTGAGGTACAATCGGACACTCAATTAGATGATAGCTCTAGTTCCTATTGTCATGGTTGTTTTGAAGTTCAAACATTGAATTTGGAACTTGCTCAAAAGCTTGAAAATTTATTGGAAAAATACAATCTTTTGAAAGAAGACAATCTTGTTTTGAAAAATGAATTAAAGGATTTGTGTTCAAATTTTGAATTGGTTTTGCTAGAGAAGGAAGAGATCACTAGTGAATGTGACTCACTAAGATCTCAACTAGACCTTGCCCTTAATGAGATTGAAGTTTTAAAAGGCAAAAATGATTGTGATGATGTTGTGAAGCACAATGAGATTTTATCTTCAAAATTGAATTTTACTTTTAAAGATAATCTTGTCTTGAAAAATAAAATTGATTCAATTACTAAAGAATTGGATTGGTTTTGATTAAAAATAATTCTTTGCAAAAAGAGATTGATGTTTGCCATGCTAGTGTAGCTTCTTGTTCTAGCACACCCATTGCATGCTCCACTTTGTCTTCCACTATTGAACATGATATAAATATTTTGAAGAAAAGTGTTGATAGTTTGGGCTCCACTTTGAGCCAATGTGCTTTAAATCATACACGTTTGGAAACCTTGGTTCGCAAGAAACAAGGTCCATCTTTGCATGCACACCCTACACGGCATACACATGCTTTCCACGGACACAACCATGACATGTATGCTCATGTGTACACATGTACACATTGTGGTCGAAAAGGCCATCTTGCTAGATTTTGTTATGATCGTATTTATCATGAAAATTTAGCAACTAATCTTGTTTGGGTTAGAAAGGATACTAACCCCCGTGGACCCAAAAGGAAATGGGTACCAAAAACCACCTCTTTAACTTTTGATGTAGGTGGGAGCTCTCGCATCACATGAGAGTATTGGTGCCTTGAGGTGGACGCGTTCTAAGCCTTAAAGGAGAACCTTTTGGATGCTTCACTCTCAAGGGGATTTGGTGGGAGGACCACCGTGTTTTGGAGACATGGAGAGTTGCCTCTTCGTTTTGGTAACAATCCCTTACTCCATTTAGTGTTTACATGCTTTCTATGTTCATCTTTTTATAGCATGTCTTGTTTTATTGTTCATTATGCTTATGTCATGTAAATTAGATTAGTGATATACATGTTTAGTTATTTGAGACACCCAAGCTTTATATGGATCTTATCTTTGTGTTCTCACCTTATTTAGTACTATCATGTATGCCCTAGATCTAATGTACATGCATATACATAATGATCTTATGGATGTTTATGATTTTTGTTTTATTTACCATGTTTTATTGTTTCATGATTAGTATGTTAAATGCCATGTTTATTAGACCCTTGACATGCATGTATAGCTTTTGAGATCACCCATGTTTAGTATGGACCCATATTTTGTGTTCTCTTTATGTTTTAGCTATCATGTTAATCATAGATCTAATGCACATGTCTTTGTCATGCTAATCATATGGTTGTCTATGACTTTTTGTTTTGTTACTTCATGTTTTGATTATTATGTTTATCTTGTTGGTTTATGATTCCCGTTTCATGCTTCATGTTTTAACTACTTACTTGAATGATAGTTTTCATTAAGATTAGGACCTATACTTGTACAACTAGTGAGCTACAAATAGACCTTTATATATGTTTGTGCTTGAACGCTCATTTGTATTCACTTGATGTACTAGTATAGTCTAGTTTTGATGATTCTTGCATTTGACTTGTATTCATCATTTTACATATTTTATTTTAACTTCATGTATATGTTCATCTTGTCCAAACTATCATTTATACATATACATCCTTGAGCCACGTGCCTTCATGCATATACTTTTGTGGTCTCATTGTGTTTAGGATATATATGTATACTTTAGTTTGTACATGACATACATATGCCTTGAAGTTTAAATCATGTTTGGATGAATTTCATGTTTTCAATATTGAGCTTGATTGTCCATTTTCATGATGATATGTTTCTCACAACACTTGTACACTCACCTTATTTAATGTTTTCTCATGACTTAGTTTTTATGAGTATAAATTGTGCTATATGGATTTTGAGTGTTTTAGTGCCATGTGGTTTACATGTGTCTTCATGAAAATATTTTTGTTTGATTTCTTGCTTGAAGGATTTCGTTCTAGTTTAAATAATTTTTCCTATAACTAGTTCGTATTCTTCACTTTGGTAGAGATTTTCAAACATTCTATACTTACAAATCTATTTTTGAAAACCCTACCATCTAAGGGTGGTTGGATGGGAGATCATGTTCATGTTTACTTTAAAATGAAAACCATTTGAAACTTGAACCATGATTGGGAGGTATAGTTATATGAGATATACACTTGATCTTATTGTTGTTTCTATTGGTATCATTGAATTCTTTCAATTGGTATCAATAATTGACATTTATTGTATACTCATATATTTGTATGTATGTATGCTTGCATTTCATAGTATATCAATTTCAATTGGTATCTAATTTTCATACATATATATGTTTTATTTGTGCCTATTATATCCCTATATCTTTAAGCACAAATCTTGTTTATGATGATAAGCTTGAGATTCAACCTTGTTTCAATTGATTTAGTTTTCAATTGGTATCTTAACTCGAGCCTTATCATAGTTTTTATTGGTATTTCATAAAGGGGGAGAAAATTTTGTATTGTTTCTTTCAAATTGGTATTTAGTATTCCACTCCCTTGCTTTATGATAGAGAATAATAATTTCAATTGGAAATAATTTCAACTTGTATCAAATTCAAATTTGTTTATGTACTTAAAAATAACAATTTCAATCGATATTAAGATCTAGATTTAATTTTCAATTTGTATCAACATTTATGTTTAGAAATTCAAAATTTGTTATGTTTGATATCAAAGATTGTTTATTTTCAATTGATATGATGATTGTTTACTTATCAATTGGTATCTAGATTTTTATTTTTCAATTGGTATAATTTCATTTTTAATTGGTATCAATATGCACTTCCTTGACACATTTTCTTCTAATTGGTATCATATTTGCTTTTAGACAAAAAGAGGAGAACATCCCTTGTTTTTGATTCCTTGTTTTGAATATAAAAAGAATATGTTTTCATTAGTGTTGTTTTTAAACCCCTTTGTTGATGATTGACAAAAAGGGGGAGAAGAATTTGAGTTTATATGCATGTTTTATGCATGTTTTATGTTTTTAAATGTTTTTATTAAGTTCAATTGGTATCCAAAGCATTATTTAAAGAACATGTTTAGTTTTCTTAGTTTTGGTATCAAGAGCTTGTATAAAAGATCATTAGTTTTGTTTTGCATATATTGTGTTTAATTGGTATCTAGAGCATGTTATGTTTAGTTTAATTGGTATCAAGAGCATGTTTATTTTTTAAAGATTTTCATTGGTATCAAGAGCATGTTTATTTGTTTTTGCTAATAATTGGTATCAAGAGCATGTTTATTTGTTTTTGCTAATTGGTATCTAGAACATGTTTATTTGTTTTATAATTTCATTGGTATCTAGAGCCATTTATTAGTTGTTTATCCTATGCATGAGTTAAGGGGGAGCTTCTTTGAAGCTTAACTTTAATCCATGCATATATAACTCCATGAGTTTTGTCATCATCAAAAAGGAGTAGATTGTTGGCCCAAAGGCCTTCCACTCTAGTTTTGATGATGAATAACTCATGTAGTTATGTGTACTAATAATCTTGTGATTTTAGTTTCAGATCATTAGTCAAGTTATTAGTAGGTGATTAGCTTCAACAAGATGATTTGGAAGCTACCCACATGTTGATTCAAGAGCCCAAGCGTCAAAGATCATATATAGCACTTGCTCGGTGGATCAAAGAGTTTTGGATCGAATCGGCTTGGAGATTGCGCTCTACAAGAAGACATCGGTACCATAGTTTAGTTTTGGGTTTAGATCCTAATTGTAAAGATTAGAATAGTATGATAAGCTCAAGTTCACAACACACACGTATCATATTTTGGTTTTCGGTTTTTGGTTTAACCGATCTTGGTTTGCATGAATAGATATTATATCAAAACAAGTTTACATGGTTTAATGTATATTAGATTTGTTCTATATACATGCATGCTTCAACTCTTAGACAAACTTACTTTGATATACCTATTTCATGAGTTTTAGGTTTTGTGTTTTAACAATACTTAATTTTGGAATTAAGGACAAAAACTATGATATGTATATGTTTCATGTATATTGGATTTTTATCCATATGCATCATGCTTCAAAATGTTTAAATATCATGTTTTTGTATTTGGATGAGTTTTAGACAAAATGTATTTTCTATTCAAGAATCCAAGTTTTAGAAAATACAAGGTTTGGTTTTTGGTAAAAATGAAAAGACATAAAAATAGTTTTAATTGCTTGATATTTGAGTCAAAACTTTTATCACATGTTTATATATCAATGCAATTTGACAAAACTATTTTGGGGATTTTTAGTAGTTTATAAGAATTTATTGGATATTTATTTCCCCAGATTTCTGACCTGTTTTGGTGTCTGCCAGGCTGGTCGGTCGACCCGTACGGTCGACCACACCATGTAGCCGGTCGACCGTATGGGTCGACCGACGTGCACAGAAACGTGCACGCTGGCTACACCTATAGCCGGTCGACCGTTCCGGTCGACCGACTGAGAGCAGTTGCTCTCTGTTTGTTTGGGTCGACCGGGCCGGTCGACCGGCAGCTGTCGACGGTCAAAAATTGACCGTTGGACGGTCGACCGTGCAGTCGACCGGCAGGGTATTTCTGGCAGTTCTGCTGCCAACGGCTATTTTCCAGATTTGTCTATAAATACCCCATTTGCAAGAGTTTTTCTCTAAGATTTTTTGTGCGAATTTTCCCATACTCTCTGGTGTTTTTGCTGCAATCAAAAGAAGTTTTTGGACTTGAATTGAACATTCTTTTTGGTGTTTTTGCTAGGGTTTGGAAAATCAAAGAAGAGGGTTTTTGGGAAAAGCTTTTGATTGAACTTCACCATCTTGATTTCTATTGTTTTCCTAAGGATTTTTCTTTGTGATTCTGATTTCCATTCCATTGGTTTTCTCCACACTTGAGCTAAAATCTACTATCTATTCTATAGGTTATTTGTGTGGGAGAAAGAAATTGTTTGTGGTTGCTTGTTGAACCACCAAGTTAAAAACCCAATCTTTGTTTGGCTTTGTGCCTTGGGTTGTATCCCTCAAGTTGTGAGGTGATCCTTGTGTTTGCTTTGTGCTAATCCCTCAAGTTGTGAGGTGATTGTTTGTTGGATTGGAGCTTGCCTCAAGGAGGAGGTTGTGGTTGTAAAGAGAGGAGTTGGGTACTCCTTGTGAGAGTTCTTTGTGGACTAGCTAGTGGATTAGAAATCCTTCGTGTGTCGAAGGCGGGGATGTAGAGCTGGGTGCTCGAACCTCGAAACATATCTCGTTGTTTGCGCTTGATCCATTGACTCTCTCTTTACTTTGTGCCTTGCAATTATTTATATTGTGCATTCATATTTGCTTGGCTTGGTTGTGTGTGCATCATTTGTTGATCACACTTGAGTGTAATTTGCATTAAGTTTTTAAATTCCGCATTTAGTTCACAGATTAGCATTGTCACCTATTCACCCCCCCTCTAGGTGACTTTTCATCCTGGTCCGCCAAAGAACGGATTTGCTCTCTAAGGCGATGTATCTTATGTTGACGCGCCTTCTCAACCTCCATGAGAGCTCGGGCCCGCAGATCCGCTTCAGACAAAAATCCCTGCGCTTGCACTCGGAGGGATTCCAGCTCGGACGAACGAACAGAGAGGTCCGCTTCAGCTTGCGCCTTGGCAACCTCTAACTCCGCTAGCCTTTTTTCAGAGGTAGCAAGCCTCTGTTCGTTGAAGACAATCATGGCCTCAGCCCTGGCTATAACAGCCCGAGAGTCAAGGATAGCCTGCTTTGCGGCCTGTATGATCGTCTCTGACTCCTCGGACTCAATCGCCAGCCTTTGGTGATCAGCCTGGACACGTTCAAGAAGACGAGTGCTATCGGTTATCTTCCCCTCCACCTCTCTTCGCTCCTGCTCTTGAGCAACAAGGAGCCTATTCAGCGTTTCTTGGGCTTCGTGGGATGAACTGGCATCATCCTCCAGGGATCGAAGCTCTCTAGGTGCTGTCCCAGCTGATCCACTAGCAGCTGGCTCGCCTGGGCCAGCGAAGGGCCTCCGGCCAACTTGATGTTCTCGACCTGGTTTCCGAGAAACATCTGGGCGAAGTCAAGGGAGCTACCCCTAGTCAAGACAAAATCGATGCATGTTCGCATCGAGGTAAGGAACTGCTGCACCGCCTGGCGTGTCAAAAGCTCCATGATATCATCATCCGAAGTGCTCCCCGATCCCCTTTCTATCACGGGATGGGGGATGTAGATCGGCTCTGTGGTGCAAGAGTCGGGCTGACCACGGGTACGGCAGGAGCAAGAGCAGCCACTGGCGCTTCTGGGGGTACCACCTCTGTAAGAACCTCCACAGCCGATGACAGGGTAGTGAGCTCGACCTCCTCAGAAACCTCAGTCAAGGCTTGGGCCGTGTGGCCTTCCGGAGGGACACTGACCGTCAGACTCTCTACCTGGGCCCCCTCAGTTCTCTCTGCAAGTTATCTCAACATTAGCCAGAATGGTAAAAAGAGAAACATCCGAGACATCAAAACTTCCTTATCAAGATGGAGGTCCAGAGATGTCAAATCCTTGGGCGAACCCTGCAGAGGAGAAGTCTCCCTGACTTCAGTGGTGACCTCCTCTTCCTGCAGAGTAAAAGTCTCCCCGATTTCGGTAATTGCCTCGGCAGCTGGAGTCTCAACTCCTTCCGGCTGGGTCAACTCTTGCACCATCTCCTCGATATGCGAGGAGGTTGCAGCCTCGATATCCTCAGCCAGTCCTGCAGCATAAAAGGAGAATGTTAAAGCCTCCTCTTCAAAATGAAAAGGGAAATCAGGTCAGAAGGTGAAAAGAATACCTTCAGCGGGAGTAACTGCCGCCAGTGGTGATACCATCAACGGCTCGCACCCATGTATTTCCTCCTCCGAGATGTGTGAGAATTTACTCGGATCAAGTGGAGCGGGTTCGTCACCATAGTCGACCTCATCCTCAAAATCGCTTTCCTCTGCGGATGAGGAAGACGACAGTTCAACGTGAGAGGCCTCGGTAGCTGGAGCCTTGCCTCTAAACACCCCAGTGGTAGGGCTGGGGTCAACCATCCGAGGACTGGAGATGAAGACAGAAGGAGACCCAGGCTGTTGTGCCTCATCCCTCCTCTGAGCTGAGGAAGACTCGGGCTGAGCTGAGATCCCCGGAATCTCAACATCGCCTCCGCTCATTATATCGACCTCGAGCTACTCGGTCTCGTCAGTGGCGGTGGGTCTGTCAGCAGGCTCCCCTTCCTCTGCAATCCCGAGGCTCCTGCGGTGTAACCTGCGGGCATGGACTAAGGGAGTGTCATCCTTGTCCACCTCTTCCTCCCTCGGCTCCCCAACACCAGAAGGGATGTCCACGGATCAAGAAACTGCAGCCGTCAAGTCTCTCCGGACCTTCTTTGAGGCAGGCTCAGCAGTGGAAGTAGAGCCTTGACGACGCTTGCTCACCGCCTGTCGAGCCCTGGTTGGTCGCGGCTCCGCCCTTGTTGGTCGCGGCTCCGCCCTTGTTGCTCGCGGCTCCTCCCTTGACTTTCTCCCGACCTCCCTCAGAGCCTTCAGGTACTGCTCGACGCCTCGCGAGCGTTTACCGGACTCCGACCTTGCTTCGAGATTTGCATTGATACTCTCAATACATGAATACTCCGGAACAAAGTATGGTGTCTGGTTGACTTGGAAGTACCAGGAGCAGAAGCTGAAGCTCATACGGCACTTTGACCCCTCGATAGGTAGACGGAAAGTTGCTTCCGTCCCTCCGGCCACACTGTAGTACCAAGCCCGAGCACCTTCGAACAAGTTCCCTTCGAAGGCGAGACGAGCATTGGGATTGCCGACGTAGAGTTGATCGTAGCCGAACTGTCGGGCGAAACGATTCGGCATGTACGGCTCGATTGTGCATGAAGTCCCTTGCCGGAAAAGCACATATCCGGGCCGAATGTTGATCAACCACCAGAAGACCCCAGTGGACAACCTCGTGAAGTCATCTGGGCCCGCGAAATCAGTAAATAGATCCCTGAAAGATGCACCAGGGATCTCGGGGAAGCAGCGATTGAGCTGGTAGTTCGAAGCATCTGAAATGCACTTCCGGACGAAATACATATAAGTATTACGCCAGTCCGAACCCTCCAACCGCTGTACAAAAGGGGCAAAACCCTCACTCCAAGGCACCGGCGTCATCAGGGAAGGGCAGTGCATCACGTATCAAGCCATGAGGTACGTGTAAGGCAGCTCGATCCGAGGGTTGGGGCGCTTCACCGTCGGCTTCCCCTCTGAGTCAAGGATCGGTTGGCCATGGGAGTCGACAGCCTTCCCTGGCTCGCAGAAGTTGTGGGTTAACGCCCGCAACCCGCTCTGAATGCCGGCCGCCACGGCCGGAAGAAGGGCTATGGGACTGCCATGGGCCAGGAGCACCGCCGGGTACACCACGTCGGCAACAATGACTTCATGTGGCAGCGTGGGCACCACACAACGCTTCAGCCACAGCATTAAGAAGCCCGCCAACAATGCTCGATCGGAGATAGGGGTCCGGGCTTGATGGTGAAAGCTTTCGAAGACCATGTCAGGTTCGAAACCGTCCTCGTTCGAATCCGTGGTGTAGAAGCCTTCCGGAGCCTGGGCGATCCTGTCGGCAATCTCCTCATCGGAGCTGGGAGCCAGTCGGATTATTGGATGGTCTTTCTTATTGACGTTGTTAAACAGGTAGCTGGCCCAAGACAGCTGCTTGACTCCTCCCGACCTCCAAGTGGTTATCTGGCTGCAAATATGGAAGTGACATAGCACTTCCCAATAAGTCTCGTACATTTGAGGAGACCCTTTCTTCATAAGGTTGAGCTCCTCAGTGGTTGGGATATATTCCTCATAGGGAGAATCCCCTGTTGCCAGCCCCGAGACCTCATGCAACTCGTGCAGTGCAAGGCCCATCTCTCTGACCGGGGTGAAGAATGTCCCCGTCAAAGAATTGTAACGCTCCAGGACCCCGAAGAAGTTCTGAGAACTCGGCGGGATGCCATATTGCACGGCCCTGACTGCTGGGTACAGTCCCACATGATCTAGCAGATCCCCAAGATCGGCAAGGACGAAGCTCACCATCCTGCACCACCAATACTTCTCGGTGGAATGAACCCACCCGGGCGCACGGAACTCAACCGGAAAATCACCCTCCGCTTTCATAAACGCGTTGAGGAAGGTAGTGCCGAGTTTTGGTATCTCTCCAACTGGGAGCTCAGACTTGCGCGACCCGGGGAACAGGCCGAGAACCGCCCTATC
This sequence comes from Agave tequilana, assembly GCA_038442645.1. NCBI lineage: Eukaryota > Viridiplantae > Streptophyta > Magnoliopsida > Asparagales > Asparagaceae > Agave > Agave tequilana. The sequence goes on along the minus strand of JAVJIF010002056.1, from coordinate 123,029 downwards.
ATGACCATCATGATGGTATACCTTCTGGGAGCCCAAGTCACCGAGGGTAATCTCAGGGACGTATCGGGAAACGTCCCATTTCATCTTCCGAGGGACGGACATGTGCTGGAGATAAGACAGCGGGAACATCCTCTCCATGTCTGAAAGAAAGAATCTTCTATCCCCTATCTGACGGAGCCATCTATAATTTCCATCATACATGGAATAGCCGCCATCACCGATACGATCTCCGAAGAAGAAGGCAGGCTTCTCCAGCTTGACGCGATCATCCGTTGTGAATGCTGCATCGGTCATAAGCACCCGAAGGGTTGTCATATCAACATTGGAGAGCCTTTCCTGGCGCTCCTGCGACCTGTCAGCAGTCACAGGTACTGTCCTTCATAGCACAAAGGCCAGATCACGGTCAGCACCACCTACATGTCCAAAGTGGCGCTTCTTGGCGAGTGGGGCAGAAGGGTGTGGTACTGCAAAAGAAAAGGACACTTAATCAGACACCTTATCAAAAAAAAATGCTAAGTGTCTATAGTCCAGACGCAGAAGAGATACTGGACGCAGGAATTATCAAGTCTGCGTCCAGCCTGCGAATCTGCGTCCAGACGCAGAAGAAATACTGGACGCAGGAATTATCAAATCCGCGTCCAGATCTGCAAATCCGCGTCAAGGCCCGCAGGATCAAATCCGCGTTTTGCAAACCAAGACTTATGAAAAATCTCTAAGTACTTGGGCTCAGGTGCAAGATTCATCAAAAACCTGCACCTGATGAAAAATCTTCAAGTCCGCGTCCGAACTCTTCACAATTAGAAATATTCTAAGTGAAGAATCCGAAATGCAGGACTCGCTGGCACCGGGTCATCAAACCCGCGCCTTGGTTATCAACTCAAAGGCCGCGTTTGAGACCGCGTCTGAGAATCAAACACGGTTTGTTTTCTGTGTTGACGGTTCTGTGTTAATGGTTCTCCTCCAAAAAATATCTTTTTGGGGTTCCATGAGCTTCCAGTAATGGTGAAGTTCAAGCCTAAACGGCGTTATACCTGGGAAAAAGACTTCCTGCACGGAGGAACCGCCCCTCTGGGCCTCGGTGACGGTCGCTCTTGAAGAGGATACGGTTGGCTTGGTCTTAGGTGCCATTGGTGATTAAGAATCCAGTAATGGAGATGAACAGAGAAAGAAGAACTCTTTTTTCTTATAAACTCTAAACAAATGCGCTCGGAGAAGAAGAGGTATCTCTCTGACTGTTGCCATTTATAGGCACAAGGATTCGCAAAGATACGCGGCGTGTGGCTCGATAAGTTCTGCAACGAGTCATCGCTTGACGCGTGGAAGAAATCATTTCGATGATTCGCGAAGATCATGCGCCATGACTCTGCAGCGAGTCATCGCTTGACACGTGGAACAGATCATTTAATGAACCGGGAAATCCGCGCGCCAAAAGGTGAAATCTCATCGGTTCCCCAGGCCAACTGGCAGTGCAATCATGACATGGCACGGATTCGCACCCGACGGTCGTGTCTCTTCGATAGACGTGCCCCGTCAGCACAGCCATAAATGCATTCAAAAAGTCGCGTCTCTCTAAGAAGTTCGCGTTCTCCCAAGCCAACCTAGCATCGCGTCTGCCTGATGAAATGAAAGTCGCGTCTTTAAAGTAGTACCATCTCTGCTTTTCAAAAAGAACCAGCGTTCGGCCTCCTGCTTCTGCAAATCAGTTCAACAGTACACTGGCACAAGCAGGCGACCAACCACTCCTGGCTTAAAGCACCCCCTTGACAAACTTAAAAGCAATCGGGGAGGTTTAGACTGTGTATCTAGACACTCAACATGATCAACTCTGGTGGCTTCAAAGAGTTCAACAGTACACTCACGAAGACCAACTCCAGATAAGATCAAACCCAGAGCATTAACAGTCTAGTCATGAAGGTGAACTCAGCTAGAGTCCAAAGTATTTCGAAATCCGTCCCAGTTAACTGCGGAATATCGAGAACTTTGGAGGGGGTTCTGTAGGCTGTCTAAAAATCACTAAAAGACAAGCCAATAAAAAGCAGAGTTTCAAGTTCTAGACGCGAAGGCTCAGCACCAAGGCGCGAGGGTCCAACACCCGCGTCTCAACATCAAGGCGCGTAGGCTCGACACCCACGTCTCAGCATCAAGGCGCGTAGGCTCGACACCCGCGTCTCAGCATCAAGGCGCGTGGGCTCGACACCCGCGTCTCAGCATCAAGGCGCGTAGGCTCGACACCCGCGTCTCAGCATCAAGGCGCGTGGGCTCGACACCCGCGTCTCAGCATCAAGGCGCGTGGGCTCGACACCCGCGTCTCAACATCAAGGCGAGTAGGCTCGACACCCGCGTCTCAGTATCAAGGCGCGTGGGTTGAAACCCGCGCCTCAGTTATAACCGCCCTGGTTATGGGGCCAGTCGCCGCCCATGTAGCGGGAAAGTTGGCCCCTCATCGTGGAGCATTTTTAGGGGGCACGTTCACCCCCTAGGACCTCTATAAATAGCCTCGTTTGCTATGAGGTCGGGGGAAGGTGAAGGCAATCAGAAGAGAGGGGGGATAGACACAAGGGCGATCAGAAAGGCATCTGGCATCAAGAGAATCAGAAGATCACAGAGAGAGAGAGACCGAGACAGGAGAGAGCTCAACTCTTCGTCAAGCTTGCTGCGTACAAGCTGCTCTTTGCCTACCTTCTCTTTGAGAGTTTTGGTAGACAGAGCTGTGCTACTCCTTCTACCAGCCAACGAGAAGATTCCCTGACGATCCCGACGGTCATCCGGTCAACGGAGAACAAGATTCACTCTCCACCGCCACATGAAGAACCCAGCCTTAAACAAAGGGAGGATTCAAGACTCAACATCCTCCCTCCCTTGTAACTGGAAGGAAAAAGCAGTTTTGTTGTCATTTTTTCATCTAATTCAAGGAAAATTTTATAGTAAAGACTTCTTTCTCTTTTTTCCGGCGCGTACAACAAGTATATAAAAAAAGTAACACTCAACCAATATTTCATACAAGAATGAACCTTATACTAAATGCTATGCACACATACCTTGGCTCAGCACTCTTCAATAGTAAATAGAAATGTAACAAAATAGACACGTGCCTAAATGCAAAGTCTAAACCGTTTTTAGCATTTAACAAACATTATTTTACTGTTGAGGTTAGAAAGTATATATAGTGAGACAAATAAGGAAATAAAAAGCTACAGAAATTCAGTTTTGCAATTCAACCAACCTGCAAAAAATACAGGTTAGTAGTTCACTCAGATTGCTATAGAAATGTAGCAAATCTGAGGGCTTCTGGGCTCTATTTCGTGAGAAGAGTCCAGGGCCACTTATATGTCCACTGCAGCAAAAATTTCCTTGTTGTTAAACCTGTACACTAAGAACAAAGAAGAAAGTTAACAAAAAATGTAAATCTAAAAAGGGAATAACTTACCGTCCCTCCCCGGCAACGGTGCCAAAATTTGATTGAGAAAAACCTACACACAAAATTATAGAATTTCAGAACTTTATAACAGTAGTGCAAGTACACAATTCTACCGTAATAGCAAGTGGCTATGCGGGTCGTGATCTACAAGGAAGGACTAACGATAGAAGCTTTTTTAGCAAGTTCTCTTTTAAGTTACATTCAATGGTTAAAGATCTTCTTCTAGTTCTTTAAAAGAAAAGAAAAAAATAATTTAAAGTTAAGTTAGGAAGAAAGTGGTAGAATGAGAAGGTGGAGAAAATAGAAATAGATATATACAAAGAAATTGAAAAAGAGTGATAAAAGAGTTGGTGTTGGTGATCTAAACTAAAAGTTACAAGAAAGAAAGAAAAACTTAAAAGAAATGCTTACTTACCTCTTTGGTACCTTCTTACCTTTGACCCGTATCGACGATTTACCTTTTCTTGAAGGCGAGCGAAGTATGACATATAGGATTTTCCCCATTCCCGATTTACACTACAAATTGAATGGGCAAGCTACACTAGCATAGGAATGGCTATCCATCATCATAAGCCATTAACGACATTTGCAAGAGCAAGGCAACTTCGAGGCCATCGGAGTCATTTGGATTCACAAGCACAGCAGAGGAAAGCAAATGAAAACAAGAGTAACAAAGAAAAAGAAACCTTGATTTGATTCAAATAATAATGAAAGAAAAGACTTACTTACACCGGTGTCACCAACAGTACAAGCTTAATCTTATTCCTCCATGAAACTCTCATCTCCTCTCAGTTACATAAATAAAATAAAAATTACATAAAAGAAAATAAAAAACCTAAGTTACAAACTACAAAATAGCTTAACTTCTACTCTCTGCTTGGTCGTTCCCTCTGCCTCAGATGTGTGGGGTATTTATAGGATAGAAATGGATAAGAAAATGAGTCTAAAGATAAGGGGAGCTGACTATTTCTGAATTTGAATCCTCCCCTTATCTCCAAACTTGATTTGATGTGGATATTCAGTTTTGATCTGCAGCTTATTGGCGTATTGATTGCTGAATATAAGTTATCAAATGAGAGAATTTGAAATAGTGATCAACTTAGGAGTTGTAACCCTTTAAGTCTTCATTCTGGATCATCTTGAATCATCAGATATGAGTTTCGGTAGCAAAAGTTATGATTCAAATACTAAAATGTATTTAGTCAGAATCTGAGTCAAAATTGCTTTATCTCATCCGTTGATCTTCTCCCTATCCATTTATCCCTTTCGATTGGTCTATATTTGACGTTATCCTCGGTTGATCTTTAGCTTTAACCACTTAATTCACCAAAAATTGAATTTAACTAACTGGATTTAGGATCATCCTCCTCTAACCAATAAGATCTAGTTAAATCTGACTTTAACTGATATTTATTTGATTTTATCCTCTTTCTCCCATGATTATCTTTTGCAAAATAGACATTTAAGACAAGAAATTTAGCATATTTATTACATGATAAATGTGAAAATGTAATAAAGAATAATGCAATAAATGTGTGCAATCAGTTATTCAAATACTAAAATGTATCCAGTCTGAATCTGAGTCAAAATTGCTTCATCTCATCCGTTGATCTTCTCTCTATCCATTTAGCCCTTTCGATTTTGAATTTAGACTCTGTATTTGACGTTATCTTCAGTTGAACATTTAGCCCAATTCTTGATTTGTTCTGGATGTGGTGATATCCTTATAGATATTTAAGTTAATCGAATTGATTCACCAAAATCTAATTTTTAACTGACTAGATCTGGGATCGTCCTCAGCTAACCAAATAGATCCAGTTAAATCTGATTTTAACTGGTATTTATTTAGTTTAATTCTCTTTCTTTCTATGATTATCTTCTGAAAAATAGACATTTAATATAAGAAAATTAGCAGATTTATTACAGGATAAATATAGGAGTGTAATGAAAAGAATGCAAAATATGTGTACGATCACATCTTCCAAGTTTTAAACAAGTTTTTGGTGCTAAATTCTATATCTTTATTTAGTTTCAAAGTTTTGAAAAATCAATGAAAAACAAGTTTTGAGAATTCTAGTTTTGTTCTTCAATTTCTTCATCTATCTAGAAGTTTTTCTCAAGAGTTTTCTTTGTGTTTTCTTTTTCAAAAACTTTGTGCACTCACATACTTGAGCTTTTCATTGCAAATATATCCTCTAGGATCTTGTATTATGAGAGGTTTTGTTTGTGGCCTTTTAAGATCACCAAGTCTTTGTTTGTGATCTAAGTGATCACCAAGTTATAATCTTTTCTTTGCTATATACTTGGCTTTGTGCCTACCTTCTTGTGTAGAGATATGAGAGTTGGAGTTGTGTACTCCTCGTTTTGTAAGTTGTAATTCCTCGGTGGAGGTCCCTTTGTTGAAGATCCTTGTTGGTGGATATACGAAAATCCTTCTATGTGAAGGCGGGGACGTAGAGCGATGGCTCGAACCTCGAAACATGTCCTTGGAGTTTATATTTGGATCTTTCTCTCTCAACTTTCTACTCTCTTTATATCTTGCATTGCTATTATTGCTTATATTTATACATGCTAGATATTATTTGTGTGCTCACACTAGTATTCAACCAAGAGAGCTATCGAAGCACCTCAACTCATAATTTAGAGGAATCATGAGGAGAAGTTTTAGAGGCCTTCACGAGGAATTCAGACTCACTCTTGGTTATGCATTGTGTGTTAGTGTAAAAGTTTTAATTCTGTAAGTTTTAATTCTATATTATTCGTTATTAGATTAGCACTACACCTATTCACCCCCCTCTAAGTGTTTTTTTTCAAAGTTTTGATAATCCTATGGCTTATAGATTACTTAAATTTTTACATTAATACTTCAAATATTTTTTCCTTCAAAATGCGTTTTTAAAAATACTAATACTTTTTTCTTTATTTATGAATTTTATGGGTGCAATCCACTAAAAAAACCTCACGAGACAAAACTCATCCTCTATGGGTAACCTAGAGGTTTAACAACTTATTGCACGTGCTAAGTCCAGATTCTTATAAAAGTGAATTAGGTTAGGTTAGCTCTACTGTTTGTTTTGCTTCAGGACGAGCAAAAGATAGGTGTAGGGGTGTGATTGTACACGTGCATTACATGATTTCATATCATATGTGTCACATTTCTGCATTTATGTTTAAATAAAACTCTGCTATTTAATATATTTTCATGTTTAGTGACGTGCAATGTAATTAAGGGAGAAAAGAGAGAGATTGACAGATTTATCCAATTAAATCCAAAAGTTCCAAAGAAAAGGGATCGATTCAAATCCAGAGGTTTTAAAAGTCATCTTATATAAAGACCAGATCTATCAGCTGAGATAATACCAATTAAAATACAAGTAAAAATAGATTTTTTGAAATTGGTTGAGTTGAAGATCAAAGGATATATGGTCAAATCTAAAGCAGAAATTTAAAATCCAAAAGGATAAAAGGATGGAACAAAGATCAACAGAGGAGCGCTCCCCAGACCCTGGCCCAATGGCTAGGATATGGCCGCGAAAACGTAGGGTTTGAATTAGGGGGAGCATTTCTCCCCTATCTCTTTACTCTATTCCTTTTTCCCTTTTCCCTATAAATACATGTATCTTTAAAAGGCAGAGGCACGAACTCTAGCAGAGAGCTTTAGTTTAGTTTAGCTTAGGTTTTTATTTCATTTCCAATGAAATTTTCATTTTTATTTTAGGTTAGAGGGAGTTACATGAGAGAAAAAGAATTGTAATTAGAGTGACACTGTTGTAATTCTTTTTCAAGAGAGAATTGTATTGAAGTAACATCAATAGAGTTTTCTACTTTTCTTCATCGTACTCGATCTAGCCAAGCTCAAGCGTTCAAGTTACTCTTTCTATCTGCTTACTTTATTTTACACTGAGATAAATCTTCATTATGATGCAACAATAGAGGTAAATATTCTTTTTATTTCTTCCCATTCATTAGTTTAGAATTCCACTTCAAAACCAATATTTTTCTCTTTATTTAGTCTTTCCTTTTCTTTTGTAAATAAAATAACAACAATAACACCACCATCTCTGCTTCTATCATCTTCTTCTTAATTTAACCTAACTTTATTTGTTTTCTTTTACCAAAACTGAGAAGAACTTTTAAACTCATTTTTTTAACTTAAAAGAAGAAACTTACACAAAGCTTCCATTGCAGTCCCTCCTTATGGATCACGACCCGCATAGCCACTTGCTATAGTGATAAAATTGAGAACCTAGCATTGTTCTAAAAATTTTGTATTTTTCTGTACAGGTTGTGCTCGATCAAGCCTGTAACCACTTCTCATCTAGTGCTTCAAGTTCTTGGAGAACCAATGGTTGTCTTCATCAGAAGCAACACGAAGTGATGGTATTTTAATCTCCAAAGGTATGACTGCTTCACACCCATACACCAGAGAAAAAGGCGTATTGCCTATTGGGTTTCGGACTGTCATTAGATAGGCCCAAAGACATTCACTGAGCTTCTCGTTCCAATCTCATTTGCTTGCAGAGATGAACTTTTTGAGGAGCTTAATGATTGTCTTGTTGAATATTTTACTAACCCGTTGGCGGTGGGGTTATATGCAGTTGAGACGACATTCTGAATTCGGTATTTATTACAAAATTGATAATATGATTGGCTTGCAAACTGAGGACCATTGTCATGGATGATTCTTCGGGGGACACAAAATCAGTGGATGACGGTGTTTGATGAAGTTAAGAATGTTATTCATTTTAACTTCAGCGAGTGGTACAGCTTCTGCCCACTTTGAAAAGTAATCAATTATCACAAAGATGAACTGATGGCCTTTAACCGATGGAGGACTAATTGGTCCAATTACATTAATTCCCCAGGCTTCAAATGGCCATGCTATGACTGTGGGGTAGAGCAGCTCTAGGGGTTGGTGTATAAAATCCGCATGAATTTGATAGGCCTTACACCTTTATGTGTATTTGATGCATCGGTGGTCATAGTCGACCAATAATAATCGAGTCGGTATGATCGATCCTTGAGCTTCGGATCTGGTTGATGAGCTCCATATATACCGTCGTGAGCCTTTTTAATTACTTCTTGTGCTTCCAAATTGGATAGACACCGAAGATTACCGTCGTATGAACGACGGTATAGCGTCCTTGCCACTGCATCATAATAGAACTGAGTAAATCTTCATCTAACAGAAGCTGCTTTCCTGAGGTCATCGGGCAAAATGTCATGCAAGATATAGTCAATGATCGGTAATCGTCAGTCCCTTAGTTCAAAGTTTGTCGAAGTTGTATGAACTTCGCTAACCTCTAAACTGTACTTCAGACAGAAGAGATGACGAATGACCACCATAAGATGGTAAGTGGTATCAGCGGGTAAAGCCAAGGTAGCTGCGAGCGCAGCTAAAGCATCTGCCTTTGTATTTTAAAAGGGAGATATATGACTGATATAGAAGCCATCAAATGAATCAGTCAACTTAATAGCTAGATGGTGAAAAGGTATCAGGTCTTCATGACGGACCTCATATTCACTTTTGACTTGGTTGATGATCAATTTGGAGTCACCATAAGCTTCAAGGTATCATATCCCCATTTGTTGAGTGAGTTGGAGGTCATTGAGCAAGGCATTGTACTCAGCTATGTTATTAGAGCAAGGTTCCATCAGTGAGAATGCACGAGGAAGGACGTGATTTTCAGGTGAAACAAATATCACCCCCACTCCGACGACAGTCTTGCCCTTTGAGCCGGTTCTTGATGCACTAACATTTGCCATACATCATCACTTGAAATCATATTGGCTTCGATAACTTCATCCGAGATATCTTCATTCAACTTTGAAGTCTCCGAAACTAGATGAGCTGCTAAGAAGTCTGTGAGGGCTTGATCCTTGATGGCCTTCTAGGGTATGAAGGTCATGTCATATTAGGATAGCAGTATGGCTCAATTAGTCAATCTAGAGTTCAAAGAACTTGGCTTTGTCATAAGAATTTGTAGAGGGCTGATTCTTGAAATGACATGAATGGTCTGCCCGACCAAGTAATGTTGTGTCATCTAGATGGCGAAGATGAGAGCAAGGCACTCTTTTTCGACTGGGTAGTAGCGAATTTTAGCCCAAATCAAGGTTCTGCTGAGATAATAGATGGCTCTCTTGACACCTTCATCATTTTTCTGTGAAAGCAGAGCAACTAAAGAATGGTCCATGGCTCTTACATAGGGTAAGAATGGTTTTCCTGAAATAGGAGATGCCAGGACCGGAGGCTTAGTGAGATATTCTTTGATATCTTTAAAAGCTTTTTGACAAGTGTCATCCCAGACAAAAATACGCCCTTCTTCATTAGCCATGTAAACGGTTGACAAGCGATCGGATAGATTTATGATGAATCTATGGATGTAGGTCAGTCTGCCTTATAGACCCCTGAGTTCTTTGAGATTCTTTGGAGGCTGTATATCTTGGATGGCATTGATCATGAATTCCTTTGGATGTGACAATGAATCTAAGAAACTTGCCACTTGAAACTCCTAAGAAAGACTTTGTCGGGTTCATCATCAGTTGATGAGCCCGCTGAGATCGAACATCGTCCTCAAGTTATGGAGATGGTTGTTCTTGTCACGACTTCTGATTGTAATATCGTCGACATAGCACTCCACTGTCTTTCGTAGGTGATTACAGAAGATTGTGCTCATTACACGTTGGTAGGTTGCACCTGCGTTCTTTAAGCCGAACGGCATTACCATATAGCAAAACACTCCCAACGGGGTTCGGAATGACGTATGATTTTCATTATTCGGGTACATCTTGATTTGATTGTACCATGAAAAGCCATCCATAAAAGATATCCTTTCAAAATCATATATATTGTTAATCATGACATCAGTGATGGGTAATGAAAATTCATCTTTAGGACAAGCTATATTAAGATCACGAAAGTCGATACAGACTCAAATCTTTTCATTCTTTTTAAGGACAGGCACAATGTTAGCAACCCAGTTTGAGTGTTATTCCTCTCGAATGAAACCACATTTGATAAGTTTTTGAACTTCAGCTTTGATTGCCTCTATGATGTCAGGTCAGAATCGTTGTTGTTGTTGTTTGATCAGCTTAGCATCCGGTTTGATATTGAGACGATGCATGGCCACCTGAGGATCAAGACCAGGCATGTCTTCAAAGCTCCAAGCAAAGACGTCTATATATTCTTTTATAAGAGACATAAGGTCTTGCTTCTTCATCGATGATAAACTATCGCTTATAGAGATGAGCTTCGGGTACGTTTGATCACCCACATCGATTTGGATTACTTTATCCTCAGTAGGGGATCGTGTTGCTCAAAATGCTTCTTCCATTGAAGATCAAGTTGCTGAGATCAGTGTCAAATGGCTCAATGTCCTCATCTTGTTCCACCTGACTGGTTGATGTCATATTGGGGAAGAGTTTTTTGAAGGCAACCCCTACACTTATGTTAGACTCCCAGTCTGATGAGTCTGAGGAATGTGATGGTAGAGACTTTTCAAATTTCAAATTAGATTGAACAGATGGGGTAAAGTATCCCAACCCCCTGCGAGTCTGATCGTCGTAGTTGGCAGGCTTTTCTTTCGGTACGAAAGGTTGTAGAGGGATGCGTCGTCCCTTTCTGAAATTCAAGTTTTCACCGTGATGTAAGTCGTACCCATTTCTTTCATCATACAATGTGCCGATCGTGCATAGTGAAAGAACTGTGAGGGCTCCAAGTCTTTGTCTGACTCGTTCGATGTAGTAATCTGATTAGTCTTTAATATTGCATATTTCATACCACATCTTCACATTTATTTTATATAAAAATATTGTTAATAATAGTTTTCTTATGTGTTCCTAGGTCCATGATGTGGAATGAAGAAGAAGCCCAAAATCCTATTTATTTGGTGATTTAAAGACTACAAAAATAGCCATTGACTTTGGAAGGAGGATTTGTCAAAACAAGGTGCAGAAAATCAGAAAGTAGTAGGGGGACAAGTAGGGGGACACAACATCAGTACATAGCGGTGGTGCCACGCCTGAAGTGCCAGAAGCGTCGTTGCGGCCGTACTGGCGCGGCTGCTCCAGTACTTCGGGCTAGGGATTTTCTCCCGGCCCCTTTCCTCCTGGTGCCTATAAAAACCCCCTTGGTTTTTTCAGACAGGAGATATCCAGAGAATAGGAGTTCTTGTTAGTTTGTAGTTGTATTTTCCTTTGCTTTCTTGTATCTCTCTTTGTTTCTTGTATTAGGGTAGCCATTAGAGTGAGTGAGAGAGAGAGAGAGAGAGAGAGAGAGTTAAGCTTGTATCTTGAAGGTGAAAATCAAATACAAGTGAAGTTCTTCCTTTACCACATTGTTCTTTGTATTTTTACCTTACTTTTACTTGCACTAGTTTAGTATGTTTCTCTCCTTTTATCTTCTCTTTTGTTTTCATTTACCATGGCTAACTAGCTTCTTTATAGCATAGCTAACTAACTACTAACACACTAACCTCTAGTAACTTGCTTGAATAACCCATTTGAATCAATAAGTGTCAAATAAGTCTTGTGCAAATAAAAGTTATGATATCTTATGATGAGAAATTTTAATTCTAACTTACTAACAAGTAGACTTACTTATTTCATGCTTGACTCCTAAGTTTTTGATGATCTATAGAAGTTGTAACTCTACTTGTTTTTTTTGTAAGTTAGTGGAACTCTCATACATCCTTGACGATACCAATAGTGCACTTGTTTCTTCCGCCATGCTTGCCTTCAAATGGATCTTGACGGAGGAATGTTCGAGTTTTGCCGTGTGAAGCAAGGTGATGGGAGGAACTTTCATTCGATTTACCACATGAAAAGTTCTTATACATAAGGTTTGTGATTGCCTATGATCCATTGTGAGGCCATGTCTTCAAGAAGTTAGAGGTTAGTGAGAGCAATTAGTAGAAGATTAGCATGCATCTTTTTCATCTCTAAAATACAAAACACTTTTTCAATACCAAAATATATCAAACCATCTCTACAATCTTTCTTGTTTTTCTTTCAATTCATTATTTAAACAAAGAAACATCTTTTCCACGAACAAAGAAGACCGCACATCAAGCTTCTATTGCCCCCCTCCTTGTGGATACAACCCGTATAGCCACTTTGCTATCATGGTAGAATTGCTAAAGCTGTAACGTCGACCATCACTTTTTTACTTCTTCTTGTGCATGTTTTTTGGTGATTATAATCCAATATCGGACTTTACCAATATGATTAGTGATTGTCCTTCTTAGAAGGTGGAACTATAAACACAGATCCATTATTCTCCTCTATGTGCATGCGTGTTGTTGACATTGGCAGAGGCATGTATAGAGGACTCATGTCAACAGGACTACTTATATCATCACAACACAAAGAATAATTGGAATTGACATTTTCATTAAGGACCCATTCGTCACCATTGTCGGCGGAATTATTACAATCAGGATCACTAAGATATGCTATAATTGGTTCTTCATCAAAAGAAACTGCTAGATCATCTCCTGATTCTGAGTCCGCTTCGTTGCCGCTATCGACGTCGCCTAGCAATGATTTTTTCACCACTTTACCATTCTCTTTATAAAGTAGAGAATCATTAAAGTAGTTCTCCACTCCTTTGAACGGCTGCGTTTCGGCAAACATCGTCCTGACCATCGCCTTGTCATCCACATATTTAAAACATTAATGGAGTGTGAAAGGCACAATTTAGTTGGCGTGGATCCAAGGCCGTCCAAGCAAGAGATTGTAAGACGTGTCGGGGTCAATGACATAACACGTCACTTCTGATTTTAAGCTCCAATTTGACACCGGAGACAAATCTTGCCCAGAGAGTGACTACTCCCGGTATTCAAGCCATATATGGTCATAGTCATAGTTAACAACCTGCTCAGTGAGATGTTGAGAAAACAAAGAAGTCTTTTGGGGATGATGCTTAAAGCAGACCCCGGGTCAACTTGTATTCTCTCGATGTGTGTGGACCCAATGTACCATGTGTAGTACAAAGGTCTGTCATGTTGATTGTCCTTGAGGAGCATGTCTTCAGGAGTGAAGGTGATACAGGGTACTTTCTGTTGCATCATGTGACATTGGGGACATAAAGCTCCATCATCCTTCGCAGGGATTGAAGTCACTTGTGTCAGAATGATTCTGAATCAGCAAGCTCATCCCTAAGTGCCTCTCTCATTTTCTTCGAGAGGTGGAGTAGCTCGTGCAGGGTAATACGAGCTAAAATATTGGCCAATTGTGCCAATATGTCAAAGCGGAAAGGAATATTGAGTCCTCGGAAGGATTCTTCTTCAAAGATTCATCAAATTGAATCTCCTTCTGCTTCTCTTTGTCCTTAGGCACTAGGACTTGGACAAGTGCGCGATTCTTGACGTCGTTGGTTGTTGTACCCCGTCGGGTATCTGGTCGTACTGTCGCAAGTATTGTTTGTCAGAACGTGTGCCCACCGGCTGCAAGGTAACTGGCTGTGTTGCTAAGGCAAGCTTCTTTCCTTTTAAGTCACTGAGAGAGGCTCACAGAGTCATCATTTGTTGTGAGAGAGATGACATTGCATGACTTGTCATTGAGCTTGAGCTTGCTAATTTTCCATTGCTTATCTTTGATGATATCTGAGTGGACCCACATGATCTCCAAATTCTGTAGTTATTGGAATGAGGCCCTTAGCTTTCTGCTTTTTAGCCATCGATTGATCATGTCCAATCTGGTTTTAGGGACTGGGACCAATCCATCTTGGACAGTCATCTTTGAAGGGGTCCCAAAATTAAGAGTCACCATGTTGGCGATGACTTTCTTTTGTTCTGACTTGAGAGTCAGAACTCTAGCATCCACCAATGCTTGGACTTATCCTTGAGGACAAAGCATCTGCGGGTAGGATAATGCACCATCCTATGAAAGAGGTAGTAATTGGGATCACTTGTACGCCCTACTTCATTAGATCGCCAAACTTCAGGTAACTTGAGTTTATTATCCTTGTGAAGTAAGTGGAAGATTGTCACCACCTGCTCATCTTTGAAGGAGTACATCTTTGGTGAGAATTTGAACTCCTGATTGCCATTAGTGCTGCTCTTCTATTTTGGTTGAGCTCCCCCTGATAACTCAATGGCCATGATTTCTTTTTTCTTGGATTGGGAAGATTGGGTTGCATCACGTCCCTTGGGTTGACCCCCCACTTGTTCTTGGGCACTGAGGATTCAAACTTCTTATCTGATTTCTCGGCTATCTCACCTTGCTCCATGAGCTTCTTCCATGTATGGGTTTTGACAGCTCTCATATGTATTTCTACTCTGTCGAGAAAATTATGTCGACATGTCCAGACATGGGCAATGGCATGCCAGTGAGGCACATAAGAGAAAGGTTGCTAAATCTCTCAATGTATTCCTGTACGAATTCTCCTTCTTTCTGGGCCGTCGAGAGGAGCATATCCATGGTTACTTCGGTGTCATCCTCATAGAATCGACAGAGGAACCGGGTTTTCAGGTCAACCCAAGAATTGATGGAGCCGCTGGGCAAGCTCTTGAACCAATCAAAGGCTACCCCCTTAAAGGTGCTGATGAATAGTTAGCCATGATGGCATCGTTATCTATTACATTATCGGTTTGAGACCGGAAGTAACAGATATGCTGGTTGGGTGAACTCTTGCCATCATACGTGTGCAACGTAGGTGGATTGAACTTCGGTAGGTGCAACACTGAATCCCATTCCAGTGGGTAAGAACGAATCATTCCTACTTTCTTTAGTTTATCCCTCTGGGTTAGGGATGCAATCTGATATTGTATGCTTTTAATGACCTCGGCATCGATGGAGGAGCTTTCCTTCGACTTTTGTTCTTAGGATGTCCATCGTTGTTGGGCTCCTCTTCATCGCGATTGCACCTAGTGTCATTGGTGTTCCAATTGACCAAAAGCTGAGTTAACATCAACTAGATGTTTTCCAAGGCTTCCTGCTGAGCCCTGAAAGCCTGCTCATGTGCCTCTATCCGTCGACGAAGATCATCATTATTGTTGTCAGCCATATTAGCCGATACAAACTCCATTCGCACTGAGCTGATGGTAGCTGAAGAAGAGTATCCACTAGCCTCCTTCTCATCATAAGACCATTGAAAATATTCCTTAATGGTGTTGGTGACACAACCCATGTAGATGAAGAAGGTTGTCTGTAGTTGTAGGGTATTTCTACCCTAGAGTGAGTACCTTGGAAGGCACCCTCTTGTTCCACCAGAACTTAACTTAAGACGGGGCTATAATCACAGTCTGAGAAGCTAGCTGGAGCAGTATAAGCCCCTTGTCTCCTTCGTCGGGACCGAAATAGATCCCTTCATCTGCTTCATGTTAACTAAGATAGTTGTAAGATGGACCACTTTTGTTATCTTCTTTTTCTGAGACTTGGTCTTCTCAGAAGTTTAGACTGACAACCTATTGAACACCGATTGCTGACTTGAAGGAGAAGTTATGGGAATTATCTCCAAATAACAATGGACGGAGCGGACTGTCACAAGTTGACACCCTGCTTCTTCACACTGGGATGGCTAGATGTGAACTGACCCTTCAGAGCGGAGTTTCTGTTTATGATTCAAAAATTTTCATAAATCAGTATTAACCAGGCTTAACCGATCCAACACAAAGACCCAGGAAGGCTGAGATTTTGCCTCCTTAGGCTGAAAAGTCTTCAGCTTAGCATTGAAAATGGCCTTCTTGGATGTAAGTGAAGTTAGAATAGCTATGCCTGAAAAGGTAGCTTTGCAAGGTGAAGCTACTATTTAGCTCTGTCTTTGAAAGTGAGCTTAGCTCTGCGTAGTAGAGTTCTTTCTTTGAGTGAGGCTAAAATATCCTCACTATTAGCACTCATTGGTGCTTTATCTTTAATCTAACGGCTAAGATCATTAACACTTAGTGCTTTAATTCTAGCCTTACGACTGAGAACTTTTTAGCACTTTGTGCTGGCAGTGGGAGTGAAGCTGCATCAGCAACGCTATCGGCACAAAAAGGTTCTTTGGCCTCTGCCTCGCATGATAGGTGAGGCTGAACTCTGCAAAGAGCTGAGTTAGCTTCACCAAATGTTTTGTCAAGAGATTTTTCTCTAGCCTCGCTTAAGACTAAGGATTTTGCAATCCGCATAGCTTGGCAGAGGCTGTTTTAGGTTCGCTGGGAACCTTTGTAGCCTCGCGTGCAACGTTAGTACGTTGGCGTGAGGCTATTTTGTCTCTGTTGAGACTGTGTTGACTCAAATAGAGTCTGTTTAGTGTCACGTGAGGTTGTAATAAGCTTGGAGAGAGACTTATCTCAATAGAGACTTGCTTCTAAGAGGCAGCCAGAGGGGCTCTGGCTATGCTGACCTTCATATGCTTGTGCACATGCAGGGAATTTGTGTTACCCCCAGAGAGAAATTGTTCGAATTTCTCTTGGTCAAAGTTGATGACCATTGTCTCTGCAGTAGACCTAACGTCACATTGCAGCATTTGATTCTCAACAGTGGAGAATGCAGTCCCCAGCGGAGTCGCCATCTTGTTTTTCATTAATTGAATGTTAGAAAACTTACAAAATTTTGAAGAGAAATTACAAGTAAAAAAGATAATTACAAGAACTCTCTTCTAGAATTTCTGAGAAAGTGTTCAGTAGAAGTCTGATCAGCGCGCGACCACTTTGTTTCGTTGATGATATGATCAATCGAGTCTTGAGGATTTCCTTCTCGCCTGGTTTCAGAAATTTCTTGAGAGAGAAAGATCTTAGGGTATTAGCACCCTGAATTTATCCTTGTAGGAATAGAGAAGTGATTCTCTGAATTCTTGAAAGCGAGAGAGTAGATCTCTTGATTTGCCAAAGTGCTGCCATGATGCTCTTTTTTCTCAGCCTTAAATCTCTGCCAATATGCTGCCAATATTCTCTCTTGAGCTCATACCAAGAACGAGCTATTTATAGGCTCTCAGGGATGTAACTGCTCCTAAAATTCAGCAAGACTGGTGATAGTCTATTAGCCTCATGCCTGAGGCTATTGTGAGCTTCATGTGAGACTAGAAAGCTTCATGCTGTACACTGTCTAAAAATCACTAAAGACAAGTCATCGGATAATAGAGTCCATGCTTCAGATGCGAGGCTAATCAAAGCCACTCGTGCAAAGCCAAGATGCAGGCCTCGAAGCCCGCATCTCGACACTACTGCAATGCCAAGATGCAGAGCTTAAAGCCCGCACCACTTCAGTGCTCAGACACAAAGTTTGAAGCCCGCGTCAAAGATACGAAGCTCGAGGCATGCATCTAATATCTCGTCAATAAGAAAACACAGAGTTTGAGGCTTGCATTCAACACCACCGCAGCGCCCAAACGCGGAGCTTGAGACCCACATCTAGCATCACCTCAACGACTAAACGTAGAGCTCAAGCTCGTGTTTCAACTGCAGAGGAGCCCTGTGTCTCAGTTATAACTACCCCCATTACTGGGTCAAGTATTGCCCAGGTAGTGAGGAGAGTTAACCCCCATTATGGAGGTTTTTTAAGGGATAGTTTTACCCCTAGAGCCCCCTATAAATAGCAAAAGCTGCTATTGAAAAGGGGTCAGAATTTTTAGCTGAGGAAGATTAGCTTTATAAAGAGTTTAACTCTTCTACACCAACTTGCTGAGTTCAAGCTTTTACCTAAGTCTCTTTAAGATTTCATTAGATAGGAACTGTGCTACTCCATCTGTGATCCAAGGAGAAGAGTTTTGAAGAAGCTTGACGTTCACCCGGTCAACAGAAAACAAGATTCATTTTCACCACTATGCAAAGAACCCAACCTTAAGCAAAGAAAAGATCAGAGCTTAAGTGTCTTCTCTCTCTTGTGTTGTAACTTTTCATTGATTCAAAAAAATTTTACAATACCCCATTCAAATTTTCTCCCCGTATAAGATATGGCGACTCCGCTAGGGACTACTTTCTCCACTGATGAGCAAGTTGTGGCACAAGATGTGTCAACTTCATGAAAAAATGGTCGAGTCACTTGTCATGAAATTCGACCAGGCAAAGTACGAGGAGTTTCTCTTCTGGCTCCAAGAGCCCCAGCGTGGCGCGACAATACTGTAGGGTCTTCTCAGAGATCTGCTCCCAAGTCTCTTCAGAGATTTTCCCAAAGATGGCCTGCACAAACAGCGTCATTTCTGGCCGCGTTGCGTGCGTGGCCCTCGTCAACATCTTCCATGAGACCCGGGAGGCCAACGTCGTTGAAGGCCACTCTTGCCACGTCCCTCCTCTTAACATTCCTCAGCTCCAGGTTACTAGGGGTTCCCAATAACCCATAAAGCATAACTAGAATGCTGAACGTCGACAAAGACATCACACACATCGATAACAGATTGAAGAATCAGGAAAAATCATCTATCCAGCAGATACAGGACGCGAGGCTCAGACCCGCGTCTCTTCTAAACTGCATCAGACGCGCAAAGTCTGCGTCAGGATACCAAAATGCAGAGCTCAAGAGGCTCGCGTTTCTAAAACCCTACCTCACAGATGCGATGTCCGCGTCTCTTCTCAGAGATATGAGACTCACGTCTCTATGTCAGAACACGGGACTTATGAAGTCCGTGTTTCTCAAGTGTCACCAAGCAAAAACGACAATCAGCAACGCGAGGTCCGCGTCTCTTCTCAGTAGAGGCACCAGATCCGCATCTCAAAGCCAAAATGCGAGAGCCGCGTATATTTTACAAAATTTGAACTTTGCGTCTCTGAACCCTCACCCCTTAGATTTGCGTCTCAGAGCTGTGATGCAAGGTTAATATTCACTCTCCAATATCAAAGGTCAGAAGGGAGCTGAAAAGTCCTCATCCTCAGAGACTCGAGGCTGATCTCTTCGATTCCCCTCCGACGTATCTAAGGGACTACTTGACAAAGAAGAGAAGTGTTCATCAAATCACTCCACAATGCTGCTGTAAATGACTCATCATAGCGGTGCTCTCTGAATGCCACTGCAGCTTGCATGCAAACAAATAGTCAGTGTTCAACCGGTTATCATCTATGTCAGTCTTTCGCTCAGCCAAAAGGCGTCATTCCCGCACAAGGAGAACCTTCTCTGATGCGGGATACCCTGAAGTTACTGCAAACATGATGGGTCTAAGCATTATGCCAAACAGAACTAAGGAGAAGCAGCCAATAGTCAGCTCCGATAAGTTGATCGGTAAAAAGCAAGCACAAGAATAAGTAAAAAGAGTGTGGGTCGATGTTACTGCTTTTGCGATTCTTTCGTAGTAGTGAAGTGGCTATACGAGTCGTATCCACAAGGAGGAGAGCGATGAAAGCTTGATGCGGCTTCTTTGTTCAAGAAAAGAGAAATTCTTTGTTTCAAATAAAGAATTGGAAAATGAAAACAAGTTGGTTTCAAAAATTGTTTTAGAATGATTTGGTGGTTTGTAAAATTAGATTTTCTTAATGGTAAAAACGTATGGCTAACTTTCTACTAAGTGCTCCCACTAATCCTTAACTTCTTAAAGATGTAGCCTTACGATGGATCATAGGCAAGCATAACCCTTATGCATAGGAACTATTCACGTGAAAATTGAGTGAAAATTCTTCCTTTAACTTTAGCTTTACATGGAAAAAACTTGGATCTTCCTTTATCAAGATCCAATAGAAGGCGAGAATATGGGAAGACACAAGTGCACTAATGATATCGGCAAAGTTAAAAAGAAAATCTCTAACTTACAAAAAACAAGCACAAAGTTTAAACTCCATAGATCATCAAAAACCCGTTAAGCATGAAATATAAGAGAGCTAATACTTGTAAGTAAGTTAGAGTTAGAACCCTCGTCTTAAGATGTCATAGCTCTCATTTGCACAAGGATTGTTTGACACTATTGACTCATTTAGGTTATCAATCAAGTTGTTAGAGATTAGTGGGTTAGTAGTTAGTTAGCCATGCAATGGAAGAGTTAGTTAGACATGTAGTAAAAGAAACAACAAAAGAAAAGAAGGAAAGAGAGGGAAAGTTACATTACAACAAGAAAGTAAAAGCAAATGAAAAACACAAGTAAATGAAAATAAGAAAGAGAAGTAGTTACTTGTATTAGCTTGTCACCCTTCAAATATAACTTTTACACACTCTCTCTTTCACTCTAATGGCTAAACTAAAACTAGAAGAAGAAGAACAACAACAACTAAACTCCAAAATCAAACTAACATAAAGATCCTAAAGCTCTGGATCTGCTTCTCTTCAGACCCTAGGGGGGTATTTATAGGCACCAGGAGAAAGGGGGTCAGGGGGACGACCCTTGGCCCAAAGCCTGGGCGCGCCCGCGCCCGTACGACCATGGAAACGCGGCCATGCCAGGGCGGCGCGCGCCTGGCTTTGGGCAGCGTGTTGTCCTTTCTGTCCCCTATCAGGTTGATCTTCTAGTTTCTAGATTTGATGCCTTGGGCTGACAAAATCTCCACTCTAAATTCAATGGCTACTGGTAGGCCTTTAATCACCCATTAAATGGTAATTTAGGGCCTTCTTCTTCATTTACACACCATGGACCTAGGATCAAGCAAGCAAAGCTTTATTAGCAAAATTTTATATCAAATAATATGCGGATGTGATAAAAATTATACAAAATTAGAGACTAATCACACCCCTACACTTATCTTTTTGCTCATCCCGAGCAAAATAAAAATAAGAAAATTATTACACCACTTTCGCAGGTGACGCGATTGCACTGAGCATGTGCAACAAGCCTTTAAACCTCTAGGTTTCCCCTAGAGGAGGAGTGTTGTCTCCTGAGGGTTTTCAGCGGATTACACCCACAAAATCTAGTAAGTGAAAAATATTTAGTTGTCAGCAAACCTCTTTCAAGAAAAAGAACTTTCAATCATCTAAGTAAAAATGACCGAATGATGTAAGAATTAGGTTCACCCTCATAAGTCCTCCTATACTTTAGCCTTCATAAAAGAAGAAATTATGATTTTTCTTTAAATTTAGAAAGGATCTTATACCTCTAACTCATTATGTTATTTTGCTTTAGATAGATATGCATAATGTGCAAGTGTGATGTGCTTGGGATTTTTCAACTTAACTTTGAATATCATTTAATTTTATTAATCTTTATCTATTATTCTTTGTTTCATTAGGCTTTCTACTTTACTCATGTAACACATATCAAACTGACGACTCCCAAACCAGATGGTTTTAGGGCACCAGGTGGAAAAACACCCCTCAGGTCAATATGCAAGTAGAGTAGGCCACGAAATCAAGATTTACTTATATATTATATATTGATTTATTATTTTTTTGGCGTGAGTAATCATGCTTCTTGAGGCACAATTATCCAGCGTTTTATTTTTTCAGAGTAGTGTCTCTAAATCCCAAGCATGTGTGTGTGGTTTATGCATATTCTACTAAGGCTAAATAAAAGGTATGAGTTATTTTCTTTATACCTCCCAACTCTTAATCAAACCAATCTTTCTTGTTTATTTAGGAAAAAATAAAGATTCATTAATAAGGTTCCCTTAATTCCTACAACCTTTTGGTATTTTTATAAAGAGTATGAAATTTCTTTTCAATATGGAGATTTTTTTTGGTAAAAAGAAAAGAAAAAGTGTTAGCACCCCCCCCCCCCCCACACCAATCTAATGCATTGTCCTCAATGAATGTTTATGTGAATGCAAATGCAATAAATAGGGTGAAGAAATGATGTCACCGTTTTCATTGATTCGGGTAGGCCAAGTATGAATAGGCTAAAGAAATGTCAAAAAATGTAGAAGGGGTAAGCATATAAACAATAAGAATTTTTTTTTTAGTTGTTGTGGTTAGGTGTATGACGGGGCAAAAAGAGTCATCACACTATCATCCGGAGTCATAGGCTCAGTGGTCAAGAAGGGTTTCAGTCTTTGCCCGTTCACTTTGAATTCTGTGTTGTTCTTAGGGTCTACAATAATCACAGCACCGTGTGGAAAAACGGTATGCACAATGAACGGTTCAGACCAACGAGTCTTCAGCTTCCCCGTGAAAATATGAAGCCTTGAATTGTACAGCAGAACCATGTCGCCCGGGGCAAAATTTTTCGGTTTATAATCTGATCATGAAAAAGTTTAGTCCTACTTTTGGTGATCCGAGCATTCTCATAGGCTTCATTCCATATCTCCTCTAATTCTGCGATTTGCAGTCTCCTTAGCTCACTGGCCTTACTCAAATCAAAATTGAGCTGCTTAATGGCCCAGAGGGTACGGTGTTCTAACTCTACTGGCAGATGACAGGCTTTTCTGAATATTATTTTGTAAGGAGACATCCCCAGGACTGTCTTAAAAGTAGTGCGGTAAGCCCACAATGCATCTTTGAGTTTGACCGACTAATCCTTTCGGTTTTGTCCGACAGTCTTTTCTAAAATGAGCTTGATCTGTCGATTAGTGACTTTGACCTGCCCATTTTTCTAGGGATGATACGGAGTAGATAACTTATTATTGATGGAATATTTCCTCATCAGAGCTTCAAAAACTCTATTACAGAAATGCGATCCAATATCACTTATTATCGCTCTAGGGGTGCCAAATCGGGAGAAGATGTTCTCTTTGAGAAATTTGACAACCACTTTGTTGTCATTGGTCTTTGTTGGCACAACTTTTACCCATTTAGAGACGTAATCGACAGCAACCAAAATGAACTGGTTGCCGAAGGAATTAGGGAATGGTCCCATGAAGTCGATACCCCAAACATCAAAAATTTCAACTTCCAGGATCGGGTTCAGAGGAATCATGTCTCTTCTTGAAATTTTCCCAATCTTCTGACAATTTCGCATGACTTGCGAAAATGGTATGAGTCTTTGAACATAGTGGGCCAGTAAAACTCACTTTGTAGAACCTTCTCTGCAGTCTTGCAGCGACCGAAGTGTCCTCCGCATGTCAGTTCATGGCAAAAGCTTAGCACACTCCTCTGTTCCTCCTCTGGTATGCATCGTCGAATAATTTGGTTGGGACAATACTTAAAAAGATATGGCTCTTCATAGAAGAAGTACCGTACTTGGGCAAAGAAACTCCACTGGTCTTGCTTTGTCTAGTCAGCGGGTAATTGACCAGTGGCCAGGTAATTGACTATGTCTGCATACCAGGGTTCCTTAAAACTGGCCAGGATGTGCTCGTCTGGGAAATTCTCGTTGATCGGAGCTTGTATGATAGGTGCGTTCAGAATTCTATACCTCGTTTATCCCGAATTTCTAGGTCAAATTCTTGAAGCAAAAGGATCCATCAATCAATCGGGCTTTTGATTTCTTCTTGGTCATGAGGTATTTCAGTGCCGAGTGATCCGTAAAAATCACCGTCTTCGAGCCTAACAAGTAGGGTCAGAACTTCTCTAACGCAAAGACAATGACCAAGAATTCCTTCTCAATCGTTATATAATTCTATTCGGCGTCATTCAAGGTCCTACTCGAGTAGTAAATCACGTGCTGCCTATTGTCGATGAGCTGTCCTAGAACAGTGCCAATAGCAAAATCAGAGGCATCGCACATGATTTCAAATGGTTGGGCCCAATTAGGAGCAGAAATAATAGGCACAGAAATAAGTTCTTGCTTAAGCTTCCCCCATGACTTGAAACATTCATCGTTAAAATCAAAGGGCACGTTCTTAGCGAGCAGGTTAGTTAAGGGCCTAGCGATTTTGCTAAAATCCTTAATGAACCATCGGTAGAACCCAACATGCCCTAGAAAGGATCTTATATCCTTGATGCATTTGAGTGGTGGAAGCTTAACAATCACTTCTACTTTAGCCTTGTCCACTTCAATGCCTCTCCTAGAAATCTCATGGCCCAAGACAATCCCCTGTCTCACCATGAAGTGACATTTCTCTCAGTTTAAATTAAGATTCTTCTCCTTGCATCTCTGCAGAACTAACTCTAGGTGATGAAGACACTGATTAAATGAATCTCCATAGATGGAGAAGTCATCCATAAAAATCTCAAGCAAACGTTCGACCATGTCAGAGAAAAGACTAAGCATGCACCGTTGGAATGTTGCGGGAGCATTGCACAATCCAAAGGGCTTGCGTCGGTAAGTGAAGGTTCTGAACGGGTGGGTGAACGCGGTCTTTTCCTGATCTTCTGCAGCAATGGGGATTTGATTGTATCCCGAGTACCCATCTAGGAAGCAATAGTACTCATGTCCAGCCAAGCGTTCAAGATTTGGTCGATGAAGGACAGCGGGAAGTGGTCTTTACGGGTAGCTGCATTTAACTTTCTGTAGTCGATACAAACACGAACCTTGGTAGACAGTCTTGTTTGTGCCAACTCTTTTTTCTCATTTTCAACCACCATGAAGCCAGCTTTCTTTAGGACCACATGAACAAGGCTAACCCATTGGCTATCAGAAATAGAATAAATGTTCACATTATCTAATAGTTTCAAAATTTTCACTTTTACTGCCTCTTGCATGAGTGGGTTAAGCCTGCATTGTGGGTCCCTCCTGGGGTTGCTTCATCGATTAAATAGATTCTATGTTGAACTATGGCTGGACTTATCCCCTTGATATCATTCATCGTCCATCCAATGGCTTCCCTATATCTTTTCAGAATAGGCATTAGGTTGTCCTCTTGTTGCTCAGTCAGGTGAGATGCTATAATGACTGGCAGGGTTTCTCTTCCGCTCAGGTAGACATACTTGAGGTGTTCGGGTAAGGCTTTTAGCTCTAGGGAAGGTGTTACTTCATTGGAGGTAATCTCCAGACTTGCAATCCTATGATGAGGTACACTTGGGCTTGACGCCCAGTCCACTGCCGAATCTACGATCTGGTCTAGATTAAAATCCTTAAACTCTAGATCAAACTCTGCCTCTGTTTCTATCTCCAGGCTTTCCTCATGCTCACTGGTCAGATTGTCAATAGAATTGACCTCAAACATATGATCATTGATATCCCTGGGTTGTCTTTCAAGATTGAAGACAATGACTTCCTTCGTCATGTCTCCAAAGGTCAATCGCATGGACCCGTTCCTACAGTTGATTATGGCATTGGCTATAGCAAGGAATAGGCATCCTAAGATGACCAGAGTTTGAGACTGCAGATTTGACACAGGTTGGGTCTCAAGCATAATGAAGTCAATGGGGTAGATGAAATCCCCGACCCAGATAAGGACATCTGTGATTTCCCCCTTCGGAATTTTCACAGATCGGTCAGCTAACTGAATGTGACTCGAGTTGGGCTTAGCTCGCCCAACCCAAGTTGCGTGTATACTGAGAGAGGTAGCAAGTTGATACTTGCTCCCAGGTCAAGGAGTGCTCTGCTAATTTCTGTTTGTCCTATGGTGCAGAAAATTGTGGGACATCTGGGATCCTTGTATTTCACCGGAATGGGACCAGACAGAATTTCGCTTATATTGGTTGCCAAGAACACTTTCTTAGGCACATTTGTCTTTCTCTTCTTCGTACACATATCCCTAGAAATTTGGCATAAGCTGGGACTTGTTGGATAGCGTCAAGAAGAGGCACATTCAGTTTGACCAGGTTAAACATCTCAAGCATCTTTTTCATGTGCATATTCTTATTGTTGTTCCTAAGCCTATTGGGAAAGGTGCTACAGGCTTATGAACTTGTTCAGCAGCTTTGTCCTCGTCAGATGTTTGAGGAGCAGATTGGGAGGAACTAGCAGAGGTGGAGGCTGGAGTAGGATCAGTATGGACTAAATTTTTCTGTTGGTAGACCTGGTTGTCCACCTTCTTTCCAGATCGAAGTGTGTGAACAGCATTGCATTGGTTGATTGACAGATCCTGAATTTCATATGCTTGATTTGAGTTTTTAGGGTTAACTAACGGCTGACTAGGTAAAGTACCCTTTGGTCTTTCACTTAGAGAGCTAGCTAACTGACTCATTTGCATTTCCAATCTATGAATGGTTGTTCAGCGTTTGTCCCTGATTTTGTATAAAAGCGGTTTGGGACTTCATAAAAGCTTCCATGCTCTCCTCCAATTTACTGAATTTATTTTCTATTGGTGAACTTTGAGAGGAGAAAGATGGAGCTTGACTGGGAGAATTTGGTGGAGGACTGGGATAATGAAAATTGTTAGAGAAATTAGGTCTGGGAGGATTGTTCTGGGCCCAAGAGAAATTTGGGTGATTTCTCCAACCTGGATTGTATGTTTGTGAGTAGCGATTATACGGCGGCCGTGAGTAGGCCGCGTTCAGGTGTTCCGGTGGCACTTGCTGGGTATGGAAAACAGGGCAATCATCAAAGACATGGTTTGGTGCCTGACAGTATGAATAACCCGGATTGTGAATTGGTGGTGGGTTGATTTGATTGACATTGGCTAGCTCTTTTAACTTTAAAGCCTCTATTCTCCTCATTAGGGTTGCAATCTAAGCTTCCGCAGCTATGGATGATTCTAGAGATAGGAGCCCTCCTCTTGAAGCTATAGATTGTGAATTTCTTAGTTTTTCTGAGGCTGGCTCCCATTGCAGGGTTTTCTCAACTAAATCCTCAAATAAATCCCAACCCTGATTCTTATCCTTTTGCAAGAACCCTCACTGACACATAGTTTCTAACAAGGATTTTGTCTGATAATCTAAACCATCGTAGAGAATATGGCACGGATGCCATTTCTCCACACTATGATGAGGACACTGAGCTAGGAGATCTTTGAATCTCTCAAAGTATCTCCAAAATAGTATGCTCGGTTCTTGCCTGAACTGTATGATAATCTTTCTAATGAGGGCAGTTTTGTGGATTAGGTAAAATTTCTTCAAGAAGGCCTTGACGAAATCATCCCATGTCGTGACAGAATCTACCGCCAAACTGTACAACCATTTCTTCGCTAGGTCCTTTAAAAAAAAGGAATGAAACGTAACCTAACGGCATTGTCTCTTAGCTGGGGTATACGCATCATGAGACACACTTCTTCAAACTCCCTAACAAAGAAGTATACGTCCTCCGATTCTAAACCATGAAACTTTGGGAGAGTGTTGATGAATTGAGGCTTTAATTCAAAATTATTTCCATTTGCCTCAGACAGTTTATACAAGATGGTAGTGAAGTTCTGATCGAGTAAAACCTGTCCTGAAGTGACGCCATCACAGGTTCTAGATGTAAGGATAGAGAAGTGTTTCTGGTTAATTTAGAAGATACAGGATCTCTCACCCACTTTTGCATGCAGCACACCACAAACAATGTAAAGACAACAAACAATCGAAAAGAATAAAATAACAAACAAAAGAAAGAAAAACAACTATAAAGCCTTAGTCTAAGGTACCTGGACCTAGACGACTCCTAACTGGTCGATTCTCCGGGGAGGTTGTTGCGGGAACTCGACTACAAGCTAATCGGCCAGGAAAGGGCAAAACTCGGTGGGAGGTATCCGAGCGTGAGCCACGGGCCTTAATTACGCCGAGGCTATGCCTCTCAATCCACTTTCATTAGATACCGATTTTGCAGGAGTATAATTCTTGCAATTTTCACCCTCGGTTAATCTCTTAGTGAGTCTGAGATGTCCCTAGGGCCAACATCTATCAATTTTTAGTTAAGGCTTGGGTTATGTGAGTGCACTTGGAGATGATTTTTGGGCTAAGAAAGGATGATGAAATCCCCACCTTATCTTGTTTATTTGGGATTTTGCCCTTAATGTCAATTGTGCAAGTGTACAGTTTATTCACAATAAGGTAACACTCAAAGCGATAAATCACTCTAAAATGTTGGTCTTATTCTATATGAATGCACACGTACATTTTCTCCAGCACTCTTCAACAGAAATTGAAATGAATTGAAATAGACACGTGCCCTAAATGCAAGAGTCTAATCCAAATTTCAATTAAGCAACAAATGGATTTCTGTTAAGTTTATTACACATGTATAAGGTGAAGCATTCAAGGGAACTAAATAAAATTTAGAAAGCAATTTGAGCGGCTTTCGGCAACCCTGCAGAAGAGTTTGTTAGTACTTCAATCGGAGAAACTTGTTTTTACACGAATTTTTTCGAGGGCAAATGAATCCTCATGCAACGTCTTTGGCAACCACTTTCACTTCCCGTGATAGTGAGCTCCTTGGTACTTCTCCTACACACAAGAACAAAAAAAAATATTTAGTATTGAACAATAAAGCTGTTCTCTCCCCAGCAACGGCGCCAAAATTTGATCAGCAAAAAGCAAGCACAAGAATAAGTAAAAAGAGTGTGGGACGATGTTACTACTTTTGCGATTCTTCTGTAGTAGCGAAGTGGCTATACGGGTCGTATCCACAATGAGGGAGAGCGATGAAAGCTTGATGCGGCTTCTTTGTTCAAGAAAAGAGAAATTCTTTGTTTCAAATAAAGAATTGGAAAATGAAAACAAGTTGGTTTCAAAAATTATTTTAGAATGATTTGGTGGTTTGTAAAATTGGATTTTCTTAATGGTAAAAACGCATGGCTAACTTTCTACTAAGTGCTCCCACTAATCCCTAATTTCTTGAAGATGTAGCCTCACGATGGATCATAGGCAAGCATAACACTTATGCATAGGAACTATTCACGTGAAAATCGAGTGAAAGTTCTTCCTTTAACTTTAGCTTTACACGGCAAAAACTTGGACCTTCCTTATCAAGATCCAATAGAAGGTTAGAATACGGAAAGACACAAGTGCACTAATGGTATCGGCAAAGTTAAAAGGAAAATCTCTAACTTATAAAAAACAAGCAAAGTTTAAACTCCATAGATCATCAAAAACCCGTTAAGCATGAAATATAAGTAAGTTAGAGTTAGAACCCTCGTCTTAAGATGTCATAGCTCTCATTTTATAAGGTTTGTTTGATACTATTGACTCATTTGGGTTATCAATCAAGTTGTTAGAGATTAGTGGGTTAGTAGTTAGTTAGCCATACAATGGAAGAGTTAGTTAGACATGTAGTAAAAGAAACAACAAAAGAAAAGAAGTAAAGAGAGGGGAAGTTACACTACAACAAGAAAGTAAAAGCAAATGAAAAATACAAGTAAATGGAAAGAAGAAAGAGAAGTAGTTACTTGTATTAACTTGTCACCCTTCAAAAATAACTTTTACACACACACACACACACACTCTCTCTCTCTCCCCCCCCTCTCTCACTCTAATTGCTAAACTAAAATTAGAAGAAGAACAACAACAACAACTACAACTCCAAAATCAAACTAACATAAAGATCCTAATGCTCTGGATTTGCTTCTCTTCAGACACCAGGGGGTATTTATATGTAACCCCCTGCTTCCCGGTGTACGTATCACCGTATCGGTACGCGATACGATGTACAAAATTGATTTGACCTCCGTGGTAGTCCGATTGAGCCGATTTCAGTTTCTAAAATCATTTTCTAATATTTGAGATTTTTCAGGATTTTCTGGAATTTTTCTGGATTATTTTGGAAAATCTCCGTAGTCGGTGGACCGATACCGATAATCGGCTCTACGATTTTCTTTCACACATAGAGTCATATTTCAAGAATCCACTTTCACCATGTGTCTTAGAATCAGATTCTCTACGATGGGGTATTTTGGGGATTTTTCTGAATTTATCGAAATCCGCCACACCGGTGTCGCCCGGTACCGGCGACACCTTCCGGGATTTTTAATTTGCAAACCGGATTGACTTTCTGGAAACCGTCTTCATCTTACGTCTCAGAATAATATTCTCTATTTTTTGTAATTTTTTGACATCATTCGGAGCTGGTCGGAATTTGGGCTAAAAGAATAATAATATTATTATATTATTTTAATTTTCCTTTTTCTTCTCTTTTCTTCTCCCTTCTTCCTTTTTCCAGCACCTTCTCTCCACCGCCTTACTGTGTACCCACCGCCTCTCTCTCCCTTTTAAACCCTCTTCTCTCTCTCTCTCCTCTATTCTCTCTCTCACTCTCCCACACTCTCTCTCTCCTCACAATCTCTCTCTCTCTAACCTCTCTCTCCTCTCTCTCTATCTTTCTCACAATCCCAAATCCCCTCTCCCTCTTGCTCTGCAGACCTGGCTGGCGGCGACGCAGGAGGCCGGCGGTGCGGGAGGCCGGCCTGGCGCCGGCCATGCGCAGGTCGTGGGGGGGCGCAAGCCCCCCACCCTGTTCCTTCTCACTCTCTCACAGTGGGGCCGATCGGCGACCTGGGGTGCCGGAGCGGCGCCGGAGTGGCGCCGGCGCCGGGCGCGCGCGCGGGCGGCAGCAGCAGCCGCACGGCTACTGCTGTTGCCAATTTGGGTGAAAACCCAAATGGATTGGGTTCGGGTTTGGGTGTAACTCAAACCCGACCCGTTTACACTCAACCCGACCCATTAAATGTACGATTACATTTAAGCCCCTGTAAATTTCTAAATTACTTTTAGGCCCCTGTAAAATTACAATTAGCCCCCTGAACATTTCAGTTTATTACGTATCTAACCTTTTTATATCGGTTTTGGTTTTCGAGCAATATCAGGAGCATCCGGACTCCGATTTGGACGATTCTGGATCCGTTGCAATCGTGGGAAAGAGAGCTACCATCCTATGGCTAGTTTGTGAGTGTTTTTCTTTTATAAATTTATACTTTATCATGTTTATTGACATTACTTGATATATCGTGATTATGGATAAAAGACGGTAATTATTCATTATTCACTGGTCATGATTGGACGGTCATTGACTTAGGAATAATCTAGAAGATTGTTAGATATTTCCTGAGTTAATATGAGATAATCATAGTAACAAGGCATACAGACATAGACAACTCGGACACAGATATCGTGCCTGTACCGCCACTGACCCACGGACCACTAGGTCACCATATTAGTGGATACTATTACTTCATGTAGTAGCTCACAGTTAGATAACTATCATCACATGTATGCTGATCAACAGTACTTGATGACACTACACTGTTACTAGACATGCATGCTAGACACCGTTACTATAAGACACTGTCGACCACTGTTCCTACATATATTAGTGCTACGCAGGCTTACGGCTATAAGGATTCTGTAGTCCACTGCATATGATAGTAGACACTGACCACTGTTATTACCTGTGCATGTTACACAGATACTATGACACGGCACACTTGTTATTTGTTATTTCGTAGGCATAACCCACCGATACGTAGCGACACCATTTCACGAAATACCGTTATGTCATGTATTGTTATCCTCGGTACATGGCTTCTCGGCATATCACTGCACAGACTACTGCATTTCATATTGGCATGATCATTCATCTTAGCATGATCATCATACACATTCATGTCATGCTTACATATTACAGTTACACATGCCTGTGTTGTTTCTATCTTCCTGTCATATGGATCACCATGCTTATTACATGTATTATTGTTCCATGTTCCCGTATTCATGATATATGATTGTTTCTTGTTACTGATATGGATTTCCCGATACTGGACATGAGAGCTGTTGATATACGATATGTGGAATCCCACATCTATTATTCTTGTTACATTGTTCTCGTTATATTGTTTCCGTTATATTGTTCCTGTTTCTCGTCATATTGTTCCATGCTATCAACAGAACTCTATTCCAGTTATCATGTTACCCGTATCATGTACTGTATTTATTCTTGTTCCATTGTATACATGACATATCAGATCATATAGCTAACTGGGGTATGGGGGAGACTTGACGGTTGATTAGATCTTATCGGGTGATGTACTGGATCCATATTGTTTTCCCACTGCAGGGGACGGTAGTGCTACCTACCAATTGCTCCATAAGCTCTTGTTACTTGATTCATGCTCCCCTCTTAGCGGAGGGCCCTGGTCTTAGCAGCCAGGGGCTTGTTTAAGGCCGTGATCCTGGGTATGCACGGGATACATCCACCCGATAAGAACTCCTCGACCATGGGTTTCCAATTTACATAATAAAACAGTATACACAATAGTGGACGTCGGGAACACTTGTTATTTGGTCACTCTCTCGTTTGGATAATGGTACCCGTAGGCCATGTCCGGATGGGTTCGACTGGAGTGCGGGCTCCAGTATGAACTGCCAGTGGTATGGGACACTGGAAGAGAGTGATTAAAATACCAGGTGGTACTGATTGCTACTATTGTATAAATGACATGACTTGCCTAATACATGTATGCTATCTTTTTATTGTTCATGCTACTGTATCCGATATCATGTTACCTATATACTTGTTACTTTACCTGGCATATGTTATACTGTCTGTGATGGCATATGACGCATGTGCTGCATTGCCTGGCATACGACGCATGTTCTGCATTGCATATATGATACTTTCTGTAGAGCAGACATCACTACTGTATATACACCACACCGTATAGTGATTACACTGCATAGGCCCATCTGCATGTACACGTCTATCACATCGCCACTAGCATGTTCACTTCTATCACGTCACCACTAGATAACATTTTATATTATATAAACTGGATACAACCATAGACCTGACCTGATGATAACCGGCTAGGTAGTGATGGTATTAAAAGATAACATGCTTGTATCTTTCATGTTTAGATACTTCCGCTGCTACTTATATGCTTATTATATGCTTCTTATATGGTATCATTATTACAACATCATGTATTCTACATTATTATCGTGCTTGTATTATTATAGTACATATTCCTGCCTCCTTCATTTTACCACTCACTAGGTCGCTTTCTGACGACCCTGGGTTTGCATGCCCAGGTTGGAGATCTGAGTTACCATATCATCAGATAGTGCCTTGGATCACATAGGAGACTCTTCATCGAGATCATTCATAGGTATTGTTGTGTTTTATTTCTGTTATCATATTCCTCCCAGTTTTCTTATCTGTTATGATCACTCACCTCTTTCTGCAGGTATTCTTGTACTTATTTCATGCTGGAACTCAGATATTGATGGAGATTATTTATTGTACTGAGGCTTAGCGTATGTACGTGAGGGTTTTCCGCCCTGCGTATGTACGTCGCCATAACGTCCCCGTACCTGCGGGATCGGGGCGTTACATTATAGGCACCAGGGGAAAGGGGGTCAGGGGGACGACCCCTGGCCCAAAGCCCGGGCATGCCCGCGCCCCTACTGCCGCGGCCAGGGCGGCGCGCGCCTGGCTTCAGGCAGTGTGTCGTCCTGTCTGTCCCCTGTCAGATGGATCTTCTGGTTTCTGAATTTGATGCCCTGGGCTGACAAAATCTCCACTCTAAGGTCAATGGCTACTTGGTAGGCCTTTAATCACCCATTAAATGGTGATTTAGGGTCTTCTTCATTTGCACACCATGGACCTAGGATCAAGCAAGCAAAGCTTTATTAGCAGAATTTTATATCAAATAAATATGCGAATGTGATAAAAATTATACAAAATTAGAGACTAATCATGAGTCTGACACCGAGTTAGAAGGATTGTACCAGCATACCCGCACTCGGACTGCTGTAATAACCACAGTGGATAACAGTGCCCTAACCCGGTGCATTGAAGTAAGCGAGACACACTCACCATCGTGGAATCACAGGCCTCGAACTCTTTCATAGAGAAAGAAGCCTTCGTGTACATGGTGGGGACTCCTAAAGAAATGGCCAGGAACTTTGAACAGTAATCCCAGGTCCAGAGGGAACAACTCGATATGATTCGTGCTCAACAAGAATCTATCGACACCCTCAAGCAGATGCTTTCACAATTGCTTGAGGACAAAAAGAAGAAGCCGAAGACCAAGACTCCTTCTAAGAAGTCTAAAGGCAAATGGAAGGAAGGGGAAAGCTCATCTTCTGCACATATTGAGGAAGAGGAGCATTCCAACTCTACGTCATCCAAGCCTCCATGTGAAGAGGAAGGCAATTCAGAGAATGGGAGCACTCGTTCCAAAAGGATGAGCAAACTGGACCAGCGTTTTGAGGCCCTTGCCAATCGAAAAGGCCTTCAAAAAGCAAGAGTGGTCTGGCCATACTTGACTGAGTGAGATCTTATCTCGTACCCTCCTAAGTTCAAAGTTCTGACCCTACAGGCCTTCGACAACAATGGGTCCCGAACCAGCACATATACTACTTCAAGTCTCAGATAGAAAACGTAGTATTAAATGATGCCATCCTGGCATGTTTGTTCATCGGCACCCTGAAAGGGATTGCTTTTGAATGGTTCATGAAGCTCCCAGAAGGTTCTATCAAGAATAGGGGTGACCTGGAGAAACTTTTCCTCACTCATTTTTTCAAAGATGACTCAGAGATTACCATGCCAACTCTCCTGGCGATGAGGCAACAGAAAAGGGGAGTCAGTTAAAGTATTTTTGGAGAGATTTTGATGTCCCAGCGGTATGACCCAGGCCACTTTGGTGGAAACATACCGCCACAATTTGCAAACCTCGCTCCTAACTCAAATAGGAGTAGCTGAAAGCCGTACTTAAAAGCAGTTGGTCCAACAAGACGAGCAGGCAGAGGAGATTGTCGCTAGGGTTAGGGCAGAAGAAAACAAGCTCAGACCTGAGAAGT
Source organism: Agave tequilana (assembly GCA_038442645.1). NCBI lineage: Eukaryota > Viridiplantae > Streptophyta > Magnoliopsida > Asparagales > Asparagaceae > Agave > Agave tequilana. The sequence continues at coordinate 88,309 of JAVJIF010002056.1, read as the reverse complement.
CAACAAGGTGAGCGCCAGAAGCGTCTTTTCAAGCTAAAAGGAAGGACACACTGGTGATAGAAACGAAGTCCCCCAAGTCCCAACCAGCTAGAGGTGGTAGCTTTTCAAGCCAGCCATGCGCCAACAAGCACTACTCCTTCAAGAACGAGCATGTTGATTCATTGTTCAAGTTACTCAACAAGAGCAACAGACTGAAGCTTCTTGAAGCTAGACGTCCTGAAGAGATAGGCAAGACCGACAATCCCAATTACTGCTTGTACCACAGGATGCTGGGGCACCATACCAAGAGTTGCTATTGAAAATCACCTGGAGGGGGTGAATAGGTGATAAAGCTAATCTAATGAACTTAATGCAGAATTTAAAAACTAATTACAATTACAATAATTAATGCAACCAACAAACGATGCACACACAAGCTAGCCAAGCATATAAATATGAATGATCAATATGAAATGATGCAAGGCACAAAGTAGAGAGAGAGAGAGAGAGAGAGAGAGAGTCAAGGGATCAAGCGCAAACAACAAGATATGTTTCGAGGTTCGAGCACCCAGCTCTACATCCCCGCCTTCACCCAGAAGGATTTCGAATCCACTAGCTTGTCCACAAAGGACTCCCACACAGGGAACCTCCACCGAGGATTTGGGGCAATACAATCACAAGGAGTACCCAACTCCTCTCCTTACAAACACAACCTCCTCCTTAAGGCACAACACCAAGCTAACAAACAATCACCTCACAACTTGAGGAATTAGCACAAAGCTTACACAAGGATCACCTCACACCTTGAGGGATACAACCCAATAGCACAACCTTCTCAACACAATGAGGGAAAGGCACAAAGCCAAGCTAAGATAGGGTTTACAACTTGGTGATCAAAAGACCACAAACAATCTCTTTTCCCACACAAAGATCCTATAGAATAAGATAGTAGATGTAGCTCAAGTGTGGAGAAAACCAAAGGAATGGAAATCAAAAACTCAAAGAAAATCCTTGGGAAAAACTAGAAATCAAGATAAAGAAGTTGAATCAAACACTTTTCCCAAAACCCTTTTCTTTGATTTTCCAAACCCTAGCAAAAACACCAAATAGATTGTTCAATTTAAAACCCAAAAACTTCTTTTGATTGCTGTGAAAACACTGAAGAGTCAGGAAAAATTAACACCAAAAATCTTAGAGAAAACCTCTTTCCAATGGAGTATTTATAGCCCCTAGAAAAATATAGCCGTTGGCAGCAAATTCTGCCAAAAATGAACTACCGGTCGACCGGTCGGTCGACCGGCCAACGGTCACTTTTGACCGCTGGCAGCTACCGGTCGACTGCTCGGTCGACCGGCCCCGGAAACAGAGAGCAACGTCTCTCTGGCCGGTCGACCGCTCGGTCGACTGGGAGCAACCCGAGAGCAACCTGCTCTCAGTCGGTCGACCGTGCGGTCGACCGGCTTATGGGGCAGCCAGCGTGCACGTATCCGTGCACGTCGGTCGACCGCTACGGTCGACCGGCTACTTGGTACGGTCGACCGTCCGGTCGACCGACCTAGCCTGGCAGAGGCAGTTCTGGTCAGAAAAACATGTTATTTTTAATTCTAAAAATTCCCTTAAATTCTCTAAAATTACACAAAAATAGTTTTATCATTTTACATTTAAATATAAACTTGTGTTAAAAAAATTCAACACAAATTTCAATCAATATGGACCATTTTGTGTTATAGAAATTTTGCCAAAAACCAAAAACCGTATTTTCTAAAACTTGGATTTTTGAATAGAAAATACATTTTGTCCAAACTCATCCAAATACAAAAACATGGTATTAAACAACATTTAGGCATGATGCATACGGATATAATCCATTATACATGAAACAATATGAATATCCATGTTTTTGACTTTAATTCCAAAAATACGTTTTGTTAAAACACAAAACCTAAAACACATGAATAGGTATATCAAACTAAGTTTGTCTAAGTAGTTGAAGCATGCATGTATATAGAACAAATCTAATATACATTAAACCATGTAAACTTGTTTAGATATAATATCTATTCATGAAACCAAGATCGGTTAAACCAAAATGGAAAACCGAAAACCAATATCCAAAAAATGAAACGTGTGTGTTGTGAACTTGAGCATATCATACTATTCTAATCTTTACAAATGGATCTAAAACTCAAACTAAACTAGGTACCGATATCTTCTTGTAGAGCGCCGTCTCCAAGCCGACTCGATCCAAAACTCCTTGATCCACCGAGCAAGTGCTATATATGATTTTTGACGCTCGGGCTCTTGAATCAACATGTGAAAGCTTCCAAATCATCTTGTTGAAGCTAATCACCAACTAATAACTTGATTAATGATCTGAAACTAAAATCACAAGATTATTAGTACACATAACTACATGAGTTAATCATCATCAAAACTAGAGTGGAAGGCCTCTGGGCCAACAATCGCCCCCTTTTTGATGATGACAAAACTCATGGAGTTATATATGCATGGATTAAAGTTAAGTTTCAAAGAAGCTCTCCCTTAACTCATGCATAACATAAACAATAAATATATTCAATGAATACTAAACATGCTCTTGATATCAATTAAATAAAACAAATAATTCTTCAAAACAAACCCTTGATACCAATTGCAAAACAAAACTAATTAAAGTTCTTGATACCAAAAATAAACATGTTCTTTAAATAATGCTTTTGATAATACCAAATGAACTTAATAAAAACATAAAACATGCATACAAAACATGCATATAAACTCAAATTCTTCCCCTTTTTGTCAATCATCAACAAAGGGTTAAAGACAAAACAAATAAAAACATATTATTTTCCCTTTTGTTCAAAAACAAAGAATTAATAAGGGTAAATCAAAACACACAATAAAAATGTTCTCCCCCTTTTTGTCTAAAACAAAAACAATGTCAATAAGGGGTTCAAGCAAATATGATACCAATTAAAAGTGTGTCAATGAGGTGCATATTGATACCAAGTTAAAAGTGAAACTATACTAATTGAAAAAAAAACAAAATCTTGATACCAATTGATAAGTAAACAAATAACATACCAATTGTAAATAAACAATCTTGATACCAATTGAAATTAAACATTACAAATTTTGAATTTCTAAACATAAATCTTGATACCAATTGAAATTATTATTCTTTAAAGCATAAGATACCAATGAAATCATTATTTTCTATCATAAAGCAAGGGAGTGGAATGCAAAATTCATAGTAAACCAAATACCAATTGAAAGATGAAATACAAGTTTTTCTCCCCCTTTATGAAATACCAACTAAAACTATGAAACTATGATAAAGCTTGTATATGGATACCAATTGAAAACTAATCAATTGAAACAAAGTTGAAACTCAAGCTTTAGCATAATCAAAATTTGTGCTCTAAGATATAGAAATATAGTAAGCACAACTAAAACACATATATGTATGAAAAGTTTGATACCAATCGAAATTGATACAATTTGAAATGTAAGCATACATAAAAATATATGAGTATACAAGAAATGTCAATATTGATACCAATTGAAAGAATCCAATGATACCAATTGAAACAACAATAATATCAAGTGTATATCTCATATTCCTATCCTCCCAATCATGTTCAAGTTTAAAATGATTTTCACAATAAAGCATATATGAGCATGGTCTCCCAACCAACTGCCCGTAGAAGGTAGGTTTTCAAAAATCGGTTTGAAAATATAGTTTGTTTGAAAAACTCTACCAAAGAAAAGAACACGAACTAGTTATGAAAAATTTGTTAACTAGTACGAAATCCTTCAAGTAAGGAACAAGACAAAATTGTTTTTCATGAAACACATGTAATTCACATGATCACTAAACACTCAAAACCATAAAGCCCATATCATACTCATGAAATAAAATCATGAGAAACCTAATAAAGTGAGTGAACAAGTGTTATGTGACACATATCATCATGAAAATATACATTCAAGCCCAATATTCCTCAAAACATGAAAATCATCAAAACTCAATTTCTTCAAGGCATATGTATGTCAAGTATAAACTAAAGTATACATACATATCCAAAACATAACGAGTTCACAAATGTGTATACATTAAGGCACGTGGCTCAAAGGATGTATATGTATAATCAATAGTTTAGACAAGATGGACATATACATGAAGTGGAAACACAAGATCATAAAACATATCCAAAATGGGGAATACAAGTTAGAATGCATGAATCATCAAAACTAGACTATACTAGCACATCTAATGGGTAGAAATAAGATTCAAGCACAAACATATATAAAGATTTATTTGTGGCCCACTATATGTACAAGTATAAATCCTAGTCTTAATAAAAACTAACATCTAAACGTATATTCAAATCATGAAGCATAAAACGAGACATAGATCAATATTATAAACATAAATTCAATCATTATGTAAATCCACATGCTATTAGACTTATGATATACATAATAGCTAAACAATGGTGAGAACACAACATATGGGTCCACATAAACATGGGTGATCTCAAAGGCTATTACATGCATGTCAAGAATCTAATAATCATGGTATTTAACACAATAATCTATAAACATCCAAACCATGAAGTATCAAAACAAAAATCATAATAAACATCAAAACATTCTCTAAATAATGATGTGAAGGCAAATAATAAAAAATTGTGATGCAACGATCACCCAAAACAAGACTAGAAGCCGAATACCCTGTGAAGGGCTCTGAACTCCTTCCTCGTGATTCCTCTAGATAAGAGTTTGAGGTGCGTATTGCAATCTTATTGTATGAGTATATGATCGATAAAATGAATATTTAAACAAGTAAATATTGCAAAGAATACGAAGAGCAAGTAAGTAAAGACGGGAGTTAGAGATTGATACCAAAATCATGAAAGGCACTTACTAGATCTCCAAAACAAGGTGGTCTTCCCACCAAACCTCCCTTGAAAGTGATGCATCCAAATAGTTTTCTTTAAGCATGAAACGCATCCACTTCAAGGTACCTCCACTCTCACGTGATGCGAGAGCCCACACCTACATCAAAAATTTTAGGGGTGGTCTTTGGTACCCATTTCCTTTGGGTCCATAGGGGTTAGTATCTCTCCTAACCCAAACAAGATTATTTGCTAAATTTTCAACATGCAAACGATCAAAGCAAAATCTAGCAAGATGGCCTTTTCGACCACAATGTGTACACGTGTACACATGAGCATACTTAGTGTGAAGATTGTGATCGTGATGAGCATGTGTATGCCGTGTATGGTGTGCATGTAAAGATGGAACTTGTTTCTTACGAACCAAGGTTTTCAAGCGTGTATGATTTAAAGTACATTGGCTCAAAGTGGAGCCCAAACAATCTACACTTTTCTTCAAAATATTTATGTCATTTTCAATACTAGAAGATAAAGTGGAGCATGCAAAAGATGTGCTAGGTGAAGCTACACTAGCATGGTAAACATGTGAAGACAATTCAATTTTCAAAGATTCATTTTTCTTTAAAACAAAATCCAATTCTTTTGTAATGAAATCAATTTCATTTTTCAATGAAAGGTTATCTTTTAAAACAAAATCTAATTTAGAAGATAAAACCTTATTGTGTTTCACAACATCATCACAATCATTTTTGCTTTTAAAAAATTTATTTTCCTTTAGGACAAGGTCAAGTTGAGATTTAAGTGAGTCACGTTCACTAGTAATCTCTTCCTTCTCTTGCAAAATCACTTCAAAACTAGAACACAAATCCTTCATTTCTTCTTTTAAATCAAAATGCTTCTTTTTCAAAAGGTCATGTTTTTGCAAAAAAATTTCAAGCTTTGAAGCAAGTTCAACATTTAAGTTTTGAACTTCTAAACATCCATAGCAATATGAGCTAGAGCTATCATCTAGTTGAGAATCCGATTGTACCTCAAGGGAGTCTTTCCCTTAGACCATGAGGCAATGCTCGTCGGACTTGTCTCTCCTAGATCTTCTCAACTTGTTGATAATCCTTGGTAGCTCGGGAGAAGTCAATATGCTCCAAACTGCAAAAGCCGAATCATAATGAGCAAACACATGTAAAAGATCTTCATTAAGAGATACTCTAAGTGTTTTAAGTGCAAGTGCATTGGCCTTATTATGCTTGCTATCATTGGGGTAGGATTCCTTGGTAATGACTTGGTAAACTTTAGATCCTAAGGCTTTCAAATGACTACTCATCTTGGCCTTCCAAAAATCATGTCTAGAAAAATCAAACATAGGAGGGCTATCCATGAGTACAAACTAAATGTGTGCAAATGAAAAATGCAAATGAAGATTAGCAAACCAAGATCTCACTCCTAGGCGGTTAAACCTAATATCAGGAGCGTAGGCTCTGATACCAATTGAAAATCACCTAGAGGGGGTGAATAGGTGATAAAGCTAATCTAATGAACTTAATGCGGAATTTAAAATCTAATTGCAATTACAACAATTAATGCAACTAACAAACGATGCACACACAAGCTAGCCAAGCATATAAATATGAATGATCAATATGAAATGATGCAAGGCACAAAGTAAAAAGAGAGAGAGAGTAAGAGTCAAGGGATCAAGCGCAAACAACAAGATATGCTTCGAGGTTCGAGCACCCAACTCTACATCCCCGCCTTCACCCAGAAGGATTTCGAATCCACTAGCTTGTCCACAAAGGACTCCCACACAGGGAACCTCCACCGAGGATTTGGGGCAATACAATCATAAGGAGTAACCAACTCCTCTTCTTACAAACACAACCTCCTCCTTGAGGTACAACACCAAGCTAACAAACAATCACCTCACAACTTGAGGAATTAGCACAAAGCTTACACAAGGATCACCTCACACCTTGAGGGATACAACCCAATAGCACAACCTCCTCAACACAATGAGGGAAAGGCACAAAGCCAAGCTAAGATAGGGTTTACAACTTGGTGATCAAAAGACCACAAACAATCTCTTTTCCCACACAAAGATCCTATAGAATAAGATAGTAGATGTAGCTCAAGTGTGGAGAAAACCAAAGGAATGGAAATCAAAAACTCAAAGAAAATCCTTGGGAAAAACTAGAAATCAAGATAAAGAAGTTGAATCAAACACTTTTCCCAAAAACCCTTTTCTTTGATTTTCCAAACCCTAGCAAAAATACCAAATAGATTGTTCAATTTAAAACCCAAAAACTTCTTTTGATTGCTGTGAAAACACTGGAGAGTCAGGAAAAATTAGCACCAAAAATCTTAGAGAAAACCTCTTTCCAATGGGGTATTTATAGCCCCTAGAAAAATATAGCCGTTGGCAGCAAATTCTGCCAAAATGAACTACCGGTCGACCGGTCGGTCGACCGGCCAACGGTCACTTTTGACCGCTGGCAGCTACCGGTCGACCGCTCGGTCGACCGGCCCCGGAAACAGAGAGCAACGTCTCTCTGGCCGGTCGACCGCTCGGTCGACCGGGAGCAACCCGAGAGCAACCTGCTCTCAGTCGGTCGACCGTGCGGTCGACCGGCTTATGGGGCAGCCAGCGTGCACGTATTCGTGCACGTCGGTCGACCGCTATGGTCGACCGGCTACTTGGTACGGTCGACCTAGCCTGGCAGAGGCAGTTCTGGTCAAAAAAACATGTTATTTTTAATTCTAAAAATTCCCTTAAATTCTCTAAAATTACACAAAAATAGTTTTATCATTTTACATTGAAATATAAACTTGTGTTAAAAAATTTCAACACAAATTTCAATCAATATGGACCATTTTTCTGTTATAGAAATTTTGCCAAAAACCAAAAACCGTATTTTCTAAAACTTGGATTTTTGAATAGAAAATACGTTTTGTCCAAAACTCATCCAAATACAAAAACATGGTATTAAACAACATTTAGGCATGATGCATACGGATATAATCCATTATACATGAAACAATATGAATATCCATGTTTTTGACTTTAATTCCAAAAATACGTTTTGTTAAAACACAAAACCTAAAACACATGAATAGGTATATCAAACTAAGTTTGTCTAAGTAGTTGAAGCATGCATGTATATAGAACAAATCTAATATACATTAAACCATGTAAACTTGTTTTGATATAATATCTATTCATGAAAATCAAGATCGGTTAAACCAAAATGGAAAAACCGAAAACCAATATCCAAAACATGAAACGTGTGTGTTGTGAACTTGAGCATATCATACTATTCTAATCTTTCCAAATGGATCTAAAACTCAAACTAAATTAGGTACCGATGTCTTCTTGTAGAGCGCCGTCTCCAAGCCGACTCGATCTAAAACTCCTTGATCCACCGAGCAAGTGCTATATATGATCTTTGATGCTCGGGCTCTTGAATCAACATGTGAAAGCTTCCAAATCATCTTGTTGAAGCTAATCACCAACTAATAACTTGATTAATGATCTGAAACTAAAATCACAAGATTATTAGTACACATAACTACATGAGTTAATCATCATCAAAACTAGAGTGGAAGGCCTCTGGGCTAACAGCTATATCTTCAAAGACATCCTCCAAACTTTGATTGATGCAAAGGTGCTCAAGCTCTGCCCAGAGCAGAAGAAAGTCATAGCTAACATGACATCATTCCTTCAGTTCAGGGTACAGCCTTCAACGCCGGCCGAGTAGTTCCCATCCCGAAAGGGGAATTAAGGGTGGTCAATATAGATCCACACCACCAGCAGGAGAAAGGTCTCGTACCTATTTCTACTTCTCAAGGAGAGATTATTCAGTTTATCCTGACCTCGTGGAAGGCCAGCAGTGGACTACTGTTACCATTAGAAAGTCCAGAGGCAAAGTAAAAACTTCGCCTTGCAACATGGTGTGCGCTTCCTCCCAGGAAGCAAAAATCAATGTTACCTCGCTAATTGATTCGGAGGAGGAGACAATCGTCCTTGCTGCAGAACCGAATGCACCGCTCATAGCAGGGATTCACTCGGGTCAGTCGTGCTTGAAAAAGTACAACAAAATGGTGGCAAATCCGCCTAAACCCACCCATGAGCCAACAAGCAATCCACGAAGCAACTCGTAGAGAAACAAAAGGAGTTTCGGTATGCCAAAGTCCTCCCAAAAGACAAAGCGGAGGGATCTTTAGCACCTTTCCTCTTTGATGTTTTGGCTCAACTGGCCAACATCTCAGCCAGGATTACTCGCTATGAGCTCTTGAAACTGTCTAAGATAACAAGGGAATCTCTAAGAGAAGCTTTAACCGATGCTGAGGCCTTCATGGCCTGGATTCCGGCTAAACCAGAGGAGGAAGGTGAAGAAAATTGCCTCCACGCCTCTCAATATATTCCCTACATAACTTTCACTTCAAATAGTATGCATGTTAAAGGGAAACATGATAGGCCCCTGTTCTTTCGCAGGGCATATTTGATCATCTGAGGTGAGCCGCATTCAGGTGGATCCAGGATTCGCGTTGAGTATCATGCCCCGTCGGGTGATGCAGCACTTGGGAATCCCCACTCATCGATTGAGCGCCACTCAAACTAACATTTACAGCTTCAACGCTAATGGTACGTGTCTGATAGGAAAGATTAAACTCAAATGCCAGATTGGGGATCTAAGATCCGAGGTGACGTGTTATGTTATTAATGCTGACACTTTATATAACTTGCTGCTGGGACGACCATGGATTCATCGCAACTCCATCATCCCCTCTACTCTCCATTAAGTCATGAAGTATGTTGACGAAGATGGAAAAGTTTGAACGTTGATCGCCGAAAGACATCTGTTCAAGGGAGTAGAGGACTACTTCACAGACTCCTTCCTGTACTAAGATTCTTTGGAAACAGATGAGAATCCCTAACCAAAGGAATTAGATTCTGGTAATGAAGCTGATGTCGAGCCAGAGGCAGAAGAAAAATATCTTTGGGAGCTGAATCCACTTGTAACGAGCATTAATAAAATCGATGTCAATAACACCGCCAATGATGTAGGCGAGTGGTATATTAATAAAGAGTTTGATTTGGCTTATTTTTCTGTGCTTGCTTCTGATTTCATACCATCAGATACCAGTACCGATGTGGATGATGACTCCTGGTCAGTAATAGATGCCCTGACATCATTGTATATACCGGTGAGATCATCTCTCACGGTATATCAAAGCGTCAATGATGCTCAAGGATCCTTCTTTTAGGTCCTAGCAAGATGCAAAGGTCAAAAATCGATCCTTTTCGGAAGAGTCGAGTCCAACGAATGATTTATGAAGACTCAGAAAGCGAGACTGAACTCCCTCAGTTCTCTCATTACAAGCCAAATCTACTCAGAATGATAGAGAACATGGGGTATGACCTAACAAGTGGTCTTGACTTAAACTTCGGCGAAGGAAGGTAAACACCACTTCGATCCTTCATTCAAAAAGGGAAAGCCCTTGATTATTATCACCGAACTCGCAGGGGTTGAGCTATGTGTCAACTCCAATCCCGTCAGCCTCTTAGTCTGAAGAATCATTATATCAGAACCACTCGTCAGGTATGTCATCATGGGAGTCAGATGTCAGTGTTGGCAACATCTTAAAAGACCTTTTGGTAACATGGTTTCAACAAGCCACCGGGAAGATGAAGACGAAGAAATAATCTAGTCAGATACAGATCCATTGATCAAACACCTAAGCACTCTCTGGGATATTCACTTTGTACAACGAGAACCACCGACAGAGGATAAAGTACCCAGATTAATCTGGGAGATGAGGCCAATCCTAAGCCCATCTTTATAAGCAAAAGCTTGTCACCTCCCGAGAAGGAAGATCTAATATCTCTCGTGCGAGAGTATATAGATATTTTTGCTTGGAACTATGAGGATATGCCTAGGCTTGACCCTCAGGTGGCTATGCATCGCCTCAATATCAATCCAAACTTGAACCCCATCAAGCAACAACAACGACGGTTCCACCCAGAGATAATGAAAGCGATTCAGTCAGAAGTCAAGAAGCTTATAGATTCTGGTTTCATCAGGAAAGAACAGCACCCTTATTGGGTGGCTAATATTGTCCCGGTCACTAAGAAGAATGAGGAGATCTGAGTTTACATTGATTTTTGTAATCTAAATGAGGCATATCCAAAAGATGAGTTTCCCCTTCCAATCATGGATGTCATGATCGGCAACAGGTGCGGGTTTGAACGGATGTCCTTCATGGATTGATTCTCTGGATACAATCAAATTAAGATGTACCCTGACGACGATAAGCATATATCCTTCAGGACACCACTAGGGTGTATTGCTATACTGTGATGCCCTTCGGATTGAAGAATATGGGGGCGACATACCAGAGAGCTATGAATGCAATTTTTCACGAACATATACGCAAAACAGTGGAATGCTATGTAGATGATATTATAGTGAAAAGCTATATCAAAGGCGATCACATAGTAGATCAGAAGACAGTATTTGATATTATGCGGGTGCATCAATTGAAGATGAATCCCACCAAATTCTTCCTGGGGGTAGCCAGCAGTAAAATTCCTTGGGTTTGTCGTAACATCTAAAGGAATCCACCTCGACCCAAAGAAAGTCTGTGCCATCCAAGAGATGCAACCTCCAAGGAACCTTAGATAGCCTAGAGGATTGCAAGGGTGACTAGCCTATATCCGGAGGTTTATCTCAAATCTCTCAGGACGATGCCAACCCTTTACCAAATTTATGAAGAAGGTTGTTTCATTCATCTGAGATGATGTTTGCCGACAAGCGTTCAAGGAAATTAAGCGGTACCTCACGCATCCACCTGTCCTTACAGCTCCGGCGTCAGGAAAACCTTTCCTGATATACGTTCGAGTTATGAATCATTCTCTAGGAGCTTTACTAGCCCAGGATAATGATCAGGGGCAGAGCAAGCAATCTACTACCTGAGTAGAACCATGATCGGATCTGAACATCGATACAACCTGATCGAAAAAGAATGCTTCGCATTGGTGTTCGTTGTCCAGAAAATGCGACATTACCTGATGGGCTAAACCATACACGTCATATCAAAAGTCAATCCTTTAAGACTGCTGATGATGAAGCCATCATCACTGAATGGTCGATTGGTAGAATGGGCCATATTGCTCTCTCAATATGAGATGCAATTCCTACCACAAAAAGCTATGAAGGGATAGGTAGTGGCAGACTTCTTGGCAGAACATCCAGATCCAAGAATAATCAAACTTTATGAAGATCTCTCAGATGAGATCACTGGGGTTTGCATGACCCAGACGACTTTCGAAGAACAGGTGTAGAAACTCTTCTTCGATAGCACATCAAGAACGGGACCTCGAGGAAATATCATAGCGAGAGTGGGGGGTAGTACTTGTCTTCCCACAGAACTACATAATCCCTCGTGTATTCTCATTAATTGAGTCGTGTTCTAACAATGTAGCAGAATACAATACTCTCTTGATCAGGATGCAAATCGCCGATGAGATTGGCGTTAAAAATCTCAAATTGTATGGTGATTCAAAGCTTATCGTTAATCAGGTTCGCGGGGAGTACAAAGTCAGACATAAAGACTTAGTACCCTATCATAACGCAATCATCCACATGGCGGAGAGGTTCAGAAGCTTCTACATTGACCATGTACTTTACCAGCAAAATACGCATGTAAATGCACTGGCGTTGTCTGAAGCTCATCCTTGAAGATGATCAAACTCCAGTAAAGAAACATTCAAGTCAAAGAAGCTCTAGGGACTTCAGCAGATCCAGAGCTCAGGGATTGGTGATTCCTATACATCGACTATGCATTGTACGATATTTTGTCGGATGACCCTAAAGAGGCGGCTGTCATTAGAAGGAAAGCCCCTAAATTCTACTACAATGCGATCACAAGAACATGTATCGCCGATCGCATAAGGGAATCCTCCTCCACTGCTTATCATATAAAGAGGCACTCAAATAGGGTCATGATGGTATGTGCGGAGCTCACCAACCTGGCCCAAAGCTCAGAGATTGACTCTAAAGACTTGGATATTATTGGCCAAAGATGATCCATGACGCCATCGCTTATGCCAAGCGATGCCACGCCTGTCAAATCCATGGTGACTTCATTAATTAGGTACCAGGACATCTTCATCCTATGACTTCTTTCTGGCTATTTGAAATGTGGGGAATAGACATGGTTGGTCCTATCAGCCCACCTTCATCTAAAGGACACTGGTTTATCTTAGCCATAATTGATTACTTCTCCAAATGGGCAGAGGCTATCCCTCTGAAGGAGGTGAAGACGTCTGACATGATCAAGTTTATCAAACATCATATGATCTACCGCTTTGGCGTGCCACGATAGATTGTTCATGATAATGGGCCTTAGTTCATCAGCCAAGCATTTCAGAGGTTCTGCAACAAGTTCAGAATCCAAGTGCGTCTTTAACGGCATACTACCCAGCCGCTAACGATCTCACAGAAGCTTTTAACAAAACTATTGGAAAGTTTCTGAAGAAGTTTGTCTCAAAAAGTCAACACGACTGGGATGACAAATTAGGTGAATGCTTGTGGGCTTATCGCACAACAACGAGCCCCGACGAAAGCTACACTGTTCTCTTTGGTATATGGGTGTGAAGTCGTACTCCCACTAGAAATCTAGATCCCATCTCTACGCATTGCCTTGACAATAGAGATGACAGATGAGAAGAAGCATCGACTGCTCTTCAGGAGCTGGAAGCTTTGGACGATAAACACCTGCAAGTTCAACAACAATTGAGCTTTATCAAGTGAATTTTTAGAGACTTTAACAAGAAAGTCAAGGAGCAGACTTTCAAGAAAGGCGACCTCTTCTTGGCTATCGAAAGACCCAAGGTGATGACAAATAAGACGAAAGAAAAATTTCAACTCAAATGGGAAGGATAATTTGTGGTAGAGTCAGTTTACTCAAATGAAGCATATCGCCTGATAAATCCAGAAGGTAGTATACTTATGATGCCGATTAATAGTAAATTCTTGAAGAAATACTACCCTTGATCATGTTAACATTAAACCTCTGATCATTGGGTCAAGTATGTATGACACTTTCATCGAATGTGTTCCCCTGTGATGAAATTTTCAATCAACAACTATGTTCTGCTTAACACGAGCATGATGGTGTTGGCCCAAAGGCCTTCCACTCTAGTTTTGATGATGATTAACTCATGTAGTTATGTGTACTAATAATCTTGTGTTATTTAGTTTCAGATCATTAATCAAGTTATTAGTTGGTGAAAGCTTCCACACATCTTTCACATGTTGATTCAAGAGCCCGAGCGTCAAAGATCATATATAGCACTTGCTCGGTGGGTCAAAAAGTTTTGGATCGAGTCGGCTTGGAGATTGCGCTCTACAAGAAGACATCGGTACCATAGTTTAGTTTTGGTGTTTAGATCCAAATTGTAAAGATTAGAATAGTATGATATGCTCAAGTTCACAACACACACGTTTCATGTTTTGGTTTTCGGTTTTTGGTTTAATCAATCTTGGTTTGCATGAATAGATTTTATATATCAAAACAAGTTTACATGGTTTAATGTATATTAGATTTGTTCTATATACATGCATGCTTCAACTACTTAGACAAACTTACTTTGATATACCTATTCATGTGTTTTAAGTTTTGTGTTTTAACAAAACTTATTTTTGGAATTAATGACAAAAACTATGATATATATATGTTTCATGTATATAGGATTATATCCATATACATCATGCTTCATAGTGTTTAAATATCATGTTTTTGTATTTGGAAGAGTTTTGGACAAAACGTATTTTCTATTCAAAATCTAAGTTTTAGAAAATACAGTTTTTGGTTTTTGGTAAAAATGTTAAGACACAAAAATAGTTCATATTGATTGATATTTGAGCTAAACTTTTTACCACATGTTAATATATCAATGCAAAATGATAAAACTATTTTTGGTGATTTTTAGGAGTGTTAAAAGATTTTTGAAAATATTTTTAAAACTGTTTTTCTGACCCAATTTTCTGTTCCAGGCTTCAACCAGTCGACTAGTCTTCTGACAAGTCGAATTGGCATGAAGTCGGTCGACCGGGTCGGTCGACCGACGTGCACAGATCAGTGCACGTTTGGCAGACACGGGACGGTCGACCGTCCGGGTCGACCGGGTCTGAGAGCAGAGCTCTCTGTTTGTTTGGGTCGACCGGGGCGGTCAACCGGCAGCTGCCAACGGGCAAATTGACCGTTGGACGGTCGACCGGACCGGTCGACCGGCAGTGTATTTCTGGCTTTTTCTGCTGCCAACGGCTATATTTTTCTGGGGTCTATAAATACCCCATTGGAAAGAGTTTTTCTCTAAGATTTTTTGTGCGAATTTTTCCCTACTCTCTGGTGTTTTCACAGCAATCAAAAGAAGTTTTTGAACTCATATTGAACAATCTATTTGGAGTTTTTGCTAGGGTTTGGAAAACCAAAGAAAAGAGTTTTTGGGAAAAGAGTTTTGATTCATCATCTATATCTTGGTTTCAATTTTTCCCAAGAATTTTTTTGTGATTTTGATTTTCATTCCATTGGTTTTTTCCACACTTGAGCTAAAATCTACTATCTCTTCTATAGGATCTTTGTGTGGTAGAAAGAGATTGTTTGTGGTTGTTTGTTAGACCACCAAGTTAAAAACCCAATCTTTGTTTGGCTTTGTGCCTTGGGTTGTATCCCTCAAGTTGTGAGGTGATCCTTGTTTGCTTTGTGCTAATCCCTCAAGTTGTGAGGTGATTGTTTTGTTGGATTGGAGCTTACCTCAAGGAGGAGGTTGTGGTTGTAAAGAGAGGAGTTGGGTACTCCTTGTGAGAGTTCTTTGTGGACTTGCTAGTGGATTAGAAATCCTTCGTGTGTCGAAGGCGGGGATGTAGAGCTGGGTGCTCGAACCTCGAAACATATCTTGTTGTTTGCGCTTGATCCATTGACTCTCTCTATCTCTCTCTTCACTTTGTGCCTTGCAACTATTCATATTGTGCATTCATAATTGCTGGGCTTGGTTGTGTGTGCATCATTTGTTGATCACACTTGAGTGTATTGCATTAAGTATTAAAATTCCGCATTTAGTTCATAGATTAGCCATATCACCTATTCACCCCCCCTCTAGGTGACTTTTCAATTGGTATCAGAGCTAGCGCTCCTGATATTTAGGTTTAACCACCTAGGAGTGAGATCTTGGTTTGCTAATCTTCATTTGCATTGTTCATTTGCACTCATTTATTTTGCTCTCATGGATAGCCCTCCTATGTTTGACCATATTAGACTTGATGCTTGGAAGGCCAATATGAGTAGACATTTAAAAAGCCTAGGACATCTAGTTTATCAAGCCTCCACTGTGGAATCATTCCCTAATAGTAGCAAGCATAAAAAGGCAAATGAATTAGCACTTAGAGCACTTAGAGCATCTCTTAGTGAGCATCTTTTACCGGTGTTTGATCGTTATGACTCGACTTTTGCAGTTTGGAGCTTATTGACGTCTCCCGAGCTTCCAAGGATTATCAACAAGATGAGGAGTTCTATGAGAGAAAAGTCCGAAGAGTATTGCTTCATGGTCAAAGGGAATAACTCCCTTGAGGTACAATCGGACACTCAATTAGATGATAGCTCTAGTTCCTATTGCTATGGATGCTTGGAAGTTCAATCTTTAATTTGGAACTTGCTCAAAAGCTTGAAAATTTCTTGGAAAAACACAATCTTTTGAAAGAGGACAACCTTGTTTTGAAAAATGAATTAAAGGATTTGTGTTCTAATTTTGAATTGGTTTTGCAAGAGAAAGAAGAGATCACTAGTGAACGTGACTCACTAAGATCTCAACTAGACCTTCCCCTTAATGAGATTGAAGGTTTGAAAAGCAAAAATGATTGTGATGATGTTGTGAAGCACAATGAGATTTTATCTTCAAAATTGGATTTTACTTTTAAAGATAACCTTATTTTGAAAAATAAAATTGATTCAATTACAAAAGAGTTGGATTTGGTTTTAAAGAAAAATGAATCTTTGAAAATTGAAATTAATTCTCATGTGTGCCATGCTAGTGTAGCTTCTACTTCTTGCACACCTATTGCATGCTCCACTTTATCTTCTAGCATTGAAAATGACATAAGTATTTTGAAGAAAAGTGTTGATTGTTTAGGCTCCACTTTGAGCCAATGTGCCATGAACCACACTCGTTTGGAATCCTTGGTTCGTAAGAAACAAGTTCCAACTTTGCATGCACACTCATCACGGCATACACATGCTTTCCACGGACACAACCATGACATGTATGCTCATGTGTACACTGTACACATTGTGGTCGAAAAGGCCATCTTGCTAGATTTTGTTATGATCGTATTTATCATGAAAATTTAGCAACTAATCTTGTTTGGGTTAGAAAAGAAACTAACCCCTATGGACCCAAAAGAAAATGGGTACCAAAAATCACCTCCTTGACTTTTGATGTAGGTGGGAGCTCTCGCATCACGTGAGAGTATTGGTGCCTTGAGGTGGATGCGTTCTAAGCTTAAAAGAGAACCATTTGGATGCTTCACTCTCAAGGGGATTTGGTGGGAGGACCACCGTGGTTTGGAGAATTAGAGATGCACCTTCATCGGTTTTGATATCATTCTCTAACTCCCATTTTATTTGCATGCTTTTCATGTTCATCAATTTATAGCATACCTTGTTTTATTGTTCATTATGCTTATGTCATGTTGATTAGATTAGTGTTATACATGTTTAGTTACTTGAGACACCCATGTTTTATATGGATCTTATCTTTGTGTTCTCACCTTGTTTAATACTATCATGTATGCCCTAGATCTAATGTACATGCATATACATAATAATCATATGGATGTTTATGATGTTTTATTTTTGATGACTCATGTTTTGTTTTGATAAGTATGTTAAATGTCATGTTTATTAGACCATTGACATGCATGTATAGCTTATGAGATCACCCATGTTTATATGGACCCATATGTTGTGTTCTCACCATTTGTTTAGCTATTATGCACTTCATAGCTCTAATAGCATGTGGATTTACATAATGATCGTTTTATGTTTGTAATGATGATTTATGTCCCGTTTTATGCTTCATGTTTTGACTACTTACTTGAATGATAGTTTTCATTAAGACTAGGATTTATATTTGTACAACTAGTGAGCTACAAATAGACCTTTATATATGTTTGTGCTTGAACGCTCATTTGTATTCACTTAATGTACTAGTATAGTCTAGTTTTGATGATTCTTGCATTTGACTTGTATTCCTCATTTTGGATATGTTTCTATGATCATGTGTTTTAACTTCATGTATATGTCCATCTTGTCCAAACTATCATTTATACATATACATCCTTGAGCCACGTGCCTTCATGCATATACTTTTGTGGACTCATTGTGTTTAGGATATGTATGTATACTTTAGTTTGTACATGACATACATATGCCTTGAAGTTTAAATCGTTTAGATGAATTTTATGTTTGCTAGGTGATTTCACATTTATGATAAATTTTATAGTTTTAAGATGATTTCAATTGGTGATTTCACATCTGAGATGAATTTCATGTTTTCAATATGAGCCTAATTGAATATTTTCATGATTGTATGTGTCACATAACACTTGTTCACTCACTTTATTAGTTTACTCATGATTTGTTTTCATAAGAATTTGATATGAGCTTTATGGACTTTGAGTGTTTAGTGATCATGTGATTTACATGTGTTTCATGAAAAACAATTTTATTTTATTCCTTACTTGAAGGATTTCGTACTAGTTTTAAAAGTTTTTCCTATAACTAGTACATATTCTTCACTTTGGTAGAGTTTTTCAAACATACTTCAATTTTCAAATCTATTTTGAAAACTCCTACCATCCAAGGGCGGTTGGATGGGAGATCATGCTCATGTATGCTTTATAGTGAAAATCATAGTAAACTTGAACATGAAATGGGTGGTAGGTATATGAGATATACACTTGATCTTATTGTTGTTTCAATTGGTATCATCGAATTCTTTCAATTGGTATCAATCTTGACATTTCTTGTGTACTCATATATTTCTATGTATGTATGCTTGCATTTCAAAGAATATCAATTTCAATTGGTATCTACTTTTCATACATATAAATGTTTTATTTGTGCTTATTATATCCCTATATCTTTAAGCACAAGATTTTGTTTATGATAAGCTTGAGCTTCAATTTTGTTTCAATTGATTTAGTTTTCAATTGGTATCTTAATTCGAGCCTTATCATAGTTTTCATTGGTATTTCATAAAGGGGGAGAAAATCTTGTATTTCATCTTTCAATTGGTATTTAGTATTCCACTCCCTTGCTTTATGATAGAGAATAATAATTTCAATTGGACATAATTTCAATTGTTATCAAAATCAAATTTGTTTATATGTTTAAATCAACTTTGGTATTAAGATCTATGTTTAATTTCAATTTGTATCAACATCTATGTTTAGAAATTCAAAATTTGTTATGTTTAATTTCAATTGATATCAAGATTGTTTATTTACAATTGGTATGTTATTTGTTTACTTATCAATTGGTATCAAGATTTTTATTTTTCAATTGGTATAGTTTCATTTTTAATTGGTCTCAAAATGCACTTCATTGACACATTTTTAATTGGTATCATATTTGAGTTTAAAAAAAAAAAAGGGGAGAGCATCCCTTGATTGATTCCTTGTTTTTGAATATAAAAAGAATATGTTTTTATTAGTATTGTAAATAAGGGAGAGAAGAATTTCTTCAGAATATGTTTTGTTTTTAACCCCTTTGTTGATGATTGACAAAAAGGGAGAGAAGAATTTGAGTTTATATGCATGATTGTATGCATGTTTTATGTGTTTTTATATTAAGTTCAATTGGTATCCAAAGCATTATTTAAAGAACATGTTTAGTTTTGGTATCAAGAGCTTATAAAAGAGATCATTAGTTTTATTTGTTTAGTTTAATTGGTATCAAGAGCATGTTTATTTGTTTTTGCTAATTGGTATCTAGAACATGTTTATTTGTTTTTGAAAATTTCATTGGTATCTTCCATTGGTTTCTAGAGCCATTTATTGTATTATGCATATCTATGCATGTTTCATGTTTTATAATATCATTGATGTCATTGGTATCTAGAGACATTTTTTAGTTGTGTATCCTATGCATGAATTAAGGGGGAGCTTCTTTGAAGCTTAACTTTAATTCATGCATATATAACTCCATGAGTTTTGTCATCATCAAAAAGGGGGAGATTGTTGGCCCAAAGGCCTTCCACTCTAGTTTTGATGATGATTAACTCATGTAGTTATGTGTACTAATAATCTTGTGTTATTTAGTTTCAGATCATTAATCAAGATATTAGTTGGTGAAAGCTTTCACACATCTTTCACATGTTGATTCAAGAGTCCGAGCGTCAAAGATCATATATAGCACTTGCTCGGTGGGTCAAAGAGTTTTGGATCGAGTCGGCTTGGAGATTGCGCTCTACAAGAAGACATCAGTACCATAGTTTAGTTTTGGTGTTTAGATCCAAATTGTAAAGATTAGAATAGTATGATATGCTCAAGTTCACAACACACACGTTTCATGTTTTGGTTTTCGATTTTTGGTTTAACCAATCTTGGTTTGCATGAATAGATTTTATATATCAAAATAAGTTTACATGGTTTAATGTATATTAGATTTGTTCTATATACATGCATGCTTCAACTACTTAGACAAACTTACTTTGATATACCTATTCATGTGTTTTAAGTTTTGTGTTTTAACAAAACTTATTTTTGGAATTAATGACAAAAACTATGATATATATATGTTTCATGTATATAGGATTATATCCATATACATCATGCTTCATAGTGTTTAAATATCATGTTTTTGTATTTGGAAGAGTTTTGGACAAAACGTATTTTCTATTCAAAATCTAAGTTTTAGAAAATACAGTTTTTGGTTTTTGGTAAAAATGATAAGACACAAAAATAGTTCATATTGATTGATATTTGAGCTAAACTTTTTACCACATGTTAATATATCAATGCAAAATGATAAAACTATTTTGGTTATTTTTAGGAGTGTTAAAAGATTTTTGAAAATATTTTTAAACTGTTTTTCTGACCCAGTTTTCTGTTCCAGGCTTCAACCAGTCGACTAGTCTTCTGACAAGTCGACTTGGCATGAAGTCGGTCGACCGGGTCGGTCGACCGACGTGCACAGATCAGTGCACGTTTGGCAGACACGGGACGGTCGACCGTCCGGGTCGACCGGGTCTGAGAGCAGAGCTCTCTGTTTGTTTGGGTCGACCGGGGCGGTCGACCGGCAGCTGCCAACGGGCAAATTGACCGTTGGACGGTCGACCGGACCGGTCGACCGGCAGTGTATTTCTGGCTTTTTCTACTGCCAACGGCTATATTTTCGGGGGTCTATAAATACCCCATTGGAAAGAGTTTTTCTCTAAGATTTTTTGTGCGAATTTTTCCCTACTCTCTGGTGTTTTCACAGCAATCAAAAGAAGTTTTTGAACTCATATTGAACAATCTATTTGGAGTTTTTGCTAGGGTTTGAAAAACCAAAGAAAAGGGTTTTTGGGAAAAGAGTTTTGATTCATCATCTATATCTTGGTTTCAGTTTTTCCCAAGAATTTTTTTTGTGATTTTGATTTCCATTCCATTAGTTTTTTTCACACTTGAGCTAAAATCTACTATCTCTTCTATAGGATCTTTGTGTGGTAGAAAGAGATTGTTTGTGGTTGTTTGTTAGACCACCAAGTTAAAAACCCAATCTTTGTTTGACTTTGTGCCTTGGGTTGTATCCCTCAAGTTGTGAGGTGATCCTTGTTTGCTTTGTGCTAATCCCTCAAGTTGTGAGGTGATTGTTTTGTTGGATTGGAGCTTGCCTCAAGGAGGAGGTTGTGGTTGTAAAGAGAGGAGTTGGGTACTCCTTGTGAGAGTTCTTTGTGGACTTGCTAGTGGATTAGAAATCCTTCGTGTGTCGAAGGCGGGGATGTAGAGCTGGGTGCTCGAACCTCGAAACATATCTTGTTGTTTGCGCTTGATCCATTGACTCTCTCTATCTCTCTCTTTACTTTGTGCCTTGCAACTATTCATATTGTGCATTCATAATTGCTGGGCTTGGTTGTGTGTGCATCATTTGTTGATCACACTTGAGTGTATTGCATTAAGTATTAAAATTCCGCATTTAGTTCATAGATTAGCCATATCACCTATTCACCCCCCCTCTAGGTGACTTTTCAGATGGAACTAGCATCGACGATCAAATATCGCTGGAATTCTAATCAGCACCTAAGAAGTTGATTAAGAGGAATGGCCGGGTGAACAACGCAGGGGAACATGATCCAATTCTCGACAGAATTGAGTTGATGAAGGCAAACTAACTGTGTTTTAGTTTTGTCACTCTTCTTTAGAGGCTATCAAAATCTGATGCCTCTGACGGCTAAGGATAGAGGAAAATGTTGGCTTTTAAGTCCAACATAAGTCCTTGATAACTCATCATGCTGAGAAAAATAGCATGGCTAGTCCAACTCAAATGGTAGTTGGTAAAGGCATACCAAATCCGTTGATAGCTGAGGTTTTGCTAAAAATCTTAAGGAACTTGATCCCGCATTCCCCTCCAAAATCCCTTACCAATTCCCTTCCAAGGAATAGAAGGAACACAAAAAAATACTTGTGTCCATTTCCCCGGTGAAATGGACATAGACTTGTCACGTTAACAGTAAACCTCTGACAAGCTATTTTCTTTGATCCCCAACAGGGTTCGTCAAGTTAATATTACACCTCTAACAATTTATTCTATTTCCTACCAAAGTCCCCTACCAATTCCCTCCCATGGAGTGGTAGATCCACAAACTTAATTGCTGTTATGTTAACACCACATCTCTAATAGTGCAAAGTTTCAATACTCCTCAGCAAGTACGAACTTCCACTTGATGACTCCCTTACATGGAGTCACAAGTCTTCAAAATTGTCAAGTTAATACTACACCTCTGACAAACTAAACTTCACTTGTCAACTCTCCTCAATAGAATGGCAAGTCCTCAATTACTCATATCGCAAACCAATTCTTGTCATGTTAACATTGCACCTCTGATAAATTACTGTTAAGTTTAATATCACACCTCTAACAGTGATCAAGTTGCTGCCAAGTTCAACATTAAACCTCTGACAGTTACTTCCCTCAGGCTTCCATATCAAAGTTGGGATGAGCGATGATAAGTTCAACATCATACCTCTAGCATCCGGTGTATTGTTAAGTTTAACACTACACATATGACAATGACTTTCCTTCGAATTTCCGTATCGAAGTCAAGATGACTAATGCTAAGTTCAAAATTACACCTCTAGCATTACCCTCACTGTTAACTTCAACACTATACCTATGATAGTGGTATCTTCAGTTTTTCTAACAAAACTGAAATTCCTGTGGAACTAAGTTAACAGTACACCTCTAGCTCGCATCCTTGTCAAGTTAATATCACACTACTGAAAAGATTCAATCCAATTCGTTAAGTTAATATCACACCTCTGACGATAGAAAAAATACTTAGATCCCCAATGGGTCTAGTCTCACTTGTTATTCTTTCAATAGAATGACAGGTCCACTTAAAATCATTGTTAGGTTAATATCACACCTTTAACAGTGTCTATTTTGCAGAAGATAATCATGGAGAGAAAGAGGAATAAAACAAATAAATACGAGTTAAAATCAGATTTAACTGGATCTATTTGGTTAGCTGAGGATGATCCCAGATCTAGTCAGTTAAAATTAAATTTTGGTGAATCAATTTGGTTAACTTAGAGATCTATAAAGATATCACCACATCTAGAACAAATCAAGGATTGGGGCAAATGTTCAACTGAAGATCAGAGCAAATCAGAAAGATAACGCCAAATGAAAACCGGTAAAATTCAGATTTCTATAAATCCATTTTGGTTAACTAAAGATCAACCAAGGATAATGTCAAATACAGAGTCCAAACAGAGAATCCAAGAGGATAATCCAAGATGGATGGATGCCAGGATGCCACGCTTCCTAGATGTGCCCAATTGGCCAAATTTAGGCCGCGGATTCACGGCAATCTGGTTAGATTTAGGGGAGGGTTTGCTTCCCCTATCTTCAGACACTCTCCCACGTTCCATATTTGTTATAAATACCTGTAAATTCTTAGTGTACAGGAAAGGATCAAGTAGAGAACATAGGCTAGACTATACTGTAGTTTGTAATTTAGGTTTTCAGTTTTTTTTATGTAATTTTCATTTTTTTATGTAACTGAGAGCAGAGGAGAGTTTCATGGAGGAATAAGAGCAAGCTTGTACTGAGGGTGACATCACTGTAAGTCTTTTCTTTCATTATTATTTGAATCAAATTAAGATTTTTTTGTTCTTTACTATTGTTTTTGTTTACTTTCTTCTGATGTGTTTGCAATCCAAGTGAATCCGATAGCCTCGAGACTGCTTCGCCATTGCAAGTGACCTTGATGGCCTATGGTGATGAACAACCATTCTTTTGCTAGTTTAGCTTGCTCTTTTATTTGTAGTGTAGATCAGAAACGGGGAAGATCCTACACGCCATACTTGATCGCCTTCAAAGACTAGGTAAGTCGTAGCGACGGATCCAAAGTATATGAGCATGAAAGAGATAAGTAAGAATTTTTAGTTTTCTTTTAATTCTTAGTTTAGAATTCTACTCCAAAACTAACATTCTCTTTTTATTTAGTTTTTCCTTTTCTTTTGTAAATAAAAAATAACAATAACATCTTCATCTTTTCTTTTACTATCTTCATCATATCTTCTAACTTAATCATTTTGTTTTTTTTCTAAAACTGAGAAGAAATTCTAACATAATTTTGTAAACTCAAAAAAGAAACGAACTTACTTAAAAGCTTCCATTGCTAGTCTCTCCTTGTGGATCTGACTCGCATAGCCATTTGCTAAAGCGGTAGTCTTGAGTACCTTGCACGTTTCAATCTTAATTTCTAAACTATCATTTTCTGTATGCAGGTTTAAACTCAATCAAATTTGGCGCCATTGTCGGGGAGGGACAGTAAGTTTTCATTTCTTTTTGATTTACTTAAACAATTTAACCTTTTTTCTTTGTTTTTGTGTGCCAGGGCTGAATTCAAGAATCGAAGAGTTGCAATTGACATATTGCTACTCTGTGCCTCTGCCCAAGAAGGCAGAGCATCAGAGCCCACAATTATGCTGCGCAAACGTGGCAAAAGTCGTGTTTTCGCGGCATATGTGGTGGACTACTAATTGATCCTTTTGCAGGTGCTTTCATACTGCAAAATATATCTTTTGCATGTGTTAGATTTTCTTATTAATTTATTTTGCACACTGTATTTAATTCAACAGTAAAGTGATTGCTTGTAAATGTTAAAAATAGTTTAGACTGGCATTTTGGCATGTGTCTAATTCATTTATCTTTTACATTACTATTGAAGAGTATTGGAGCAAAGGTATGTGTGCATGGCATTTAGTATAAGGTTCATTCTTGTATGAAATATTGCTTGAGTGTTAGTTTTTCTATATACTTGTGCACTGCACTAAACTGAACTAAGGGCTTGCTATAAACAAGAGAAGGTGGGGAAGTCATTATCCTCCCTTAACCCACAAACAATCTCCTCACTCACTAACTCAAGCCTAACTAAAATTGAGTAGACGTTGGACCTAGGGATATCGAGACTGACCTAAGGGGAAAGTTGTTAGAAGTTGACTCTTGTCAAATCGGTATCTAAGGTTGGATATTGAGGGGCGAAACCCCAAAGATTAGTGGTTTGGCATAATTAGGCTCATTGCTTAGGCACGGATACCTCCCACTGATCTTGCCCCTACCTGACCGATTAACTCATGGTCAGATTCTACAATATACCCCCTATGGAGAGTTTAACCAGTTAGGAATCATCTAGGTCTAAGGTTTCCTCTAACTTAGGCTAGTTTTTTTCCTTTTTATTTGTTTGCTTGTTTTTGTTTTTTGTTTTTGACATCTTGGTAATATGGATTATAATTACAATTATTCATATGCAAATAGTGATCCATATTTCACCTCGGCCTCTTTTGACTCGGATTACCAACCCGGCATATCATAATTTTAACCAACCAAGTATGTCGGATTGGTCTTATCCGAATCAATATATGCCCCAGTCTCGATACTATGAATAAGACTGGAACAATCATCACCACTCTTCATAGAGCCAGTGGGGATACAACTCCCCTGAGTCATTCAGTCAACCACCTTACCAACATCTAGCTTCATATACTCCTCCTGAATAACCATCAGAAGAATCAATTAACTGAAAAAAGAGAATGGAAGCCTTAGAAGAGCTTGAGTGACGAATTCAAATTCTAGAAAACTCAAAATTCCATCAAAAATTTAAATTAAAGATCCTTACTCTATTTTTCAAGAAGAACATACCGACTTAGAAAAAAGTACGAAATCCATGATTCAATTCCAAAGTGGTCCTTTAAATATGATAAAGGTAAGACTTAGTCGATTGGAAAACATGTGAAGGAATAAGAAAACTCTCCTTACCCAATATTTAACTATTCCCGACATTTCTAACTATATTGATGAAAACAAAGAATCATGGAATCTTGAAGACTTTGACCAAGATTCAATTTCATCACACAAACTTGAACTTGACCAATTCTAAACCTTGGACAAATTGGCAAGTTTTCCATTCAATGAGATTAAACTTAAATGTGAATGTGACCCCGATCCCCAACCTTGTGATTCAGTTTTCATCTTCGAATTTATGTTGACTCCGGTATCCTTACCCAATTTGGACCAATTTTGAGCCAACATTTATTCTCGTACCCATAGATATAGAAATTGAATCACTAATTTTGGACAGTCACATTCCATTGATAAAAAAAGAATATGAATTTCAATTCTTAGATTTGGACTCAGTTCTTGAATCAAAACTGACTTTTGAACCCAAAGTTGATTTTCTCGAGTTAGTATTGGTTCCTGAACCTATCATTCTTGAGCCCAAGTCAACCATTTCACCAAGTGACATTCTTTTATTGGTATCAACCGTAATGACTTAGTGATGATTTTTCAAGGCTGGTCATGTAAAGGGAATAAGTTTCATGATAGGATCTTTCATGATCCTATTCATATTGGGGACTGTAAATATATAAATAGAAAAGCGGTCAATAAAGGTAGGTTCTGTGAACCACCACATTATCTTGATTGGGTAGCAACACTTGGCCCAATCCGACTACCACTGGAACCACCACCTTAAGGTAATATTTCCTTCCCTTTCTTCTTTTTCATGTATTTATGCATTCATTCATACATTGAGGATAATGCATGAGATAGGAGTTGGGGGGTTCTAACATAACTTAGGTTTTCTTATTATTGAAAAAAAATATTAACATGTTCTTTGCTTTTAAAAACTTTTTGAAAAGAGAAAAGATATTTTGAACTATTTTTTTTTTGTAAGAAAGTGAGTTAATTTTAAGGAATAGGAGAATCATAATTATGATTTCTTATACTTGGTGAAAATAAGATTGTTTGTTTGATTTCTAAGATTAGAAAGAAAATCTAAAAAAGTAATTTAGTCTTGATTTTTATCTTGATGAAATATGCATGCTTTATAACACTTACCCACTTAGGATTCTAAAACAAAGATTCTTATGTTTTATTAAAAAATATATATAATATATATATTAAAAAATCCTCTGATTAAGCTGGGTACTAGTGCCTCATAAAGCATAAGTATTCACGCCTAAAAGTGGTTCATATAATAAATAAAATTCTTAGTTTTATGGCCTTGTTTGCTCAAGTCCTTAAGTCCTTGGGGTGTTTTCTCGCTCGGTGCCCTAAGACCGTCCGGTTTGGGTGTCACTGACTAAAAGCTTGTTAGATGGGCAGATTAGAAAGCCTAAGAGAACTAAGAAATAATACCACTAAAAATATAAAAAAATAAAAAAATAAAATAAGGCATAAGGTTAGAGTTAAAGAATCCCTAGTCAAAATTTCATGATCACAAAGGTGCATGTGACTTAGGATAAAGTAATAAACTAGATAAGAAATACAGTTTGACTCCTTACCTTGATTTATAACAAGTTTTTGAATAAAGACTAAGTTTAGGAATGAAAATTTCGATTTTCCTATAACTTATAGATTACTTGAACTCTTACAATAATACTTCAAATATTTTCTCTCTTTTTCAAAATGCTTTTTGAAAATACTAACACTTTATTTCTCTTTCTTTTTAGATTTTGTGGGTGTAATCCACTGAAAACTCTCATGAGACAAAACTCGTCCTCTAGAGAAAACCTAGAGTTTTAACGGCTTGTTGTACATGCTCAGTGCAATCGCGTGATCTGCGAAAGTAGTCAAATAATCTTTGGTTTAGTTTTGTTGTATTGCTCAAGGACGGGCAAAAGATAGGTGTGGGGGTGTGATCGTACACATATTTTGTGTTCTTTTTATTACACTCTTACATTTATCGTGTAATAAATCTGCTAATTTCTTTATCTTAAATGTCTATTTTATAGAAGATAATCATAAAGAGAAAGAGGATTAAACCAAATAAATACCAGTTAAAATCAAATTTAACTGGATCCATTTAGTTAACTGAGGATGATCCCAGATCTAGTCAGTTAAAATCAGATTTTGGTGAATCAATTTGTTAACTTAAATATCTATGAGGACATCACCACATTCAAAACAAACCAAGGATTGGGACAAATATTCAGCTGAAGATAAGAGCAAATCAGAAAGATAACACCAAATGAAAACCAGTAAAGTTCAGATTTCTATAAATCCATTTTGGCTAGCTAAAGATCAACCGAGAATAACGTCAAATACAGAGTCCAGATAGAGAATCCAAGGGGATAAACCAAAATGGATGGATGCCAGGATTACACGCTCCCTGGATGTGGCCACATCCAGGCTGTGGATCCGCGACCAAATCCGCGGATCCGCGACAATCTGGTAAGATTTGGGGGAGCGTTTGCTCCCCCTATCTCCGACGCTTTCCCCCATTCTTTATTTGCTATAAATAACTGTAAATTTTCAGTGTACAGGAAAGGATCAAGTAGAGAACATAGGCTAGGTTATACTGTAGTTTGTAATTTAGGTTTTTAGTTTTCTTTTATGTAATTTTTATTTTTTTATGTAACTGAGAGGAGAGGAGAGAAGAGTTTCATAGAGGAATGAGAGAAAGCTTGTATTGAGGGTAACATTGGTGTAAGTAAGTTTTTTCTTTCATTATTATTTGAACCAAATAAAGGTTTCTTTTTCTTTACTCTTGTTTTCATTTGCTTTCCTCTGATGTGTTTGCAATCCAAGTGAATCCGATAGCCTTGAGTCTGTTTCGCCATTGCAAGTGCCCTTGATGGCCTATAGTGATGAACAACTATTCCTTTGCTAGTTTAGCTTACTCTTTTATTCGTAGTGTAGATCAGGAACAGGGAAGATCCTACATGCCATGCATGATCGCCTTCAAAGACTAGGTAAGTCATAGCGACAGATTCAAGGTATATGAGCACGAAAAAGGTAAGTGAGAATTTTTAGTTTTCTTTTAATTCTTAGTTTAGAACTCTACTCCAAAACCAACATTCTCTTCTTTATTTAGTTTTTCCTTTTCTTTTGTAAATAAAACAACAACATCATCATCATTATCATCTTTTCTTTTACGATCTTCTTCACATCTTCTAACTTAACCTTTTTGTTTTCTTTTTCTAAATCTGAGAAGAAATTCCTAATATATTTCTGTAAACTCAAAAAAAAAATAAACTTATTTAAAAGCTTCCATCGCTAGTCCCTTCTTGTAAATCACGACCCACATAGCCACTTGCTATAGCGGTAGTATTGAGTACCTTGCATGTTTTAATCTTAATTTCTAAACTATCATTTTCTGTGTGCAGGTTTAAACTCAATCAGTGGGGACAAGGGCTTTTTCACTTTTAAACTTGTCAAGGGGCTTAGTTCACATGGTTTGAAACTCCAAAGATTTTTTCACGTGGACATCTTTTCACAGGGAGTCAAAGATAATTTTCCCTAGGTTTTTTTTGTTCTGATTCGGGTCTGACAACTTTGGACCAATAAGTGTAACTGCTCGCCAGCGGAGGCCGCCACACTGGTGAGGCGAAATGACCCATCATCGATGTGGTGCCTACGGGACATGTCAGATGTCGATTATTGAAAATATTTTTGGAGATTGGTTTTTGAAATTATTTTCAAAAGTGTATTTATTCAAATAAAATTTCCCTATTATTATTGTGCCAATTATGTAACACACAGTTCTCCTCAACTTTCTTGATGTTCACAATTCACATCACTTCCTCTCTAAAGGGTTGTTTGTTTCACAGAAAAAAGGCGGAAGGTTGAGTTTTTTTGAGCCCATTTGTTAGCTTTCAGCCTCTTTCTCACTTGACTATTTATTTGAGAAAATCAGAAGTGAACAAAGTTTATGTTGACATCATCAAAACATTAGCATTTTTCCTACTTCACTTTCACGGCAAAATAAAGAAAAAATGAGCTGAAAACTGACATTGCGGGACCCACCACCAAGTTTTCATTGAGAAAGCCTGAGAAAAATGTAATATCCTAGTCCAAAATACTATATTTTTTATTTTTTCTAACTATTTATTTTATTTTACTAGTTATTCTATTATTATTTGTTAACTTGATTTATAGTACAAATTATTTTAAGATAGTAAATGGTATTTTGGCCTTATATATTTTGCATTATTAAGTATTATCATTTTAATTAATAGCTAGTATTTTTCCCATTACTATGTTACTATTATTATTATTGTAATTGCTATTATTGTTAATATTGATATTATTATTCTTATTGTTATTGTGTTAGTCATTTTATTAATGGTAATATTTTTACTAAGTATTATTAGATAATATTTTTAATGTTGATAATTTTATAATTATTATTACTACTATCTCTTTTTGATTATTAGTATTTATTATTATTATTGTTATTATTATTCATATCCTTTCTTTTTCCTAGCCCATAACCCATTACCATTGAGATCCTTACTCATTAACCCAAATATAATTCAAATCTATAATCTAATCTAAATATATAATTATAATTTAAATTTCAATTCAAACTCACATCCTAATTCTAACTACTAAATCAAGCAATTTAAACCCAACTGAAATTCTGATTTTTTTA
This sequence comes from Agave tequilana, assembly GCA_038442645.1. NCBI lineage: Eukaryota > Viridiplantae > Streptophyta > Magnoliopsida > Asparagales > Asparagaceae > Agave > Agave tequilana. The sequence continues at coordinate 57,232 of JAVJIF010002056.1, read as the reverse complement.
TTCCTTAATAACTTATAAAAACCCTAAACTTGTTCTCTTTTTTCTACCTCAAGAGAAAATCATAATCCAAACTCTCCCCACTTCCTTCTTTCCCTTCTCCTCAAGCAGATCGTGAACTAAAAGGGGTTTCGAGGTACAGAGATTGAGGAGCAAGAAAGGAGGAACAACTGAAGTAAGTAGATCTAAATTTGTGAATTAAAATTTTATTTTTTAAAAAGAAAAAATAAATAATTTATTAATTTCAACAATCTGCTACTCAACTTATCTATGCCCTGACCTTAGAATTCACCAAACAATATATTTAATGGTTCTTAAAACTTACCTAATGTAATTTTTGTATAATCATTATTTTAATACCCCACAAAGGCTTAATTTGAACAAACCAAATCCAAGTATGTAAATTAGTTTACCATAATTAATATGATATAAATAGTTTATTCAATATTTTTTCTATACAAGGGTCATCTATGAAATTTTTTATGCATCTAAAACTAATCTAAATCCAACTAAAATACATGTGAGTATGTACAAATACATATCTAAAATTTACACACTTTCTAAAAAATTTTACAATTTAAAAAAAATGAAAAAAAAAACGCCGCTGAATAGACCCAGGCGGTCAGTGCAGCGCCGGCCAAACTCGCACAGGGCCTGGCATGGCCCGCCGGGCTAGGCTGCACAGGGAAGATAGGCCCCCTGTGCAGCTGTTCTGCAAATAAAAAAATTTATTCTGTTGTTGCAGAGGCCCACAAGCCTGCTTCCAGACCAACTCTGTATGGGTTGCATCTTCTAGATCCATACCCATATGACAGAACCTGACCCAACAGAAAAATCCAGACCTGTTTGCCTGTAGAAAAATAATTTGTTAAAAATATCAAAAAATAGAGAAAAATATAAATAATAGTCTACAATAATTCTACTTTCTATGATAAAAATTTTTGACTAATACCAAAATAAATTAATTCAAACCACTCACTTTAAAACCATTTTTCTTAATGGTAAATTTAGACCCGATAAGTATTTTAATGGTTTAAAGTCTATTAAAAATCCAACAAAAATTAGAAATTGGTTTAAACTAAACCTACTAAATTCATTAGACCCAGAGGATCATATTCCTAACCCCAAACTAATTAATCAAGATAAAACCCCTTAGAACTCTCAAGTAAAATATTCTTTTAAAAATCTAATAATTTATATTGAAATGAATCATGTAGATTTATCGGGGCCTTATGATTTCAGTTCTTTGGACTTGGGATCGAGTTCACGTGAGTGTTCTTTTCCTCCTTCAGTTAAACAAGGATTTTATGATAAATAATTTTATTTTGTTATGTATTTATGCTACTAAAATTTTCTGAGATGATATTTGTGAGCATTATTTTTCTCATTCACCATTGTCAGAAATATATATATATGTGTTGCTTGTTTTATTTCATGTGACCATCTGCCTTATTATACTAGTATGATTACCCATATCATTTCATAAGGTACCAGTGAGGTCCACTTTGATTATATAGCTTACTTGAGTGTCGTTCAGTTCTTTTCATGTGTTAGTTGTTCGACGTTATTGGCTCAGGACTAGTTATAGTATTACATTGGACTGTGACTTATTTCGATCTATTGATTGACTGATCTGGTTCATATTTGAGGACAGATAGCATCAATCATGTGTAGTATTTATCGGACAATTATTTGGTAAATTGGAACTTGCAAAATAATTACATGTTGATTGATTGGTAAGTCATGAGGGCTAGATTATCAGGTATTAGTTCTTATATGTTTACTGGTATTTGGAGTACTTAGTAGTTCTTGATGTTACCTTATTGATATTGAGCATCATATGTATATGGTTGGATCTTAGTATTGTGATATGAGACTTATGTCATTTCATGTGTAACCGTTTCGGATTCAAATTTAGTTATGATAACTCTTAGAATATGAATTGATTGATCTTGAGGTTGATGAGCTTAAGATTGAGATTAAAGATTTGTATTTTATGTTGAGTGCCTATCAGACTTGATATTCATGTACTTGATGATAAGTTAGATGAGGATTCATTATATTATGAAAGTATATTATATATGATATTACATTATTAAAAGACTGATCTTCTGATACTTGAACTGATATGGACTTAGTTAGAGTTATAATTGATTGACATGAGGATTGGTGTTCGTTTCAGAGGATTTTGATCGGCGTTCTGATGAGATTGATGCAGTTGGATCCGTAGTTGTGGGTATTCCCTATTTTATCCCTGATTATACTGTTTGAATATTGATGTCTTGTTGATGTTAATTATCAGACGTAGAGACATCTTAGACTTCATATTTCTTGAGGAGTAGGCATAAATTGGGTTGACTTGACCTTGTGGCATCTATATGCATAATCGATTAGTTACTTAAATTTTTGGATCTTGTGTTTGAACTTAATGGAAGTGAGAGTGTATGATGGTCTTAATTAAGATTGGATAGTGATATAGATGAGTATGTATTTTATATATTGGGACTTGGATATATCGATGACTTTGAGGATCTGAGTTGATTAAATATTTTGTCCAGATTATTCTATTCATGCCAGCAGGTCATTACTTATTCTGGATATCATGATTTACCTAAAAAACCCGATTGATTATACATAATATCTACCTGATAACTATCTTGTCCATGTTATCATAATTGCTGGGAAAATAATGCATACGGTAATAACACTCTCATGTTATACTTGTTACATGTCTTGTTATACTGGTATCCTGTTCACTGACATTATATATATCTTGTTACACCGGTATCCTAATTACATAAGTTGACGTTGTTACCCACTGAGTTATCCCAGTCGTCTAGGTAATATTGTTGGCCCAGAGGCCTTCCACCCTAGTTTTGATGATGATTAACTCATGTAGTTATGTTTACTAATATTCTTGTGATTTTAGTTACAGATTATTGATCAAGATATTAGTAGGTGATTGCTTCCAAAAGAGGTGTTTTAGAAGCCTTCACATGGTGATTCCAAGGCCCAAGCATCAAGATCACATATAGCTTCGCTCGTGGATCACGGAGTTTGGATCGGGTCTACTTGAAGATGGAGATCATCAAGAAGACTTAGGTATTCATAGTTTAGAGTGTGTTTAGATCCATTTGTAAAGCTTAGTATAGTTGATATGCTCAAGTGCACAATACACACACGTTTTGTTTTGATATGTTTTTTCATGAATAGTTAATCAAAACAAGTTTAATGGTTTTTATGTATATTAAATATGTTCTATATACATACATGCTTCATATCTTAGACAAACTTATTTTGATATGTCTATTCATGAGTTTTAGGAAAAATCAGATTTCCTATTAAGAAAAATCCAAGTTTGATAAAATACAAGTTTTGGTTTTTGGTAAAAATGTTAAAACACAAAATAGTTTTATATGCTTGATATTTGAGTTAAAATGTTTGTCACATGTTTATATATCAATGCAAAATGATAAAACTATTTTGGGTATTTTTACAAAAGATAAAAGAATTTTTAGAAATATTTTTAACATGTGTTTTCTGTCTCAGATTTGTGGCTGACAGGCCAGGTCGGCCGACCGCACGGGTCGACCGCACCAAAGGCCGGTCGACCCTTGCGGTCGACCGACGTGCACAGGCTTGTGCACATTTGGCAGTCACAGGGACGGTCGGCCGGGCGGCCGACCGGACCAGAGAGCTTTGCTCTCTGTATCTGGGCGGTCGGCCGGACGGTCGACCGGATTGCCCCAACGGTCATAATTCTGACCGTTGGCGGTCGGTCGGGCGGCCGACCGCTAGGCCTGTCAGGCTGCCAGATCAGCCTAACGGCTAGTTTCTGTTTTGGCCTATATAAACCCCATTCTTTTGAGATTTTGGCTAAGATTTTTAGAGCTAAAATTTCCTGATACCTTCAGTGTTTTAAACAAGTTTTCAAAATAGTTTTTGTGCCAAAAAGCTTCATCTATTTGTTTTAAGTGTTTTGTTTTATTTCAAAGAAAATAGTTTTTGGGAATTGTTTCTTGATCTAAAATTCTATATCTATTTGGTATTTTTCCCAAGAGTTTTTCTTTGATCAAAACACTTGTTTTTCCACACTTGAGCTATCACCTATCCTATTCTATTAGGATCATTTGTTTGTGGGAAAAAGGAGAGATTGTTTGTGGTTGAAAGAGACCACCCATTGAAACCCTCATTACTTGGTTGCTCCCTCTTTGGTAGAGGTTGAGGTTGTGGATTTGAGGTGATTGGTTTGCTCCCTTTTTGATAGAGGTGGAGATTGGAGTTTACTCCCTCTTGGTGAGGTGGAGTTGGTTGTTGGTTTGTATCTCTCAAGTGTGAGGTGGATTGGTTGTTGTTTGGTTACGGGCCTACCCCTCGGTTGTGAGGCGGTGTTTGAGAGAGGAGTTCGGTACTCCCTTTGTTATAATAAATCCTCCTCGGTGGAGGTTCCCTCGGTGGGAGATAGTGGATTGGAAATCCTTCACGGTGGTGAAGGCGGGGATGTAGAGCTAGGGGCTCGAACCTCGAAACATATCTTGTTGTTAGCGTTTGATCCATTGTCTCTCTAACCCTCTCTCTCTTTTAATTGTGCAAAGCATCATTCTTAGCATCATATCATATTTGCTTGTGTTGTGCCTTGCATATATTCATATTGCCCATTCATCTTATATGTTTGGTTGTTTGTGTGTGCCTCACTTATACTTAACCACAAGAGCTTCATATAGCACCTCAACCCATATTTAGGGGAATCAAGAGGAGTTAGTCCAGAGCCCTTCACGGGGAATTCGGCTACACTTGTGTGTTGTATTAAGTGTGTTGCAAAATTTGCATTAGCTTCCGCATTTAGAGCATTTAGTTTCTAAATTAGCACTTTCACCTATTCACCCCCCTCTAGGTGTGCTTTCAATTGGTATCAGAGCCAACGCTCCTGATATTAGGCTTAACATCCTAGGAGTGAGATCCATTTGTTTGCTAATCTATTGTTTGTATTTGCTTGTTTGCACACTCATATAGTTTACCATGGACTTCATGACCCCACCTAGTTTTGACCCTTCCAACATTGTTGTTTGGAAGTATAGGATGTCCATGTACCTAAAAACCCTAGGATTGCATGTTTTCCTTGCCGCTACCAAGAGATGTTATCTTGATGACCGCAATCATATAGGGGCCAATGCATTAGCCCTTGAGGCTATTAGAAGCACATTAAATAAAGAATATATTATGCTTGCTTCTAACTTTGATTCTGCCTTTGCAGTGTGGAACAAGTTGACAACCACCACCTCCGAGCTTCAATTGCAAATCCAACCAGAGGAATCTAGTGGAGAATCCGAATCTCAATGCTTCATGGTCCAAGGAATGACTCCCTTGAGGTACAATCGAAAACTCAACTAGATAGTTTTGATTCTAGCTCTTCTTGTGATGAGCATGTTGACCCCAATACTTTAAATGAAGAACTATCTATTGTTTGTGAAAAATTAATAGAAAAATATAACATTTTGAAAAAGAAGACATTTGCTTTAAATAAAGAAAATGAAAATTGTCTTCTAAACTTAACATTGTTTTACAAGAGAAGGAAGAGGTTTCTAGTGAATGTGACTCACTTAGATCTCAACTTGATCTTGCACTAAAAGAAAATGAGTTTTTAAAATCTAAAAATGATTGTGAAACATTTTTGAAGAAAAATGAAAATTTATCCTCAAAGTTGATTTTGTTTTAAAAGAAAATGTTGCTTTGAAAAATAAAATAATTTCCATTTCAAATGATTTGAATGTTTGTTTAGAGAAAAATATTGTTTTACAAAATAAGATTGATGCACATGTTTGCCATGCTAGGGTAGTATCGCACGCTTCACCTATTGCATGCTCCACTTTATCTTCAAGTGTTAAAAATGATATAAATGTTTTGAAGAAGAGTGTTGATTGTTTGGGCTCCACTATGAGCCAATGTGCCATGAACCACACACGCTTGGAATCCTTGGTTCGAAAGAAACAAGTTCCATCTTTTCATGCACACCCTCCACGGCATACACATGCTCCTCACAGACACCATCACACTATGTATGCTCATGTGTACACTTGTACACATTGTGGACGTATGGGCTACCTTGCTAAATTTTGCTTTGATAGATTACATAATGTAAATTTAGCAAAGAAATTCGTTTGGGTTAGAGAAGGTACTAACCCCCATGGACCCAAGAAGATATGGGTACCAAAGACCACCCCTCCTTTATTTGATGTAGGTGTGGGCTCTCACATGACGTGAGAGTATAGGTACCTTGGAGTGGATGCGTTCCGTGCTTAAAGAGAACCTTTTTAGATGCATCACTTTCAAGGGATATTTGGTGGGAGGACCACCTCGTTTTGGAGACTAGAGAGGTGCCTCATCGGTTTTGGTATAAATCTCTAACTCCTTATTATTATGTACATGCTAGTTCATTTATCATATTCATAGCATGTTCATGTTTTATGTTTTGATGTGCTTCATGAGGTAAAAACATGCTTAGATGTAGTTTTTATCAATATTTGTATTATACATGTACAAATAGAGAGCTACATTTGTTTTATATATGATTGCACTTTATGCTCATTTGTACTCACTATATGCATATGTATAGACTAGTCTTGATGATTCTCATTTATACATGCTTTGCCAATTTTTATGCTTTACTTCATGTATATGTATTTTGAATTCAAAACTAATAAATATACATGTATACCCGTGAGTCTCTTGCCTTCATGCAAATACATTTGATAGACTCTTTTATGTTTGGGATATGTATGTGTATTGTTAGTTTTGGATAAATCATACATATACCATGAAGATTAGTGTTTTTATGAAAAATATTTTTGATGTGTTTGATATTCATGTTTCATTTGAGCTTCAATGACTAGTTTCATAAAAATGCCATTTACATGATCTTTCAACACTCACATTTTCCTTTATTTTTCATGACTTAGATTCATGATCATTTTGAGCTTTATAGACCTTGAGTGATTGAATCTTTATGTATTTAGTTATGTTTTATGAAAAACATATGATTTGATGTATTTGAAGGATCTTTAACTAGTTCTTTTTGAAATCAATTTATACTAGTTAATTATTCTTAAATTAGCTTATGAGATACACACCTTCTATGGATAAAATCTTTTGTATTCTCAACATCTGTTTTAATTATGTTTATTTATATCTTATTTTGATGCTTCATGATGTGAATATTAGTTTAAATGTTAGTTTTGTCAACACTAGGATTTATACTTCTACATATAGTGGGCCACAAATAAATCTATATATGTTTGAGCTTGAATGCTTATTTGAACCCATTAGATGTGCTAGTATAGTCTAGTTTTGATGATTCATGCATTCTAAACTTGTATTCCCATTTTTAGATTTATTCTATGATTGTGTATTTCAATTCATGTATATATTTATTTTGCCAAACTTTAAGATATACATGTATACCCCTTGAGTCATTTGCTTTTCATGCAAATCTTTATTTATGACTCAATTGTGTGTATGTATGCTTCTTGTGTTGTCAAAACATACATATACCTTGAAATGTAAATTTTTATTAAAATTTAGATTTTTATATTTGTCAAGAAATAATTGAGCTTAATTGTTTACTTTCAATTGGTATGAAAAAAAATATTAGATTTTAATGTTTCAAGGAATTTTGAGCTTAATTGCATTTCTTCATAATGCCATGTTACACATTATACTTGTACACTCACCATCTTTTAAATATTTCTCATAAGTATGTTTTCATGAGCATGTATGGACTTCATTGAATATTGAGTGTTTTTAAGTACAATGTAATTTACATGTGTTTTATGAAATTATCTTTAGTTTATTCCTTACTTGAAGGATTTCGTACTAGTTAACAAAATTTTCCATTTTTTAAACTAGTTCGTATTCTTCGTTTTGATAATATGAGTTATACCATACTACTATTGTTGTTCAATTGGTATCATTGAACTCTTTCAATTGGTACCAATTTTGATCCTTTTGTATACTCATATGTTTGTATGAATGTATGCTTTCTATCCAATGGTATCAATGTCAATTGGTATCTATTTTTTCATACATATATGTTTTATTTGTGCCTACTATACTTCTATATCTTAGAGCACAAAATTTGTTTATGCTAAGCTTGAAAATTTCTAATGATTGATTGGTTTTCAATTGGTATCTTAAAACAAGCTTTTGCATGTGTTTAGTTTGTATTTCATAAAGGGGGAGAAAATTCGATTTTCATATTTCAATTGGTATTTGTATTTCACTCCCTTTACTTTATGATAAAAAAAATAATAATTTCAATTGGTATCAAAATGCTATCTTTGACACATATTTAAATTGATATCTTAATTGATTGTAACCCCTATTTGATATTTTTTTTGTTTTAGACAAAAAGGGGGATAACATTGTTTTTATTGTTTTTGACCCTTTTGTTTGTTTCTTTGTTTCAAACAAAAAGGGGGAGAAAAAATTTATTGATTTGGTTTTGCCCCTTTGTTGATGATTGACAAAAAGGGGGAGAAAGATTTTGAGTTTCATTGAGTTTTATATATGCATATTTATGTTTTGCATATATTGAGTTTTAGTTTAATATAAGTTTAATTTTAATTGGTCTCTAGAGCATGTTTTGTTTTGGATATTTCATTTGGTATCTAGAGCATCTTGTTTATATGCATTGTCATTCATTGCATATTTATTGTTTATTTGTTTATGCATGAGTTAAGGGGGAGTTTCCTTGAAGCTTAACTTTAATCCATGCATATATAACTCCATGAGTTTTGTCATCATCAAAAATGGGGAGATTGTTGGCCCAGAGGCCTTCCACCTTAGTTTTCATGATGATTAACTCATGTAGTTATGTTTACTAATATTCTTGTGATTTTAGTTACAGATTATTGATCAAGATATTAGTAGGTGATTGCTTCCAAAGAGGTGTTTTAGAAGCCTTCACATGGTGATTCCAGGGCCCAAGCATCAAGATCACATATAGCTTCGCTCGTGGATCACGGAGTTTGGATCGGGTCTACTTGAAGATGGAGATCGTCAAGAAGACTTAGATATCCATAGTTTAGAGTGTGTTTAGATCCATTTGTAAAGTTTAGTATAGTTGATATGCTCAAGTGCACAATACACACACGTTTGATTTTGATATGTGTTTTCATGAATAGTTAATCAAAACAAGTTTAATAGTTTTTATGTATATTAGATATGTTCTATATACATACATGCTCCATATCTTAGACAAACTTATTTTGATATGTCTATTCATGAGTTTTAGGAAAATCAGATTTCCTATTAAGAAAAATTCAAGTTTGATAAAATACAAGTTTTGGTTTTTGGTAAAAATGTTAAAACACAAAAATAGTTTCATATGCTTGATATTTGAGTTAAAATGTTTGTCACATGTTATATATCAATGCAAAATGATAAAACTATTTTTGGGTATTTTTACAAAAGATAAAGAATTTTTAGAAATATTTTTAACATGTGTTTTCTGTCTCAGATTTGTGGCTGACAGGCCAGGTCGGCCGACCGCACGGGTCGACTGCACCAAAGGCCGGTCGACCCTTGCGGTCGACCGACGTGCACAGGCTTGTGCACGTTTGGCAGTCACAGGGACGGTCGGCCGGGCGGCCGACCGGACCAGAGAGCTTTGCTCTCTGTATCTGGGCGGTCGGTCGGACGGTCGACCGGATTGCCCTAACGGTCATAATTCTGACCGTTGGCGGTCGGCCGGGCAGCCGACCGCTAGGCCTGTCAGGCTGCCAGATCAGCCTAACGGCTAGTTTCTGTTTTGGCCTATATAAACCCCATTCCTTTGGGATTTTGGCTAAGATTTTTAAAGCTAAAATTTCCTGATACCTTCAGTGTTTTAAACAAGTTTTCAAAATAGTTTTTGTGCCAAAAAGCTTCATCTATTTGTTTTAAGTGTTTTGTTTTATTTCAAAGAAAATAGTTTTTGGGAATTGTTTCTTGATCTAAAATTCTACATCTATTTGGTATTTTTCCCAAGAGTTTTTCTTTGATCAAAACACTTGTTTTTCCACACTTGAGCTATCACCTATCCTATTCTATTAGGATCATTTGTTTGTGAGAAAAAGGAAAGATTGTTTGTGGTTGAAAGAGACCACCCATTGTAAACCCTCATTACTTGGTTGCTCCCTCTTTGGTAGAGGTTGAGGTTGTGGATTTGAGGTGATTGGTTTGCTCCCTTTTGATAGAGGTGGAGATTGGAGTTTACTCCCTCTTGGTGAGGTGGAGTTGGTTGTTGGTTTGTATCCCTCAAGTGTGAGGTGGATTGGTTGTTGTTTGGCTACGGGCCTACCCTCGGTTGTGAGGCGGTGTTTGAGAGTGGAGTTCGGTACTCGCTTTGTTGTAACAAATCCTCCTCGGTGGAGGTTCCCTCGGTGGGAGATAGTGGATTGGAAATCCTTCACGGTGGTGAAGGCGGGGATGTAGAGCTAGGGGCTCGAACCTCGAAACATATCTTGTTGTTAGCATTTGATTTATTGTCTCTCTAACCCTCTCTCTCTTTTAATTGTGCAAAGCATCATTCTTAGCATCATATCATATTTGCTTGTGTTGTGCCTTGCATATATTCATATTGCCTATTCATCTTATATGCTTGGTTGTTTGTGTGTGCCTCACTTATACTTAACCACAAGAGCTTCATATAGCACCTCAACCCATATTTAGGGGAATCAAGAGGAGTTAGTCCAGAGCCCTTCACGGGGAATTCGGCTACACTTGTGTGTTGTATTAAGTGTGTTGCAAAATTTGCATTAGCTTCCGCATTTAGAGCATTTAGTTTCTAGATTAGCACTTTCACCTATTCACCCCCCTCTAGGTGTGCTTTCAAATATGTGTATTAAATAATCATTGATAATCTAAGTAACCTGATATTAAACAACTTACACTAGGATTGGGGAGATTAATGGAGGAGACAACGTCTATATTTTGGGTGGGCCTAGGATATAGGTTGCGCAGTCAAAAGAGGGTTCCACTGCAGGGTTCTCGGGGGTGACTGTCACCCCGTCCTGTTCTTATTCATGTTATACATGTTATACATGTCCTTGACTACCTTGCTGTAGGGCCTAGTTCAACGCCAGGAGTCTGGGCCGTAGTCCTGGGTATGTACGGGACCTACCAAAGCATGGACAATGTATCTGACCGATCAGTTTCAATAACTTAGGACCTCAATTGACACGTGTGATAGGCGTAGTATGGGATGTGTCTATTACAGGTGAAAATTGGTGTTCGCTAACATAATAATAATAATAAACTGTTCATAATGTACTGTAATTGATTATCTTTGCCTGATACATGTATGTATGTTGGACCCCCAATGTTACACCTGACCTGATTGGACATCTGACTCTAGTACTTACTGACTCTACTTGCTTGATATATAGATTGTGATAGACGCCTGATTGAATACCTAACTGGACACATACTTTACTGTGTGTTATTCACATTACTATTTATTTATTTTATTCATATCATTTTTTATTCCAGTTTATACTATTATTATATGTTCACATTTATATGCATGTGCATCTTTCCAGTTTATTCTTACACATTCACTAGGATTTCTGAGTCCCTAAATTTGCATATCCAGATCTGTGGCTATTTATTGCTGATCAGGTATTTGGAGAGGATTACACTCGTTATGAGGAGCTGGAGTCTCTCTTTTCTTGATTATAGGTATTCTTGCTTTATTGTATATGTTATTTCTTGATTCTATCTATATCGCGTCCAATTGCCATTTCTTTCCTTTATTCATCTGTTATCAGTGAGATATTGATTTATCGTAGCAGATGTTATAGCTTGTTTATGTTACTTTAGGCTTAGCCTATGTGCGTGGGGTATTTTTCTTGCGTACATACGTCGCCGACCTTCGTCGCGACTCCGTTTTCGCGTATTTTGGGAAGTGGGGCGTGACATGGTTTCCTTCGTATCTGAGCCAGGTCGACATAAAAAGAGAATCTAGATCTTACCAGTAACTTGAAACAAGTTATATTGACACTGCAATATACATATAAGATTCACACAATTGATATTGAGTCCAATTGGAATTGACCACCCCCTTTCGATATCCATCTCTTTGATCTGTTGATATCCCTGATTTCAACTCTTTTTCTGTAATCTGGGTTCCATCTTGATTCCTAATCTCTTTATGATTCTATTTTCCTGATTTTGCCTTCTGAGTTTGATCACTCCATTTTGAAGCCGGTAGCAGAGATCAGAGCGTGCAGCAGAAGCGAGTGGACCCATGACACAGTGAGAAGCGGCATGAAAGTTTTAACTTCTCCCTTGATCTTGATTTACTATCATTTCCTACTTTATTGAAATTTTGAGGACGAAATTTTTATGAGGTGGGTAGAATGTAATATTCTAGTTCAAAATACTATATTTTTTATTTTTCTAAAGTATTTATTTTATTTTACCAGTTATTTTATTATTATTTGTTAACTTGATTTATAATACAAATTATTTTAAGATAGTAAATGGTATTTTGACCTTATATATTTAGCATTATTAAGTATTATCATTTTAATTATTTTTACTAGCTAGTATTTTTCTCATTACTATGCTCTATTATTATTATTGTAATTGCTATTATTGTTAATATTGATATTAGTATTATTCTTATTGGTATTGTATTAGTCATTATTATTAATGATAATATTTTAATCAAGTATTATTAGATAATATTTTAATGTTGATAATTTTATAATTATTATTACTACTATCTCTTTTTTAGTATTAGTATGTATTATTATTATTGTTATTATTATTCATATCTTTTCCTTTTCCTAGCCCAACTCATTACCATTGAGATCTTTACCCATTAACCCAAATATAATCCAAATCTATAATCTAATCTAAATATATAAACATAATTCAAATTTCAATCCAAACTCACATCCTAATCCTAACTACTAAATCAAGCAATTTAAACCCAACTGAAATTCTGATTTTTTTAATCCTTAATAACATATGAAAACCCTAAACTTCTTCTCTTTTTTCTACCTCAAGATAAAATCATAATCGAAACTCTCCCCACTTCCTTCCTTTCTCCTCAAGCGGATCGTGAACGAAAAGGGGTTTCGAGATACAGAGATTGAGGAACAAATAAGGAGGAACAACTCAAGTAAGTAGATCTAAATTTGTGAATTAAATTTCAATTTTTTAAAAATAAAAAATAAATAATTTATTAATTTCAACAATCTGTTACTCAACTTATCTATGCCCTCACCTCAAAATTCACCAAACAATATATTTAATAGTTCTTAGAAACTTACCTGATGTAATTTTTGTTTAATCATTATTTTAATACCTCACAAGGCCTTGATTTGAACAAACCAAATTCAAGTATGTAAATCAGTTTGTCATAATTAATATGATACAAATAGTTTATTTAATATTTTGTCTATACAAGGGTCATCTATGAAATTTTTTATGCATCTAAAACTAATCCAAATCCAACTAAAATACATGTGAGTATGTACAAATAAATATCTAAAATTTACACACTTTCTAAAAAATTTTACAATTTAAAAAAAATAAAAAACTGTCGCTGCACAGACCCAGGCGGTTTGTGCAGCGTTAGGCCAGACCCTCACTGGGCCTGGCCTGGCCCGGCCCACCGGGCTACACTGCGCAGGGGAAGCAGGCCCCCCTGTGCAGCTGTTCTACAAATAAAAAAAATTTATTCTGCTATTATAGAGGCCCACAAGCCTGTTTCGAGCCCAGCTCTGTATGAACTGCATCTTTTGGATTCATACCCACATGACAGAACCCGACCCAACAGAAAAATCCAGACTCGTTTGCCTGCAGAAAAACAATTAAAATAATTAGTTAAAAATATCAAAAAAATAGTGAAAAATATTAATAATAGTCTACAATAATTCTACTTTCTATGATAAAAATTTTAGACTAATACCAAAATAAATTAACTCAAACCACCCACTTTAAAGCCATTTTTCTTAATGGTAAATTTAGACCCGTTAAGTATTTTAATGGTTTAAAGTCTATTAAAAATCCAACAAAAATTAGAAATTAGTTTATACTAAACCTACTAAATTTATTAGACCCAGAGGAACATATTCCTAACTCCCACAACTAATTAATCAAGATTAAAACCCCTTAGAACTCCCAAGTAAAATATTCTTTAACAATTTCTACTAAAATGAACCATGTAGATTTATCGGGGCCTTATGATTTCGGTGCTTTGGACTTGGGATCGAGTTCAGGTGAGTATTCTTTTCCTCCTTCAGTTAAACAAGGATTTTGTGATAAATGATTTTATTTTGTTATTTATTTATGCTACTAAAATTTTCTGAGAAGATATTTGTGAGTATTATTTTCCTCATTCACCATTGTCAGAAATATATGTGTGTGTGTGTTGCTTGTTTTATTTCATGTGACCATCTATCTTATTATACTAGTATGATTACCCGTATCATTTCATGAGGTACCAGTGAGGTCCACTTTGATTATATAGCTTAATTCAATGTCGTTCAATATCTTTTCATGTGTTAATTGTTTGACGTTATTACCTCAGAACTAGTTATAGTATTACCTTAGACTGTGACTTGTTTCGATCTATTGATTGACTGATCTAGTTCATATTTGGGGACAGATAGCATCACTCATGTGTAGTATTTATCGGACAATTATTTGGTGAATTGAAACTTACAAATAATTACGTGTTGATTGATTGGTGAGTCGATGAGGGCTAGATTATCAGGTATTAGTTTCTTATATGTTTAGTGGTATTTGGAGTACTTGGTAGTTCTTGATGTTACCTTATTGATATTGAGCATCATATGTATATGGTTAGATCTTAGTATTGTGATATGGGACTTATGTCATTTCATGTGTAACCATTTCGGATTCAGATTTAGTTGTGGTAACTCTTAGAATATGAATTGATTGATCTTGAGGTTGGTTGGCTCATAATTGATATTAAAGATTTATATTTTATGTGGAATACCTATCAGACTTGATATTCATATAGTTGATGATAAGTTAGATGAAGATTCATTGTATTCTGAGAGTGTATTATATATGATGTTATATTATTAAAATACTGATCTTCTGATACTTGGACTGATATGGACTTAGTTTGAGTTAGAATTGATTGACACGAGGATTAGTGTTCGTTTCTGAGGATTTTGATCGGTATTCTGATGAGATTGATGTAGTTGGATCCGTAGTTGTGGGTATTCCCTATTTTACCCCTAATTATACTGTTTGAGTATTGATGTCTTGTTGATATTGATTATCAGACGCAGAGACATCTTAGATTTCATATTGCTCGAGGAATAGGCATAAATTGGGTTGACTTGACCTGGTGGCATGTATACGCATAATCGATTAGTTATTTGAATTTCTGGATCTTGTGTTTGAACTTAATGGAAGTGAGAGTGTATGATGGTCTTAATTAAGATTGGATAGTGATATAGATGAGTATGTACTTTACATATTGGGACTTCGATATATCGATGACTTTGAGGATCTGAGTTGATTAAATATTTTGCTTGGATTATTCTATTCATGCCAGCAGGTCATTACTTATTCTGGATATCATGATTTACCTGAAAAACCCGACTGATTATACATGACATCTACCTGATAACTATATTGTCCATGTTAGCATAATTGCTGGAAAAATATTGCATGCGGTAACAACACTCTCATGTTATACTGGTATCATGTTTACTGACATTATATATATCCTATTATACCGGTATCCTAATTACACATGTTGACGTTGTTACCCACTGAGTTATCCCAGTAGTCTAGGTAACATGTGCATTAAATAATCATTGATAATCTAAATAACCTGATATTAAACAACTTATACTGGGATTGGGAGATTGATGGAGGAGACAACGTCTGAATTTTGGGTGGACCTAGGATATAGGTTGCGCAGCCGAAAGAGGGTTCCACTGCAGGGTTCCCCGAGGGTGACTGGCACCCCGTTCTGTTCTTGTTTCTGTTATACATGTTATACATGTCTTTGACTATCTTGTGGTAGGGCCTGGTTCAGCGTCAGGAGTCTGGGCCGTGGTCTCGGGTATGTACGGGACACACCTAAAAGCATGGACAATGTCTCCGACCGATCAGTTTTAATAACTTAGGATCTCGATTGACACGTGTGATAGGCGCAGTATGGGATGCGTCTATTACAGGTGAAAATTGGTGTTCGCTGACATAATAATAATAAACTGTTCATAATATACTGTAATTGATTGTCTTTGCCTGATACATGTATGTATGTTAGACCCCCGTTATTACACCTGACCTGATTGGACATGTGACTATAGTACTGACTGACTTTACCCGCTTGATATATAGATCGTGATAGACGCCTGATTGAATACCTAACTGGACACATACTCTACTGTGTGCTATCCATATTTTTATTTATTTACTTTATTCATGTCATTTATTATTCCCATATATATATATATATATATATATATATATATATATATATATATATATATATATATATATATATATATATATATTCTTTATCTGCTCACATGTTATATGCACATGCAATTTCCAGTTTATTCTTCCATATTCACTAGGAGTTCTGACTCCCTAAATTTGCATATTCAGATTTGTGGTTATTTATTGCTGATCAGATATTTGGAAAGGATTACATGCATCTTGAGGAGCAGGAGTCTCTCTTTTCTTGACTATAAGTATTCTCTCTTTTGTTCATGTTATTTTCTGATTCTATCGATATCGCGTCCAATTGTCATTTCTTTCCTTTATTCATTTGCTATCATTGTGTTAGATATTTATATGTCATATTGCAGTGATATTCATTTATCGTAATAGATTTTATAACTTGTTCAGGTTACTTTAGACTTAGCGTATGTGTGTGGAGTATTTTTCTCGCGTACATATGTTACCGACCTTCGTCACGATTCTATTTTCGCGTATTTTGAAAAGCGGGCTGTAATAAAAACTGACCATTTTTCTCTCCTCTTTTCATTTGCGCTTTGCCCATAAAGCAGGAAGAAAGGGCTTTGATGGGGCCCAATTGTATGCGTTTTCCACTTTCCCAATGTTCATTTATTTTGATTACCATAAAAAGCCCGCTGATGTCATCAAAACGTGATAAGTTTTTTTGGTTTTGTTTCAGCGCAATTTGGATGGAAAAACTGAAACCAGCAAGCGGACCCACAAATTTGCCCAAGAAAAGAGAGACTGAATTGTGTCGGTTCTATTTCTCAGCCCATTTTTACAAAACAGGCCCTAAATCTCAGCCCAACGGATTGCCACTCTTTTCCTCACCTTCGTTAATAAAGGAAAGAACGGGAGGCAAACAGGAGCAAACCCAAATCGAATCATTCTTCAAAATCCCAAATCGTTTCGCTGCCACCGACCGGCGACGGCGCGGCTGCTCGTATCCGAGACGATGGCCGAACAAAATCCTGGTATGCTGCGAAAAATCTCTATTAATTTATTCACATATTCATATAATTATTCATGGGTTTCTTTCAAATACTCGATTTGATTCATTTTTTTTCATTTTTAGTTGTATCTCAACAAAGATGATAATACCCAACAAGCATGGGGAGAAGCTCGTTGGGGTCCTGCACTCAACAGGGTCCAAGGAGGTGGTTGTATTGTGCCATGGATTTCGAAGCAAGAAGGTGGGTTGCTTTTTCATATGCACACTCCGATTTTTGTAATATTTTTTTCCCCATTTTTTTTTCTTTTAGTTTTTTTTTGAAGTGTAACTGGATTTTTAAGTGGTCAATGCATGCGATTTGGGTAGAAACCATATTAATGCCAGCAGAAAATATTTTATTTTCCCCTTCACAGTTAAGTAGGTAATTAAACTTCATTGGTGTAACAAACATTAAGCTGTGCCATATGGAGTTTATTTAGTTTTGAGTTCAATATCGATTTTCATTGAACTATAGAAGCTTTTGGATTAAGATTAGGGGAAGATTCATCACCCTTCGATGCAGATAATGTGCTATAATTTAAATATCAGCAAGAACTTGCTAGGACATGCATTAGCTCCACACATGAGGTGCGTGTATTGGTCCCCGCTATCGGTAATAAGTCTGGAGAAAGTATTAGAGAATCCTTGTATCAATCACGTTGCAGTGCTGAATTATGTATCAAAAGTTTTGCCCCTTTTTCCTGTGAATGTTATCCATGGAGGTTAGCTTTACCTGTATATTTGTTACTTTCTCCACCTTGTATTGTGCTTCTGTATTTAATAAATTGACTAAGTTTGCATATGGACAAGGGTTGAATATGCTAGTCAATATCTCACTGGAGCTATTACTACTATTTCCAGGAAGATAAAACAATGCTGAAGCTTGTTGATGCGCTAACAAGTCAAGGGATCAGTGCTTTTCACTTTGATTTCTCTGGAAATGGGTAAGCTGCTCTTAGGAAAATTGCAATGTCATTCTTTTTCAACGTCTTTTTGCTGTACTTCTCGTGCAGTTTGTGCTCTTCCGATTATTTCTATACACGGTTTCACTTTTTTATTTATTTCTTGATATGCTTTAACTAGATATTTTGGCCATACTAAAAGCTGAGAAAGTTGAAAATTACAAAAGCACATACAATTCATTCATATATGAATTTGCTTTCATTTGGCACTTATTCACAATTGCTGATGATGGATTTTTTTTCTCAATATCATGGAAAGGTTAAGAGTAAACTAGTTAATGGGCTTGAGCACTGCCCTTTGATTTATCAGAAGAATTACATCATCTAGATGACAGGCCTATACCATGCAAAACAGACATTTATGCAATGAACCAATCTTTTTCATTTTTTTTTGCTGGATTGCTTTCCTCCGTGTTTTTGCTGGTCACTTGTTGCTGAAGGCTTGGAAAGTATGTCCTTCAATGCAAGTCCCATCTCTTCCGTATCCTGCTCAAGTTTTGTTTTGAAACCCTTGGAACTTAGCTCCCATAGGCCATAACATACTCTCCCCCGCGGTCATTATTGAAATTTCCACCACATTGACTGGTAGCCAACAGACCGGGCTAATAAAACTCTGATACCACCTAGGCAGAGTTTTGAGTTTCATAACCCGCATGTTTGTATAACGTGCAAGAAAATCTGAATCCTATCCTTACAGCCTACACTAAAGGCTTCATATCAGTTATATATTGTCATCTAAGCCTTTACCAGTACTTGTCCAATCATTGATCTTGGCGTGATAGAATTTTGTGATTAATCCTACATTTACTGGCAAGGAATGTATCTATACGACATGTTCCGTGCATTTTATATCAAAATTTATTGCAAACTCTTCTTTCTAATTGGCATAGCACACTTTTAACATGCTTTTATCAGTAATCACTATACAGTTTAGTTCACAGTGATACATCTTTCGTTTCCCAGGGAAAGTGAGGGTGAATTCCAGTATGGAAACTATCGCAAAGAGGCCGATGACTTGCATGCTGTAAACCAATACTTGTCCCAAGCACATGAAATTTGCGCAATTCTTGGACACAGCAAAGGTTGGTGCTTGTTTTGCATGGTTTTATATATGAATTTAATATTTTCATGTTTCTTGAACTTGCTTGCCCGAAGCCCTAGTAGACCTTCATGTTTCCCTCTAAGAAAACAATCCAAATGCCAAGTTGGAGAGTTTTGTCTGACACCTCAGGTGCTAATCTCACCAATAGGCTTGTGGCCAGTGAAGTAACTTCAACATTATAAATTTTGTTTCCAAACTCTGGTGCTAATCTAACAATAGGCTGTGACTAGTGGGTGCTAAACACATATGTTACTAACATATTCATGTTTAGTGAAAACCTTCTATGTATGTTGATTACTTGGAGATTTTTGCTGATATGCTTACAGGGCCATGTTTGTTTTTTCTTGATTGTGACTTTCATTTTTTTGATGTAGTCTGCCTCACCAGCTTCATTATTGTTCTATGGAAGATTATATTAATATATCTTTTTTTTGGGCTAGTCCATGTAAATATCTCTGTTGCATGAAATCAGTTCATTGGTCATCCCTTTTACGCTGTACCAACAAATAAGGAAGCTAAGTTTCTTATTGTACATGGCTTCCATTACAAAGTACATTTATGGTGTTGGTGTCTCAAGTCACCTTGCATGCATGTGGAGGTACGTAGTGAAACAATAGTATGATGTACTCACTATCATCAAAGTTTCTTCCCCATCAAGACCGGATGAATGACAGAATACTGATCAATATCTTTAGTACCAGCAGTCAACCTTAGTCAGCCCCCACTAAATTGATGCAGAAAATTGCTTGGTTTCTAATTTGTCCTTGCTATCTGATTCTATGGTTAATTGGTTCTAGTGTTCCTCCGTGCATGAATTACATTTCTCATGGTTGCCTTTATTTGGATAAGTGTGGGCAACATATAATACATAACATCAAATATTTGCTTGCCACAGTACTATTGCATGTTGCTCAGACACACACATTGATAAATGACTGAATATGTATGATGGTATTTAGGTCGACAAATAGTTCCTTAAGGTGAAATGTGGAGATTTTACTTTTCAATTGGATTGACATCTTCCGCAAGTAATCTTTGTTTTTCAATCTGTTCATCTATCTACACCCGGGCATGCACGTGTGCACACACAGACAGAGAAGGGCTGATGAACGACCCTTAATAAAAGTTTTACTTTTACTCTTTAATTGTATTAAAAATCTTTTCAACTGTGTGTGACTACCTATTTGTCTATCCTGAAATGCTTGGGTTGGATACTGGAATTTCTCTCTGCTTGTAATATTCATTACACTTACAATTAGTTGACTATCTGTTATATTGCCACTGCATACATTAGCCTGTTGTATGGTTCTTTCGTTTTTAGAAGTCTTAGTTCTCTTGAAGAGTTTAATCATTGAAGGAGACGTTCTTGCAGGAGGTGATGTGGTGCTCTTATATGCTTCTATCTATCGTGATGTCCGTATAGTCATCAATGTTTCTGGTCGTTTTGATTTAAAAAAAGGCATTGAGGATCGCATTGGGAAAGAGTTTATGCAACGAATCAAGAAAGATGGGTTTATTGATGTGAAGAACAAAAGCGGTAATCATTCCATAGCAGAACTTCAACATTTCTGGAAACAATGTTATCATGCGTGCATTAACTTTTGTTGGTCTAACAGAATAAATTTTAGTCAATCATCTAGGATGACATTCCCAATAGATTGTAAGATGATAAAATATTTAGGAGTGTATTCTCTAAAATTTGGGTAGGCTGCTGATACAAGATGAGAGAAAGAAGCATCCTTCCTGTTCTTGGTAAAAAAAAACATTTTTTTCATCCCCATATATAGGTGTAAGGATATTCTAACATGATTAATTTTCCAACTTCAGTGTCATTTTCCTTAAATGCGTGCTATTTGCTCACATGTTTGATAGTCTACTTCTAACATTCTCATCTTCCATCTTATACTTTTTCATAGTTCAATGGATATTTGGAAGGTTGCTATACAGTTGTCATTTTTCCTCTTCCTATATTACTTTCATAGTCCAGGGAAAGTTCGAAGGGGGTGTGTACAAACTTTAAGTTAGGTTGTTCTACAAATAACTGGCCTTCCAAGCTTGATGAAGGGTGTGTCTTTTGCATTATGTCTGACTCTGCCAAGGAATTGGAGCTTACTCATAGACGTATCATTCTAGGTTGACATCTTTCCACACAAGTGTGGTGAATACATAAAGGAGACTTTGCTGTGTACTTCTCTAGATGACCCATTCAGATGGGAAATTCTTGGATGATGGTGATGTCCGATCGGAAGAAAAGAGGGAAAAGATAATTCCATACATCATCTCTGTAACTGGAGGTGAGAGACACGTGGAAGGAAAAGAAAAATGGGGAATCTGGAGTTTCTGAATAGGACCTGGCTTTTCCCTCTCCATTGTGTGCTGTTTCTCACACCACTCTATGAATAATGTGGTGTATATATTTGCATTGGATATTGTTAAATAACAAACCAGTAGTAGGGTACTATCTTATTATGCAAGTAAAAAGTTTATTTTAAACTTCAAGTGGTAATTTACATCCTGATCATCAGTATTTTCATGTGATTATAATTGTTTTTAGTTTTTGATGATAAATGGTTGACATTTAAATCTTTTATAGGAAATGTTGAATACCGAGTAACTGAAGAAAGTTTAATTGAAAGGCTAAACACTGACATGAGTGCAGCTGCTAGTTCCATTGACAAAGAGTGCAGGTTAGAGTACATTCTTCTGTGATTCTGTGAACCAATTTAATGTATTAATATGCCAATATTTACTGGAACAATTCTGTTTTCATAGAGATTCGATTCCCCTTGGTATTCTCAAACGATAATATATGAATGAACAGTTGCATTTCTGGTGTTTAGTAGGTATTTTCTTAGCAGTATTCGGGATTTACCATGTGAACTGAATGCATGTTACAGAAATGAGATGATTTCTTTCCACTGTACCATTTTATTCTGAGACACTAGTCTGACCTTGTATTTGTCCTTCCTCAGCCCAGGCTTGAATTTACAATTGCACCTAGTATCCTGATGGATGAATAGAAGTATAAGATACTGGTGGACAGGGTATGAGACTGAGAGAGACTAGTGTTTCCGGATTCGGGCCGAATCTTTCCCACTCAAATACAACACTATAACATCTGAATGCAAGATCCATTCCGTTGAAGTTGATATATATTATTTCAAGTAACTAAAAGTCAAAATTCATGTATTTTGAATATTTTTTCACATCCATCAAGTAGGCTTAAAATGGACGGTCAAAAATAATATATTGCTTTGATCTACGTCTTTACACATACAAATTCTCGATCTGACCATTTCATCATGATATAAACACTTAAAATTTTTATACACTATTTTTGTTAGATTTTAAATATTCTACACCGTTAAAATAACCAACTCACTATTTTGGCCGTCTATTTTGCGCATGTTTGATGGATGGGCAAAAATCATTCAAGATACATGATTTTTGATTTTTAATTACTAGAAATAATATAGATCAACTTCAACGGAATGGATCTTGCATTCAGATGTCGTAGGGTCGTATTTGAGTGGGAAGGATTCACCGTCGAATCCTTCCGGAATGACGCATCTCATAGGGTATGATCATCATATTCTAAAACACTGTTATTGTGGACAGGGTGTTAACTGTTCATGGTTCAGCAGACGAAGTTATACCAGTAGAAGACGCCCTGGAGTTTTCCAAGCTCATACGGAACCACAAGCTGCATATTGTTGAAGGTGCCAACCATGGCTATTCCGCCCATCAAGATGAACTGGCTTCAGTCGTACTGGACTTCCTAAAATCAAACAAGGTATCATCATGCACGAGAGAAACCACGATTCTGTTTACAAGATTTTGAAGTTCTGGCGAACATTATCATAAGAAGGATTGATGCTCGGAAGAACTTTGTATTTGTATTACGTTCTTAATCGCATTGCTTATTATGATGCGAGTTCAATTGCTACAGGTGGGAGAGAGCGCTTCGACAGGAGCTGTGTAGAACGATTAAGTTGCTTTGCAGATAAACGAGCTGTGGATTCAGCGATGGAATTGATACGAGTCATGAGTAATGATCCGTGCACGCTTTTGAAGTTTCAAACTGCTCGAAACTTGTTTATTGGACTCAAAGTTATTGTAAGTGATGCTCTCTCTTGTTGTTTCAAGTCTGGTTTCTTGTGCAAACACTGATACTTCGTGCAGTTAATTTTAGTTCTGTATGTTATAATTCTTCTCTGTGAGTGAATCATCTTCAATGGAAACAGAATTGCGAAAATTGGCATGCTTGCAACAATCGATGATGCGCGGACCTTGGTCAAACTTAGCTCAAGCTTGATGATACCTCTCTCTCTCTCTCTCTCTCTCTCTCTCTCTCTCTCTCTGTACGAGGTTATGAGTTAGCAAGAATGTTGGAAAGAGAGAGATTATTACCTAGGAAGTTGACTGGATTGCCATGGGTCGCGTCGAGGAGATCGCCAAGGAAGTCGACGACGGAAGGCAAAGTGAACAGCAGTAGAAAACAGCAGCAGCAGCAGAATCAGGCAGGGTCGGTCGACCGGTCCGGTCGACCGACGTGCACAACATGCACAGAGGTTGGAGCGGTCGACCGGCCCAGTCGACCGCAGTGCCTGATTGACAGATCCCAAGTCTCGGGTTTTCTGGGTCGACCGGCCCGGTCGACCGGAAAACCCTGACTGACAAACCCAACTCTCGGGTTTCTTGGGTCAACCGTCACGGTCGACCGGTATAAGGAAGTCGGTCGACCGGCCCGGTCGACCGACAGTCGGGTTCTAGGTTAAATCTGCTGATCCGCTGTATGAGGTATTTAGCCTATGTTGACTCTAGGGTTTTGATAACCTGCGAAAAGAGATAGCAAAGGGTTCTCTTGCATTCAAAGAGATCAAGAGCTATTGTAATCATCTTCCTAATATAAATCTCTCCATTGATTGCCCCGAGGACGTAGGCATTGAGGCCGAACCTCGTTAAATCTCGTCTTTGTGATTTGTGCGTTCTTCGTGTGATTGTTGGGTTGTTCTTTGTGCTGGAGATCTTGGGATTCTCTATTGTTTGGTTGTTGTGATTGGATAGCGCCCGCACAACAAGTGGTATCAGAGCATCCGAGTTGCACTTGGGATTTCTGAGGATTCGGAGGGCTCGAGATCGGATCCGGTAGAGATCGTGTGTCGATCTCAGATCTGAGGTATTGGGTGTTCGAGGAGATCGTGTGTCGATCTCAGAAGGACTCAAGGAGGGCTCGTTGAATCCGTGGTGGAGTAGATCTGGTGAGAAACTCGATCTAGGGTTTCGTGGGACAGGTAAAAATCATATTTTTATCTGTGTATAGATCTATTTCAAGGTAGTTGATCTTCCGCGTAGATAGAGGATCAGGAAAATCTCAATGGCAGAAGTAACTGCATCTGTTAAGGCAATGAACAATCACCCAAGAATTGAAGTTGTTAAGTTTAATGGGACTAACAATTTTGGTATGTGGAGATGCGAGGTTATGGATGCGCTGAATGCATCAAACCTCGAAGACACTCTCCTATTGACGAAGAAGAAGAACACTATTACTGATGAAGACTGGGCGAAGATGAACAGATCGGCATGTGGCTTGATACGTTCATGCTTGTCACAAGACATAAAATACCTTGTGCAACATGAGACGTCAGCGAAGAAACTGTGGGAAACCCTTGAAAAGAAGTACCTGAAGAAGAGTGTAGAGTCCAGGTTGCAACTTAAAAGTAAGCTGTATCAGTTTCGGATGAAGAAGGGGAGCACAGTAAATGAGCACATCAACCGATATACGAAGCTTCTTACAGATCTGCTAAATGTGGATGTCACGGTAGATGAGGAAGATAAGGCGGTCATCTTTCTAAATTCACTTCCTGCAGAGGAGTACGAGACATTCACACTGACCTTCATTAATGGAAGGCAGAGCTTGGATTATGATGAGGTGTCGTCTGCACTGATGAGTTATGAGACAAGGAAGAAGGAGAGGCATCCTTCTCAGTCAGGGTCATCGGCGGAGGCATTGGAAGTAAGAGGCAGAGGTTCATCAAGGAAGGGAAAGGAGATTAGAGGAAGATCGAAATCCAGGCCGGGTTTCAGAAATCTGAAGAGGAATCAGTGTGCCTTGTGCAAGGAACTAGGACACTGGAAAGCAGAATGCCCTAAGGCCAAAGATAAGAAGGTGGAGTCAAAGACCGAGGCGAATCTCACACAGGCGGATGGATCGGATGATGACTCTTCAGTGTTCTCTCTCTCGGTTACTACACCTACTATTAGTACTCAGATAGTGCTGAGTGGATCTTGGATAGCGGAGCCACCTATCATGTGTGCCCGAACAGGGCCTGGTTTTCTAGCTTTGAGAAGCTGGATGGATGTTACACGGTCATGGAGATGACCATCCGTGTAATATAGAAGGGATGGGTACAGTTCACATCAAGATGGATGGTGGGATAGTTCGAGAGTTGAAGGAGGTGAGGTATGTACCTCATCTAAAAAGGAATCTTATCTCAGTTGGCACTTTGGAAGCATCGGGCATGGTGATATCTGTTCGAGATGGCAATCTCAGGATGATCAAGGGCTCGATGGTGGTGATGAAGGGCGTCCGCCGAGGAAATCTTTACTACTTGAAGGGTAGTATGATGATAGATCAGGTGGAGACTTCGAGTTCTTCAGATGATGTTGGCCCGGAGGATTGGCAGGGAAAGGTCGGACAGGAAGAAGAAAAGTCTTTGCGAGCTCCTGCAAAGAAGGAAATGGAAGGTGCTGCTACCTGCAAGTTGGAAAGTGGACACAACGTTCTGGACAAGAAGAAGGTGAGATTCAGCACCAGTACTCATCAAAATGAAGGTCTTCTTGATTGTGTTCACATGAGCGTATGGGGACCTGCTAAGACGGCATCGCTTGGAGGTCACAGGTACTTTGTCTCGTTTATTGATGGTTCATCTAGGCAGGTTTGGATATATCCGATGAGACAAAGGGGAGAAGCCCTAGATGTATTGATGAAGTGGAGAGGAAGAATGGAGAGGCAGATAGGTAGGAAGATAAAGGAGCTTCATATTGGTAATATTGGAAAGGACATGTATCAGTTCCTACAATTTGGCTAGAACACAGGGATTGCAACTCACTTCACAACAGGTACAGATGGGTTGGCTAAAGATGTAGTCCGTTCCTTGCTGGAGGAGGTTCGGCGGTTGTTGTCTAATGCAGGATTAAACATGTCGTTTTGGGCTGAGGCGACTGAGTATGCTAGCCATCTCATGAACAGATCGACTGCAATTGGAGGTAGAGCTCCACTGAATATTTGGTCTGGAGAAGCTGCTCAAGGTCATGGTGTGCTGCGGGAGTTTGGAAGTCCGGCCTACTTCAGTGCCAAGAATGGCAAGATGAATCCGCGGGCAAAGAGGTTTGTCTACTTGGGTGTCAAAAGGAACAGGTACAGGTTGTGGGACCCCGAAGACAAGAAGATCGTGATGAGCAGGCATGTCACATTTGGAGAGACTTCAGTGTTGAAGTCTACTGTCTCTCAGCAGGTGGAGAGGACGGAGACCAAGGAAGGATTACAGCGGGTGGAGGTTGATGCTACTCCATCATCTCCAGTTGGTTCGGCATCAAAGGATACTTCAGCGGAGGTGACACCGGGTGGAGTTCGTGATACCAAAGGTGATGCTGAACAGTTGACGACATTGTTGAGGATGTCGAGTTATTTGCAGCCATTGGAACTAAGGTGAAGCCACGCTTGTGGAGAAAGAAGCATGAATCTCAAGCTTGTGGTTGTGACAAGCTGAAGTTGAAGGCCGTTGCTCTCCATGATGGTCGGGAAGAGGTTCATATGACTCAGTCAGACAGGTTCGCTGCTGCAAATAGAGGTACCATTGTTTGAGCTTGTTGAAGCTCATTTTAATGAACTACGGTTGGCTTGATCCTTTTGGGCAAAGGTACGTAGGCAGCCGTAAAGGCGCAGCCATTTGGTGATGCAACTCTTATGAAGCTATTTGGGTTCTCGAGATGTTATTTTGGATCTTCACGTAGAGGTGAAGAGTTGTGGCCTATTGAAGCTTCAAGTAGAAATGGAGAGACTTCACGTAGAGGTGAAGAGACTTCATGTAGAGGTGAAGTGGTGTGGCCAGTTGGATCTCACGTAGTGGTGAGATGGTGTGATCTCAATGAACAGGTTTATCTTCCGGTTAGAAGATGTTGAGCTTGCATGAGGAGTGGTGGGCATCCAGTTGAAGCCGATGATGTTTGGTGTGTTCTACACAGGCTTGGTGGACCGTCAGTGGAAGACAGGTAGACTAGATAGAGTTAGTCAGTTGGAGAGTCAGTGTTGGCTCGTAAGGAAGTCTTCATGAGGTCGTGAAGTTGCGAAGTAGAAGCCATGTTGTGATCGGCATGTATGGAAATTCTCCTAAGGTGAAGTGCAAGGGAAGGCATGTGCGATGTTTTCCAGGAATAGATGAGCCAAAGATTCCAAGCCGAGATCGTGTGTCGATTTCGCCGAGATCGTGTGTCGATTTTGACCGGTGCGCGCAAGCCGAGATCGTGTGTCGATTTCGCCGAGATCGTGTGTCGATTTCGTCAGGTGATGGACTGGGGTTCGTTGGAGTTCGGCTCAGATTTGGAAATCTTCGCCCGAGGTGGAGAATTGTTGGAAGAGAGAGATTATTACCTAGGAAGCTGACTGGATTGCTGGATTGCCATGGGTCGCGTCGAGGAGATCGCCAAGGAAGTCTACGACGGAAGGCAAAGTGAACAGCAGCAAAAAACAGCAGCAGCAGCAGAATCAGGCAGGGTCGGTCGATTGGTCCGGTCGACCGACGTGCACAACATGCACAGAGGTTGGAGCGGTCGACCGGCCCGGTCGACCGCAGTGCCTGACTGACAGATCCCAAGTCTCGGGTTTTCTGGGTCGACCGGCCCGGTCGACCGGAAAACCCTGACTGACAAACCCAACTCTCGGTTTCTTGACGGTTGACCGGTATAAGGAAGTCGGTCGACCGGGCCGGTCGACCGACAGTCGGGTTCTGGGTTAAATCTGCTGATCCGCTGTATGAGGTATTTAAGCCTATGTTTGAAATACACCTAGAGGGGGGTGAATAGGTGTAATTGCTAATCTAATGATCTTTTTAAACTTAATAGAATGAGTGATGCAACGATCTCTCAAAACACGACTAAGAGCCGAATACCCCGTGAGAGGTTCTGAACTCCTTCCTCCCAATTCCCCTTAAAAATGGGTTAGAGGTGCGCAATGCAACCGTGTTGTATGAGATATGATCGAACAAGTAAAGAATGAAATGCTATGATGAAATGCACACAATCAACAACACAAGTAAAACAAACAAGAGAAGATTGCACAAAGAAAAGGGTTAGTTCTCAAGCAAATAATTGAAGACAATATAAAGTAAGAGAAATAGTAAGCAAGAATAACGCAAGGCAATCACAAACACAATTGATTTGTTTCGAGGTTCGAGCCACCGCTCTAGTCCCCGCCTTCACCTCCGTGAAAGGTTTCTACTATCCACCGAGGATGCCTTACAAGTTTGGTCTACCGAAGACCCCAAGCCCTTAGCTTCACAACTTATAAGAACTCCACCTAGGAGTTGTCTCCACAAGAACAAGGATCACAAGAACAATAGTGATCTCCTCAAGATCACAAAACTCTTTCTCAAACTCTTTTACAACACTCTCACTCTTTTTACAACTTCTCTATAGTATGAGTAAATGACTTTTGGCTCTATGAAGTGTGGTGAGAAAACTTCAGTTGTAGAGTGATATTAGCAATCAAACACAACTGAAAAACTAGCTCAAAAGATTGGAATTGAAAGCTTCAAACAATTTTTCTTTTTCTCTTTGAAAACAATGAAAACTTGAGGATTTTTCTAAGTGAATAACAAAGACCTATTGCCCTCTATTTATAAGGAGAGAATAGGTTAAAACTCTTTTCTTTACACCTAATTTGACCTGCAAAAGGCCTCCAACAACTCTCTAAAACTCTGATAAGAAGAAAAAGAAAACAGATTTTCAGACTTGCCCAAAGAGGAAAGAGCCGTTAGGCTGCAGCAGGCTTGGCGGTCGATCGGTCCGGTCGACCGTCGCCTTGCTGGCAAAGAGCCGTTGGGCTCCGGTCGACTGTCCGGTCGACCGTCCTCTTTGAGGAAACACAGTTTCCTTAGTGCGGTCGACCGGGCGGTCGACCGAAACAAACCGAGAGTGGCCTGCTTACAGTCGGTCGACCGGGCCGGTCGACCGACAGACGTGCACAAACGTGCACGTCCTGACACAGGCGCCGGTCGACCGGGCGGTCGGCCGGTCAACCTGAAACGGGAAAACTGGCAGGATTTGGAGTTGGAAAATTTTGTGAAAAAATATTTTGAGATACTTATAACTAAGTATTATGCAAAAATAGTCTATACACATGTTTTAAACAAGATATTCAATTTGTAACAAGTTTGGATACATGTATATATAAACTTAGGCATAAAACTTAGAAACAAACATTTTTAAAACATAGAATTTTGTAAGGAAAAAAAATGTGTGTGTGTATCCTAGAGCCAAATATCATATACTCAAACTTTAACATTCTATTCTTACAAAGTTCTAAGGACTTCAAGGCTTCAAGAGGGGCTTTCTCCACTTGATCTTCAGTTTTGCATCTTGAGCCCAATTTGAGTTATCTTGAGTCCAAGTCACCTTCCTTTAGGGAAGAAAACACCTATGCAAGATAGAAAACCTGAAACACACTTAAACAACAATAATATTAGTACAAATAACTAATATGTTTTGTAATCATCAAAACACACTAAAGACGGGTGATTGTAACCTTGGGCCAACAATCTCCCCCTTTTTGATGATGACAAAACATATAAGTTATTTAACAAATAAAGGAAGAAGAGCTTGGAAAGCTCCCCTCAAACAATGCTATGTAAAAATAACTATGAGTGAGATACATGAAGCATTGAAAACATTGAAAACACAATATTTTTGTCAAAAACTTAAATACCAATTGAAATCAAACTTAATCTTATATACCAATTAAACTTATACTTTTTCTCTTAAACTTATAGTTTTAATCTTTTTCTCCCAAAACTCAAGTAAATAAACAAAACTCAAACTATAAGCAAACTTATTTCTTTTTCTCCCCCTTTTTGTCATACATCAAAAAGGGTTAAAATCAAAACAAGCAAAACATCAAAATATTTTTAAGAATCTATCATGCAAACATTCAACTCACCATAAATAAATGAAAATCTAGCATAATCTAGAGGTTTAGTAAAAATATCGGCAAGTTGAAAATCGGTAGAAACATAATCAATATCAATATCACCTTTCTCATAATGATCTCGAAGAAAGTGATACCTAATGTCAATGTGTTTGGTTTTACTATGTTGATTTGCATTCTTTGTCATGTGAATAGTACTAGTATTATCACAAAATATTTTAACATGATCAAAGTGTAAATCATAGTCAAGGAGAGTATGTTTCATCCAAAGAACTTGTGCACAACAAGCTCCGCTGCAACATACTCCGCCTCGGCGGTTGAAAGGGCTACCGAATTTTGCTTTTTAGAAGACCAAGATACAAGACAATTACCTAAGAATTGACATGTTCCACTTGTGCTCTTCCTATCTACCCTACAACCCGCATAGTCAGCATCCGAAAAACTCGTCATTGAAATTGTCCGGTTTTCGGATACCACAACCCATTTCAATAGTGCCCTTTAGGTATCTAATTATGCGTTTAACCGCAATTATGTGAGATTCTTTAGGACAAGATTGAAAACGTGCACAAAGACAACGGAAAACATAATATCCGGCCTACTAGCCGTCAAATAAAGCAAGCTACCTATCATGCTACGATATAATTTAATGTCTACACTTTTACCTTGTTCATCCTTGTCAAGCTTTGTAGTTGTTGCCATGAGAGTTTTGCTTACTTTAGATTCTTCAAGCCCGAACCTCTTGATTAGTTCCTTTGTGTACTTGGCTTGATTGATGAAGATCCCATCCTTCCTTTGCTTGATTTGGAGTCCAAGGAAATAGTTGAGTTCCCCCATCATAGACATTTCGAATTCATCCTTCATGCATGACTCAAAAGCTTGGCAAAGAGATTCATTAGTAGAACCAAAATAATATCATCTACATAAATTTGCACAATAAGAATATCATTTTCTACATGTTTTGTAAACAAGGTTGTGTCAATGTTACCTTTCTTAAAACCATTTGAAATCAAAAATGAAGAAAGTCTTTCATACCAAGCCCTAGGGGCTTGTTTTAAACCATAAAGAGCTTTATCTAATTTGAATACAAATCCGGATGTGTAGGATTAACAAACCGGGGGTTGTTCAACATACACCTCCTCTTCAATAAAACCATTTAGAAAGCACTTTTAACATCCATTTGAAACAATTTAAAATCTTTATATGAGGCAAATGCTAGTGTCATCCGTATGGCTTCAAGCCGTGCTACGGGTGCAAAGGTTTCTTCAAAATCGATTCCTTCGATTTGAGTGTAACCTTGGGCAACTAACCTAGCTTTATTCCTAACAACGTTACCCGATTCATCCAACTTGTTTTTAAAGATCCACTTAGTACCAATTGTTGGTCTATCGTGGGGCCTAGGAACAAGGTGCCAAACTTGGTTGCGCTCAAATTGATTGAGTTCCTCTTGCATAGCTAACAACCAATATGAATCGGCCTCGGCTTCGAGGACGTTCTTGGGTTCAACATGAGAAATAAATGCATAATGTCCACAATAGTCATGAAGTTTAGAGCGAGTTGTTACCCCTTTTGATACATCACCTATGACGAGGTCCTTGGGATGATGTGGATTGTATCTCCAATCCTTTGGAAGTTGTTGAGTGGGCTCTTCTCCATTTGTTTGATCTTCATTTCCTTGAGCCTCTTGTATTTTAGCTTCACTTCCTTCATCATCCTTTGGCTTGTCTCCCATAGTAGGTGTATCCCCCAAGGTCACTTTCTCCAAACCTTCATGCAAAGCATCTATTTCTACAACATTCTTAACAAACAAGTTAGATTCCTCAAACTTAACATGTATAGATTCCTCAATAGTCAATGATGACCTATTGAAGACTCTATAAGCCTTACTAGTACTAGAATAACCCACAAATATAGCCTCATAAGATTTAGGATCAAATTTTCCTAAATTATCTTTTGTATTTAAAACAAAACATTTGCATCCAAAACCTTGAAATATGAAACATTTGGTTTTCTAGAAAAGTACATTTCAAAAGAGGTTTTTGTAGTATTTTTAAACAAGAAAACACGATTTGATATATAGCATGATGCATTAACGGCCTCGGCCCACAAATAATGTGGTAGACCATATTCACTAAGCATTGTCCTAGCCATCTCTTGCAAAGTTCGATTTTTCCGTTCAACTACTCTGTCACGCCCCGATCCCGCGGATACGGGGACGTCACTGCGACGTATATACGTGGGTCAGAAATACCCTCACTTATATACGCTAAGCATCAGTACAGGCAAGAATCAAAATACGGAAGCATGTGGTGCATTATACATTCCAACATATGAGTACAATTACAAAGTTATCACCAGAGGTGATAAATATTACAATAATATTACATCACCTGATAGGCGCAAATGCGAGAATACTAGGATGTACATATATGAACAGCACAAAAGGGTGCTCACGAGATAACCGGAGTTGTCGCGAGCCAACAGGAAAAGCAATGATGGGACTGGAGCTACAGCTGATCTGACCGCCCCGTAGAAGCAAGCTTAGTCTTCAGCAAGAGGATCCTCTATCTTCGAGCTCCAGGACCTGGACATGAGAATCCAGGGGAGTCAGATGAAACTCCCCAGGCGAGTAGTAACACGAAAGCCAAATGGCGAGCTTGGATAAGCACATGTGTAACAGTAAATCTGGATTATGAGCATGAAAGCCATGTTGTAGACATAAGCTTACAGGAATAAAGGAATGCAGTAGGTGACATCCGAGATACAACAGGATAAGGCATAAAGTAGATAGGGCAATGCTGATTATCTCCTTAGCTAACATAAAACCGATAAAACAGAACAAAACCGATTACGAGTAAATCCATTTGTACAGGTTTAGGTCATGGCTCCATGAGATTAGTACCTCGAAGGAATAATCCAAACAAGGAAACCCTCATCTATATACTTTTACCTCATGTTACCGTAACCTGAACGCGTACAGCTCGAGTTACAAAACAATACAACAATGACAATTTAGCCTATTATAATAATTGGGGCCGCCTAAGTTGCAGGCTTCAGTATGTGTCCCATTCCACATACTTCCACTCACAACTTATATAGCCAGTTATTTGGAAACTGATGAAGTTCAATGAATCATGTTCTGGATGGGCCCCGTACATGCCCGGGACAACGGTTCAGGAATATCGGTGCTGAGCCGGAACGTACCGCTAGGTACCGGGACTTATGGACGCCCGAACAGGAATAGAGTATCGCAGATCCCATAGAAATAGGCCTAGGCGTGTGCATACTCGGCATGAATAATCAGGAGTAGGGGTGCCAGCACACCCCACGGAATCCCTGGTGGCCGCCAGGTGATCCCTCAAGTATGTGGCCACGCGTGACTCGATAGTGCCACCATGAACATGATTAATCAGGGCCCATCAGTTTCCCCCAAACCGGGTGCAAGTTGTCTAATTATAATATATCAAGTAAGAATCACTTAACGGGAATAACAGGAGCAGACATGATCAGGAATCAGGATCACATAGC
Organism: Agave tequilana; assembly: GCA_038442645.1. Classification (NCBI taxonomy): domain Eukaryota; kingdom Viridiplantae; phylum Streptophyta; class Magnoliopsida; order Asparagales; family Asparagaceae; genus Agave; species Agave tequilana. Next base: position 22,952 of record JAVJIF010002056.1, on the reverse strand, counting down.
GGGAATCATAACAGGAACTCAGGTACAAACAAGAGGTGGCCCTACAGATTCAAGAGGTAGCCCCCCACCACGAGTGTGATGTGGCACTTTGTTCTGAGGGGAATGGATTCTAGAGGTGGCCACCCACGGATTCAAGAGGTGGCCCCACCACGTGTGTGATGTGGCACTTTGTTCCGTGTGGCACTTAGTTCCATTCAGGACTTGTCGGGAACAGGTGGTACAACATGAATTAGTGTCGAGTAATAGTATGTCCGGAATCAGGTGATAACATGTCAGACAGGTATATATATCAGTTTGTATCTGGCTAGTAGTAGAGTGATAGTCGAGAAATCATCAAGTGGAGCTGAGCAACTGGAGGTATGTAATCAATACAAGGTCAACGGGAAGGGTCTATTGTCAATAAGTGATTAAACATAGCAATCAGCCAAACTTAGTCGACTAGGGAAAATAGGTAGTCGACTAGTGAAGGGGTTAGTCGACTATAGAGGAGGTCGTGTCGACTAGTAAAGTTTGCGTTTGGGAAAGCTGCGTTTCAGGAAGGAAAGTTAGTCGACTAATAAGACTGCGTTTCAGGAAGGGCGCGTCTTCAGAAGGAAAGTTAGTCGACTGTAGCAAATGGATTAGTCGACTAATGAAGGCTGCGTCTCAAAAAGCCGCGTCTCAGGAGAGAAGTTAGTCGACTAGGTCAAAAGGGTTAGTCGACTAATGAAGTCTGCGTTTTAGAAATAGGACTGCGTTTCAAAGGGGTTAGTCGACTTGTAGATGGGTCAAGTCGACTAATAGAGTCAACAGAGAACAGATTTAGCTTGGGAGTTGTGGTTGTTTGATTATGTTGCATGCCATAAAATACAAGTATGGGAAAAAGTTGCCAAGTCTTGGCGAGGAAATCACTCGCATAGTCAATGAAAATGGAAGGCAAGAGGATAGCGAGAACACTCGCACAACCAATGAAATAAGAAGTCAAAGCGAGATCACTCGCCTAACAATGTTCCTCAGATGCGTTTCAGCGAAGAGAAGCTCGCCCCAATCCAAAAGGAGTGGCCGGTCTCAGAGTCTTGCCGATGATGAAAAGCACGGCCCCCAATCCAAAGGAGTTGGCCGCCTCAAGGAGATGATGGAGTGGTGATGGTAGTTTGGAGAAGGTGAAGGCTTTGGTGGTATATTGGAGTTTGTGGTTGATTTAATGGAGTTGAAGGAGGAAGGAGATGAAGGTAGGAAGATGTAGTGGTTGTGGTGGTGGTGGAGATGAAGGAGGAATTGGTGAGGGTGAAGGCTCTCTTGGTGGAGAATGAAGAAAATGAAAGGGAAAGAAGGAAAAAGCCTTTTATAGTTGGTATGAAATATGAAGGAGATGTAAATAGGATTTTAGGGAGGGGGTTTTTGTAAAATTGGGGAGTTAGGTGACTCTCTTGGCCACTTGGCCGGTTATGGTGATGAGAGAGGAATGGAATATCTTGGAGAAGACATTTTGGAAGAGAATAAATAAATGAAGAGAGAGAAGGGAGAATATAATAATGTTGCACACCATTTAACACAAAGGAAACAAAAGAGGAGAACTTGTCTCCCTCTCCCAAACGCAGCACACAAGCCTGCGTTTAGGCCAAATTGGGCTAAACGCGGGAATTAAAGCCGCGTTTAGGGAGAAAGCCAAAAGCTGCGTTTAATAGAGGAGAGAGAAAATCATAATGACTTGATGAAATTGATAATCAGTGCATAAATGCAGCATGGGGAGGTGTGGAGAGGATCTCCGTATTTAATGCAGAATCAAGGTAGGTGAATCTCGCGTTTGAGGAAGGAGAGAGAAAATGGAGAAAAGGGAAAAGTGAAATATCTGGGTAATTCCTTGGTAACTGGGAAACACTGAAAAACTCCGGAAAAGTCTAAAAATGAAATAGCTCGGAAAGTTTCCCAAAAATTCTCAAAAATCATAAATATTATAAAATGATTTTTGGTGAAATCGGTTTTCAGAAATTCAATGCCATTTTCAAAATAAAATCCTGAAGTCCACCGTCAATCTCGGTCTACACCGGATTGGCCGGGTTTTGATAAATTCTGAAAATTCTCAGAAAAAGTATTTAGATAGAAAATATGGTTTTAAGAAATAATGTCTAAAGACACTTGTGGTAATTCCAATCCTATTTGTAATTAAAAATCCGGGAATCGGTCAGCGAAACTGGCCGACACCGGTTTTGAAGATTTTCAACTTAATCCAGGAAAATTCCAGAAAATCATGAAAAATCTAGAATATTGGAAAATGGTATTTAAAACTAAAATCGGTCAAATCGAAATACCGGAATGACTAAATCGAGCAATAACCTGAGATCGGGTCCTTGGTTCAGACTAGGACAATCCGAGTCCATGAATCCAATCCAAGACAAACAATCATGTAAACAATTCATAATACCAAACAAATACAGGAAGGAAATCAAAAAATACGATCGAGAAATCTGAATACGCAACTAAGTACGTATTCTGGGAGCGGGGTGTTACAATCCATCCACCTTACAAAAAATTGCGTCCTCGCAATTTCGATAAGGGGTAAATTGAACACGAAGGGACAAGGGCGGAAACGAAGGCTTCAAAACAAACAAAACAGGGCAAGATGCACGCAGGAGAGACTAGGGTGGATCATGAGAGGATGATGAAGTGGAATATACACCAAAGATTACCAACTCAAAATACAAAAGGATCAGGGGTAGCGGTCACAGTGCCATCCTCAAGGTTCCTGTTCCAGATACTGGGTCTCATATTCTGCTGCTGCTTCGTCTGACACCTCTGCCGCCATGTTGTAGTTTGACCTCTGCCATGATCTGCTCTAGGTCTTGCTCCTCTCTGTGGATGACCTTGTTGCTGAGGTGGAAATGGAGCTCTTCGGTCTATGGGTTCTGGGTTCCTTCTTAGTGGTGGAGCTGGGAGTGCCGGGGTGCTGCTCGTGCTGGAAATGCTGGTGGTGGTATTGGATAGGTCCTCTTGAACGGACAATCACCTATAGAGTGATTTCCAGATCCACATACCAAGCATAGCCCATTAGCTTTTCGGCAATTGCGTTGGATGTGTCCGGGCTTCCTGCAGTACCCATATATCATCTGTTGAGGGGAGGTTGGAATGGTCGCTTGATCATCGGACCATTGATTGTCCTGGCTGCATCTTCTTCGTTCATCAACTGAAAGGGTCTCTTCGCTGACTTGCTCTGCACCTGGTTCTCACTCTTCTTCTCCAGTCCTCGTTCCACTTCACGAGCAATGGAGAGAACCTGAGAGTATGTCTTCAGCTGTTGAGGAATAAGATACATCTGGACATCCATCTTCAGCCCTTGCTGAAATCGGCTAGCCCGTTTTTCTTCGTCTGCCACCATGTAGGGTGCAAACCTGCTAAGCCTCAAGAATTCGGCAGCATATTCATCCACTGACCGATTCCGTTGTTGTAGTCGGATAAATTGTTCTTCCATTTCCTTTTGAGCTGTTGCAGGGAAGAATCTCTCATAGAAACCCTTTGAGAACTGGTCCCACGTAATGGGTTTCTCCAGTGTTGCTTCTTCTGCCAACCACCAGGTTCTGGCCACATCCTTCAGTTGTATCTTGGCCACTTCCACTTGGTTCTCATCAGGGACTCGGGCCGCCTTCAAAAGATCTGTTGTGTCTATCAGCCACTGTTCTGCATCCAGGGGCTTCTCCGTTCCTGAAAAGATCGCCGGCTGTAATCTCCTGAAATCTGACACGTTGCCTGACCTCTGTTCTCGGGGTGCAACTAACAGTCCTTGGCGCAAAAGCTCTGTCTGTTGTTGTTGACTCTGCATCATCCCTTGAAGTACCCTCATCATACCATCACTGTCTCTGTTGGACCCATCTTGAGAGGTACTAGGGCCATTTCGCGTTCCCGTCTTTCCATATCTGAGTTGGTTGGAGTGGGTGACAAGAAGAAACTGGAAAGTAAAAGATTTGAAGGTTTCAGGATTCAAGAAATAGATCAGAAGGAAGGGATAGATAACTCTGTACTTGTAGTTGGATTGTATAACCAGGACTCTTGTATTCCAGTTGCAAATATCTTTACCATTAATTTGCCATCTGGACGTACTGAGGATGTGAGAGCCTAGGCTCTGATACCACCCTGTCACGCCCCGATCCCGCGGATACGGGGACGTCACTGCGACGTATATACGTGGGTCAGAAATACCCTCACTTATATACGCTAAGCATCAGTACAGGCAAGAATCAGAATACGGAAGCATGTGGTGCATTATACATTCCAACATATGAGTACAATTACAAAGTTATCACCAGAGGTGATAAATATTACAATAATATTACATCACCTGATAGGCGCAAATGCGAGAATACTAGGATGTACATATATGAACAGCACAAAAGGGTGCTCACGAGATAACCGGAGTTGTCGCGAGCCAACAGGAAAAGCAATGATGGGACTGGAGCTACAGCTGATCTGACCGCCCCGTAGAAGCAAGCTTAGTCTTCAGCAAGAGGATCCTCTATCTTTGAGCTCCAGGACCTGGACATGAGAATCCAGGGGAGTCAGATGAAACTCCCCAGGCGAGTAGTAACACGAAAGCCAAATGGTGAGCTTGGATAAGCACATGTGTAACAGTAAATCTGGATTATGAGCATGAAAGCCATGTTGTAGACATAAGCATACAGGAATAAAGGAATGCAGTAGGTGACATCCGAGATACAACAGGATAAGGCATAAAGTAGATAGGGCAATGCTGATTATCTCCTTAGCTAACATAAAACCGATAAAACAGAACAAAACCGATTACGAGTAAATCCATTTGTACAGGTTTAGGTCATGGCTCCATGAGATTAGTACCTCGAAGGAATAATCCAAACAAGGAAACCCTCATCTATATACTTTTACCTCATGTTCCGTAACCTGAACGCGTACAGCTCGAGTTACAAAACAATACAACAATGACAATTTAGCCTATTATAATAATTGGGGCCGCCTAAGTTGCAGGCTTCAGTATGTGTCCCATTCCACATACTTCCACTCACAACTTATATAGCCAGTTATTTGGAAACTGATGAAGTTCAATGAATCATGTTCTGGATGGGCCCCGTACATGCCCGGGACAACGGTTCAGGAATATCCGGTGCTGAGCCGGAACGTACCGCTAGGTACGGGACTTATGGACGCCCGAACAGGAATAGAGTATCGCAGATCCCATAGAAATAGGCCTAGGGCGTGTGCATACTCGGCATGAATAATCAGGAGTAGGGGTGCCAGCACACCCCACGGAATCCCTGGTGGCCGCCAGGTGATCCCTCAAGTATGTGGCCACGCGTGACTCGATAGTGCCACCATGAACATGATTAATCAGGGCCCATCAGTTTCCCCCAAACCGGGTGCAAGTTGTCTAATTATAATATATCAAGTAAGAATCACTTAACGGGAATAACAGGAGCAGGACATGATCAGGAATCAGGATCACATAGCGGGAATCATAACAGGAACTCAGGTACAAACAAGAGGTGGCCCTACAGATTCAAGAGGTAGCCCCCCACCACGAGTGTGATGTGGCACTTTGTTCTGAGGGGAATGGATTCTAGAGGTGGCCACCCACGGATTCAAGAGGTGGCCCCCACCACGTGTGTGATGTGGCACTTTGTTCCGTGTGGCACTTAGTTCCATTCAGGACTTGTCGGGAACAGGTGGTACAACATGAATTAGTGTCGAGTAATAGTATGTCCGGAATCAGGTGATAACATGTCAGACAGGTATATATATCAGTTTGTATCTGGCTAGTAGTAGAGTGATAGTCGAGAAATCATCAAGTGGAGCTGAGCAACTGGAGGTATGTAATCAATACAAGGTCAACGGGAAGGGTCTATTGTCAATAAAGTGATTAAACATAGCAATCAGCCAAACTTAGTCAACTAGGGAAAATAGGTAGTCGACTAGTGAAGGGTTAGTCGACTATAGAGGAGGTCGTGTCGACTAGTAAAGTTTGCGTTTGGGAAAGCTGCGTTTCAGGAAGGAAAGTTAGTCGACTGGGAACAATTGGGTAGTCGACTAATAAGACTGCGTTTCAGGAAGGGCGCGTCTTCAGAAGGAAAGTTAGTTGACTGTAGCAAATGGATTAGTCGACTAATGAAGGCTGCGTCTCAAAAAGCCGCGTCTCAGGAGAGAAGTTAGTCGACTAGGTCAAAAGGGTTAGTCGACTAATGAAGTCTGCGTTTCAGAAATAGGACTGCGTTTCAAAGGGGTTAGTCGACTTGTAGATGGGTCAAGTCGACTAATAGAGTCCAACAGAGAACAGATTTAGCTTTTGGGAGTTGTGGTTGTTTGATTATGTTGCATGCCATAAAATACAAGTATGGGAAAAAGTTGCCCAAGTCTTGGCGAGGAAATCACTCGCATAGTCAATGAAAATGGGATGGCAAGAGGATAGCGAGAACACTCGCACAACCAATGAAATAAGAAGTCAAAGCGAGATCACTCGCCTAACAATGTTCCTCAGATGCGTTTCAGCGAAGAGAAGCTCGGCCCCAATCCAAAAGGAGTGGCCGGTCTCAGAGTCTTGCCGATGATGAAAAGCACGGCCCCCAATCCAAAGGAGTTGGCCGGCCTCAAGGAGATGATGGAGTGGTGATGGTAGTTTGGAGAAGGTGAAGGCTTTGGTGGTATATTGGAGTTTGTGGTTGATTTAATGGAGTTGAAGGAGGAAGGAGATGAAGGTAGGAAGATGTAGTGGTTGTGGTGGTGGTGGAGATGAAGGAGGAATTGGTGAGGGTGAAGGCTCTCTTGGTGGAGAATGAAGAAAATGAAAGGGAAAGAAGGAAAAAGGCCTTTTATAGTTGGTATGAAATATGAAGGAGATGTAAATAGAATTTTAGGGAGGGGGTTTTTGTAAAATTGGGGAGTTAGGTGACTCTCTTGGCCACTTGGCCGGTTATGGTGATGAGAGAGGAATGGAATATCTTGGAGAAGACATTTTGGAAGAGAATAAATAAATGAAGAGAGAGAAGGGAGAATATAATAATGTTGCACACCATTTAACACAAAGGAAACAAAAGAGGAGAACTTGTCTCCCTCTCCCAAACGCAGCACACAAGCCTGCGTTTAGGCCAAATTGGGCTAAACGCGGGAATTAAAGCCGCGTTTAGGGAGAAAGCCAAAAGCTGCGTTTATAGAGGAGAGAGAAAATCATAATGACTTGATGAATTGATAATCAGTGCATTAAATGCAGCATGGGGAGGTGTGGAGAGGATCTCCGTATTTAATGCAGAATCAAGGTAGGTGAATCTCGCGTTTGAGGAAGGAGAGAGAAAATGGAGAAAAGGGAAAGTGAAATATCTGGGTAATTCCTTGGTAACTGGGAAAACACTGAAAAACTCCGGAAAAGTCTAAAAATGAAATAGCTCGGAAAGTTTCCCAAAAATTCTCAAAATCATAAATATTATAAAATGATTTTTGGTGAAATCGGTTTTCAGAAATTCAATGCCATTTTCAAAATAAAATCCTGAAGTCCACCGTCAATCTCGGTCTACACCGGATTGGCCGGGTTTTGATAAATTCTGAAAATTCTCAGAAAAAGTATTTAGATAGAAAATATGGTTTTAAGAAATAATGTCTAAAGACACTTGTGGTAATTCCAATCCTATTTGTAATTAAAAATCTGGGAATCGGTCAGCGAAACTGGCCGACACCGGTTTTGAAGATTTTCAACTTAATCCAGGAAAATTCCAGAAAATCATGAAAAATCTAGAATATTGGAAAATGATATTTAAAACTAAAATCGGTCAAATCGAAATACCGGAATGACTAAATCGAGCAATAACCTGAGATCGGGTCCTTGGTTCAGACTAGGACAATCCGAGTCCATGAATCCAATCCAAGACAAAACAATCATGTAAACAATTCATAATACCAAACAAATACAGGAAGGAAATCAAAAAATACGATCGAGAAATCTGAATACGCAACTAAGTACGTATTCTGGGAGCGGGTGTTACATACTCCATTTTGTTGTGGAGTTCTAGGACAAGATAGTTCATGCTTTATTCCATGTTCTTCACAAAAAGTGGTAAGGGTTGGTTAATGAATTCACCTCCTCTATCACTTCTTATTCTTAAAATCGAAACATCTTTTTCTTTTTCAACTCTTTTCTTAAAAGTTTGGAAATACGAAAATGCTTGATTTTTATGCTCAAGAAAGAAAACCCAAGTAAAACGTGAAAAATCATCAACTAAAACAAATGCAAATCTGTTCCCACTTAGACTTTTGGTTTGTGTAGGGCCAAATAAATCCATGTGGATTAACTCCAAAGGACGTGATGTCATGATATCCTTAATTGACTTGAAAGAAGACTTAGTTTGTTTCCCAAATTGACATGCGTCACAAACTCGGTCTTTTTCAAAATTCAAACAAGGAATACCTTTCACCATTTCCTTTGTGTTAAGCCTAGATATATGGTCAAAAGAAATGTGGCCTAATCTTCTATGCCACAACCAAGAGTCGTCATCGAGGGCTTTTAAACATGTTATATTACAAGACATATTTAACATATCTATCATATAAACATCACTTTCACGAAACCGGAAAACACACAAGCATTAGAAATTCTATCAATTACTTTACAAACAACATTATCAAAAACTACATCAAAACCTTTATCACATAATTGACTAACACTCAAGAGATTATGCTTGAGGCCGTCAACTAAAACTACATTCTCAATTAAAGGGGATGTGCCAAGTTTTACATTACCAATACAGATGATTTTACCCTTGGCGTCATCTCCGAAGGTGACGGTGCCACCTTCATGGTATCTTGATAGGGTTGCAAAGTTGTTGATATCCCAAGTCATGTGCCTTGAGCAACCACTATCAAGATACCACAATCCTCTACGTCGTTGGGCTTTGGAAGGTACCTATATCATTTAACAAAGTTGTTGACTTTGGTACCCAAACTTTCTTGGGTCCTTGAAAGTTAGTGTTTTGAACCCAAACATTATGAAAAGATGCACTTAGTCTATCATAGCAAAAATTGGCTAAGTGTCCTTTCCGCCCACAATGTGAACATGAGAACACTCTTCCATACATGAATGCATGATGAGTGTGTGAAGTGTGAGCATGCTTTGGGGGTTTGCCACGATGTAAAGGTTGTGTGGTATGAACATGAGCATGAGCATTATGAACATTTTTCTTAGAGGCTTGTTTCTTAGGGAACATAGCCTCAATCTTTTTCTTATCAAACTCACTACATTTTTTCAAAACAATACCTAAAGAATCTATTCTTTCCTTAAGCATGGTAATCTCATTAGCATCAACAAATGGGGACTTGCCTTTACAAGAAGTCTTATATTTATCAAATTCATTTTTAGTGGAAACCAAAGTAGAATGCAAGTCATTATTTTCTTTAGAAAGATTTACAACTTGAAGACTAAGAGATTCATTTTCTTTTCATTTTTAAATATTTTTTCTTTAAGAAGTCATAGTTATGAGATAATTCTACAAAAGCTTCTCCTAACTCATCCATAGAAAGTTCATCATTAGGAGAAGTGGAAGGGGTTACCTTGCTTGTGCTTTCATTTGCCATGAAGCACATGTTGGCGGTATCAATCTCCTCCTCGGATTCGCTCTCGGAATCCCATGTAGCTTTCATTGCCTTCTTCTTGTGAGGCTTCTTTGAGGTGGAGGGCTTCACTTTATCCGGACACTCCGCCACTATGTGTCCCGGTCTTTGGCAATTAAAGCAAATGATCTTTCTTTCTTCTTTGCCTCCTTGCCATCTCTTCCTTCCTTGAAATTTAGCCTTGTTGTACATCCTCTGGACGTTCTCACAAGAAGTGAGAGCTCTTCGTCATCTTCTTCTTCATCGTCTTCGTCGGAGTGTGTGGATTGGCTTTTGAAGGCTATAGTCTTCTTCTTGGAAGGAGCCATGTCCTCCCTCACTTTCCTCTCCATCTCATGGGTTTTGAGGTTCCCAATGAGACCAATTAGCTCCATCTCCTCCTTGTCATTGAGTTCCTTCAAGGTTGTTGCTTTTACTTCCCATGAAGGAGGAAGAGCCCGGATGATCTTTCTTACTCTTTGATCGTTATCAATAGCATCACCTAGAGAAGAAAGTCCATTAGTAATCTTTGTAAATCTTGTAACCATATCATCTATGGTTTCATTTTCTTGCATGCAAAAATTCTCATATTGGGACCGAAGAAGGTCAATCTTAGCCCTCTTCACTTGTGAGGTCCCTTCATGTGTAACTAGTAAATGTGTCCAAATTTCATATGCGGACTTGCAATGAATAACTCTAGCTATGTCATCATCATTAAAGGCTTGAAGTAGTGCATAGTGAGCCCTAGCATTGGCATCAAATTCTTTGGTCTCTATTTCGGACCAAGTGGATTCATCACCGGGGGGTGCACTAAAGGGTTTGGTCACGGCCTTTGCAACTCGACTACCTAGAGATTGCAAGAAAACGGTCATCTTAACCTTCCATATGGGAAAGTTAAGTCCATCAACTTAGGGGGTGTCTTAATACCATCGGCCATCTTTACTAAGTGAGAATGAATGAAATGATTAGCAATATTAGGATCTTTCTAGGGTTGTTAAGCCAAGAGCCTAGTAACCAAGCTCTGATACCAATTGAAATACACCTAGAGGGGGGGTGAATAGGTGTAATTACTAATCTAATGATCTTTTAAACTTAATAGAATGAGTGATGCAACGATCTCTCAAAACACGACTAAGAGCCGAATACCCCGTGAGAGGTTCTGAACTCCTTCCTCCCAATTCCCCTTAAAAATGGGTTAGGGGTGCGCAATGCAACCGTGTTGTATGAGATATGATCGAACAAGTAAAGAATGAAATGCTATGATGAAATGCACACAATCAACAACACAAGTAAAACAAACAAGAGAAGATTGCACAAAGAAAAGGGTTAGTTCTCAAGCAAATAATTGAAGACAATATAAAGCAAGAGAAATAGTAAGCAAGAATAACGCAAGGCAATCGCAAACACAATTGATTTGTTTCGAGCCACCGCTCTAGTCCCCGCCTTCACCTCCGTGAAGGGTTTCCACTATCCACCGAGGATGCCTTACAAGTTTGGTCTACCGAAGACCCCAAGCCCTTAGCTTCACAACTTACAAAGAACTCCACCTAGGAGTTGTCTCCACAAGAACAAGGATCACAAGAACAATAGTGATCTCCTCAAGATCACAAAACTCTTTCTCAAACTCTTTTACAACACTCTCACTCTTTTTACAACTTCTCTATAGTATGAGTAAAGGACTTTTGGCTCTATGAAGTGTGGTGAGAAAACTTCAGTTGTAGAGTGATATTAGCAATCAAACACAACTGAAAAACTAGCTCAAAAGATTGGAATTGAAAGCTTCAAACAATTTTTCTTTTTCTCTTTGAACAATGAAAACTTGAGGATTTTTCTAAGTGAATAACAAAGACCTATTGCCTCTATTTATAGGAGAGAATAGGTTAAAACTCTTTTCTTTACACCTAATTGACCTGCAAAAGGCCTCCAACAACTCTCTAAAACTCTGATAAAGAAGAAAAAGAAAACAGATTTTCAGACTTGCCCAAAGAGGAAAGAGCCGTTAGGCAGCAGCAGGCTTGGCGGTCGATCGGTCCGGTCGACCGTCGCCTTGCTGGCAAAGAGCCGTTGGGCTCCGGTCGACTGTCCGGTCGACCGTCCTCTTTGAGGAAACACAGTTTCCTTAGTGCGGTCGACCGAAACAAACCGAGAGTGGCCTGCTTACAGTCGGTCGACCGGGCCGGTCGACCGACAGACGTGCACGTCCTGACACAGGCGCCGGTCGACCGGGCGGTCGGCCGGTAAACCTGAAACAGGGAAAACTGGCAGGATTTGGAGTTGGAAAATTTTGTGAAAAAATATTTTGAGATACTTATAACTAAGTATTATGCAAAATAGTCTATACACATGTTTTAAACAAGATATTCAATTTGTAACAAGTTTGGATACATGTATATATAAACTTAGGCATAAACTTAGAAACAAACATTTTTAAAACATAGAATTTTGTAAGGAAAAAAATGTGTGTGTGTATCCTAGAGCCAAATATCATATACTCAAACTTTAACATTCTATTCTTACAAAGTTCTAAGGACTTCAAGGCTTCAAGAGGGGCTTTCTCCACTTGATCTTCAGTTTTGCATCTTGAGCCCATTTGAGTTATCTTGAGTCCAAGTCACCTTCCTTTAGGGAAGAAAACACCTATGCAAGATAGAAAACCTGAAACACACTTAAACAACAAATAATATTAGTACAAATAACTAATATGTTTTGTAATCATCAAAACACACTAAAGACGGGTGATTGTAACCTTGGGCCAACAATGTTGACTCTAGGGTTTTGATAACCTGCGAAAAGAGATAGCAAAGGGTTTCTCTTGCATTCAAAGAGACCAAGAGCTATTGTAATCATCTTCCTAATATAAATCTCTCCATTGATTGCCCCGAGGACGTAGGCATTGAGGCCGAACCTCGTTAAATCTCGTCTTTGTGATTTGTGCGTTCTTCGTGTGATTGTTGGGTTGTTCTTTGTGCTGGAGATCTTGGGATTCTCTATTGTTTGATTGTTGTGATTGGATAGCGCCCGCACAACAAAGAGACCCAATTAAAAATCTCTTTTTCACACAACTGAGAGCCTTTCTTTGATTTTTCTTAATTATATCCTTAAATCAAAAGATAATATTGCTCTTAATACTTTATAAATTGACAAGTTTTCAAACTCTTTTATTCAAAATTGATGAAGGTACTCACTCACCCATATTGATAAAGGCATCCGCCAACAGTACTTCTTCCTCCCAAGTCCCAGCTCCTTCCATTCCTTGGAATAAAAAAACTAAAAACTTACCCTAATCCTAAAAATCATCACAACTGCTATGTTGATAGCTATGACTAAGCAACTAACTAATTTCGAGCATAACAAGCTTGAAAACATCTGTTTTTATAGTTTAAATATGTGTTTTCAAAGATATTATCGGATAGGTTTGCCTTATGTTCGACCAGACATAGCCGAACAGAAAATGTTTGTTCGTCTAGAATTGGCCGAACACTGTTCTGTATTTTTTTGACCGAACAAAAATATATTGTTCGACAGATAATGACTGAAGAATTATTAATTGTTCGATCATACTCATCCGAATAAATTCTTTTTGTTAGGCTGATTCTGACCGAATAGTGCGATAAAAAGTGTTGAAGACGTGAACAATGTTATGGCTTGTGACTCATGCATCTTCATTGATCTGTTTGGTTGTCGTAACTGGCCGTAATTCGTAAGTTGTAATTGGTAAAGTCTTTTACAGTTGTAAATGAGTTACATACATGTAAGATTAATGGTGTTTGGTTTAATATAAAGTTGTAAGTGGAAAAATGTATTGTATTTTACGGTGTTTGGTTGTCGTAATGTGTAAGTCGTAAGTGAAAAAGTTGACCACAAAATTAACTATTTGGTGATTTAAAAAGTTTTAATATTGCAATAAATATTAAAAATGCTAAATATTAAAAAAATTAATATTAACATAAAAAAATAATACAAATTTGCATGCCCACAAAATTACTGTAACTGGGTTGTAAGTGAGTGGTAATTGGGTTGCAAGTGAGTGGTAATTGGGTGTGTAAGTCTTTACGAATTACGGTCCAAACAAACACCGTAGTTGTAATTGGGTTATAAGTCATTTACGAATTACGGACTTTTACGCGAAACAAACGGCGACACTAGGCACATGCATGACATCAAATTTGTAGCCCGCATACATGCATTTGGTAATGACGTGTCTTGGAAAATACACCTAAAATCCATTTTCTCATTGTATCTACACATCAGAGACTTTGAATCCCCATGTCTGTCTACAGCATATAATGCAGGAAAGTAGTAGAACAAGAAACAAACATTAACATAGTCTCAAGTATAACATTATATAAATAAACATTAATGATCTAATATATGAAGATTGTAGCATGTGGTAGCTTTACTGTTTGTCACCAAAAGTATGCTAAGTTTCGACATCAGAACTGCCAAAGGTTCCATACATTGGTTTGATCCAAAAAAATTTAATAAACTAATGAAACATTTAAACAAACATTTTCACACCAAATATTTTCAAAACAAACATTTGTTGAGAATCCAAGGAAGAGAGAACAGCAACACGAGAATAGTCATCAATCACACGAACAAGTAAACAAAGAAAAGAAAGAGAGAACACAAGATTTACGAGGTTCGGTAATTTGCCTACATCCTCGGGGTAAGGGGGAGAGAGTTTTTATTGAATCAGTCAGTTACATGTTACAAATATTGGGGACAATACCCCTTTATATATAGCCAAAGAAGCCATGAAGAAAAGAAAACCAAAAAATATTGAATTCGGATCAGAAACGAATTCGGAATCAGATTTGAAAACAGGTCACATATTTGCATTAGTCGACTAGGAAATATCCTAGTCGACTAATTACTCCTATTAGTCGACTAGGTATTTGGCCTAGTCAATTAGTCTGTAGTGAAACAGATTTGTCAATTCTCTGTTTGTATCATTAGTCGACTAGGCCAAATACCTAGTCGATTAGGCTGGGTTCTTCCTGTGTAATTCACCATTGATACGACTGATACGCTCTCGTATTTGATACCATTGATTGCACCGATCTTTGGCTAAATTCCAACAGGAGTTTAAAAAACTCTATCAACAAGATTTTACTCTCTCTCCTCACAATTCTCCACCTCGGTGAAGATTTCTCAAATCTGAGCCGAACACAACATAGCACCATGTCGACTCCAATTTAGCTGCACCATTGTGGTTACCTACGTACCCATGCCTGACGAGATCAAGCCACACATAGTTAATCCAAACGAGCTCCATCGAGCTCAAGCAACTGTGACTAAATGTTCAGCAGCAAACCAAACTGGCTGAGTCATATGAACCTCCTTACCAATACCGTCATGGAGAACAACGGCCTTCAATTTGAGCTTGTCACTCTAACTAACTTGAAATTCATACTTCACCCACTTTCATAGATTTATCTTGGTTCCAATAGCTGCAAATAATTCAACATTCTCATCAATGTCTTCAATCTGTTCAACATCAAAACTGGCCATATGATCTCCACCCGGTATCATATCCAGTGAAGTCCTTACTAATACCGAACCAACTGGAGGTGGTGGAGAGTAGCATCAACCTCCACCCGCTGCGATATATCCTTGATCTTCAATCTCTCCACCTGCTGAGAGATGGTAGACTTCAACAATGAAATATCATCAAACATGACATGCTTACTCAACACATCTTCTTGTTTTCGGGATCCCATAACTTGTAATCTTTCATATTCCTCTTGACACACAAAAATACAAACTTCTTTGATTTGCCTTGCCATCTTTGGGGCTAAACTAGGTCGGACTTTCAAATATTCACAACAAATCATAATCCAGAGTAGCTCCACCTGACCAATATCCAACGGAGTTTTGCCTCCTATCGCAGTCGATGATAGCCCATTTATGAGAGGGCTAGCATATACAATCGCCTCAACCAAAAACGATTTGTCTAATCGTGCATTTGACAACAAACACTGAACCTTCTCCAGCAAGGAGCGGTTGATTTTTTTAACCAACCCATGTATTCTATTTGTGAAGTAAGTACCAATACCAGTGTTCTGGCCAAATTGTAAGAATTAGTTCTTGTATTTTTCAACATTATTAATTTGGAGCTCCTTAGTCTTCCTATCAGTCTGTTTCTTCATCATATCCTTCCACTTCACCAGCATGCGTAGGGCTTCAAATCTTTGTCTCATGGGATATATCCAACATTACCTAAATAAATTATCAATAAAAGAGACAAAGTACCGATGACCTCCAAGTGATGCAGTCTTGGCAGGTCCTCAAATACTAACATGAACACAATCAACAAGACCTTCCGAGCGGTGAATAATGGTGCAGAATTTCACCTTCGTCTTTTACTCCAGAACACCGTGTCCACTCAATTCCATGTTGCAGGTAGATTTACCTTTCAATGATTCTTTCTTTGTTAGAGCTTGTAAAGACTTTTCTCCTATATGTCTGAGCCTTATATGCCAAACCTGTTGATTAGTTTATGATTCTGCATTATTACATCATATTTTCCTACCGATTTATGAATAAAAATGACACTTCTCACCCGTATTTTGGTCTATTTTGTAGATAATCAAGAGTTCAAAGGCAAAGTCAGAATAAGAGCTTAATTAAAACCCAATTTTTGGGTAATTAAATCTCATTACTTGGAGGCCAAGTTAGAGAGCTTCTAGAAGAAATATTGGATCCAGAATTGGGGACGAATCTGAAGAAACCCGGATCCAATTCACTAAAAACCAGAGATAATTAGGAGTCCTCGCAGCTGGACGAAACCACGGACCAAAATCAGGGACCTGGGTCCCTGGTATTGCCGCTTTTTCGTTGCTGTCTTGTGGGCCCACGCATTGAACTTCCACGCATGGCCTCGTCTCGCATTCCAGATACTTCTTCTGCCTATAAATACTGCAAGGTTTGGCCTGAAACGAGAACGAAGAGCTGTAGGCTAGGTTTTCTCTTCTTTAGCGTAGGTTAGTGTAGTTCTTCTTCTATTTTCTTTTGTATTTTCATTTTGTTTTAGATTCATGTATTACGGCTGAGTTAATTTTAGAGGGAGAGAGAGATATTGAAATATTAGAGAATGACAATCTATGTAAAGATGTCTCGTTTCTTCTCTATTGTAATCTTCTCCATCATTTACATGATGCTTAGCTAGTTTTTCTTCTCATGACAATCTAACTACTAATCACTAACTAGCTAACCACTTACTTAATAATCCACATGAATCTAATAGCCTCTACAAGGTCTTGCTCTTGCTAGAGCCATTGATGGCTCATGATAATGGATTATAACATTCTAACGTTCTAACATCTACTAACAAGCTAACTTGCAATGTCTTCTTTATTTCATGCTCACCTCTAAGTGATTTTGATGATCTAATAGTAATTTGCAACTTGTTGTGTGGAATAGATGTGTTTGGATGTTGATGAAGAATCTTATGAGCCATGCTTTGTATCGTCTCTTGAAGCCAAGGATTAGTGATGGCCAAGGATCCATGTGAGACAACTATCACTAAGAGGTTAGCATGGTTAGTGGAGCAATTAGTAGTTAGTAGCCATGAGTTTTCTTTCATTACTTTCCTTCTTTTCTTTCCTTTATTTTAAAAACTGATTTCAAAACTTTTCTTTTATCTTTTCATCATTGTTTTCACCATCTTCATCTTTTTCACCACAAAGTTTATCTTCTTTTTCATTTTGTTTTCCAAATCACTTTTCAAATCCCTTCACTTTCTTCAATTTTACTGTCATGCTTTTGTTTTATCGGTTCCATAAATCACTTCTCTTTTGTTTTCACCTTGTCGTTTTATCGCCTTCTCCACCTATCACTTCTGGCTTTCTTTTCTTTTCCTTTTTTCTCATTCTTTTAATAAAAAGAACTTGTTAACATAACATGTGAATAAGGACCGTTAATGCTTTTATTGCCTCCCGTCCCTGTGGATTCGACCCGTTGAACCTATA
Organism: Agave tequilana; assembly: GCA_038442645.1. Lineage (NCBI taxonomy): Eukaryota > Viridiplantae > Streptophyta > Magnoliopsida > Asparagales > Asparagaceae > Agave > Agave tequilana. Next base: position 5,409 of record JAVJIF010002056.1, on the reverse strand, counting down.
TGCTATAAAAGAAATATCGACGGATCATTAGCATACATAATTTCATTGATTTCAAAATATATATTTTCAAGTGCTGGTTTCACATCGATCAAAAAATGACGCTGTTGTCAGGACGGGAATAGTTTTAATTTCACATTTTTGTTAACATTTCTTTCTCTATTTTTGTGTGCAGGTCAATTTTTTACAGGAATATAATATTGCAGAACACCCATTAGCATTGTAGCTCCCTGCTCTTGAAAGCAGGGACCCAGCTTCTACAGAAAAGCCGCACAAACACGACTTTAGCTGCGGTTTCGCAGGAATTGTGTGACAAAATTATATCTTGCTGTGCTGGGATGTGTACATTGTAATAGCTAGTGGATTTGTACTGCTATTTTCCTGTTTTGATTGTCTACACACTGCAATAATTAAAGAACTAAAATATGGTATTTGGACGATTTAAAATAGTTTAGACATTGCATTTAGGTACGTGTCAATTCAACAATATACTGTATTTTGTTCTGTTGTTGTGATCTACACTGAGGTGTACATATGGCATTGCATATAGCATATGACAAATACGTGGGCGATTTACTCACTTTATGTTATATTGTTGTTTATATTGCACACTTGCACAAATTGAAATTAAGGGCAAAACTCAATACAAGATAAAATGGGGAGTTCATTACCCTTCCTTAACCCAAAAATCACCTCCCTACTCACACAACCCAAGCCCTAATCTAAAAATTGATAGACGTTGGCTCCTAAAGATATCTCAGACTCATTAAGAGATTGACTAATGGTGAAACTTGTTTGAATCATACTCTTGTGAAATTGGTGTCTAAGGTTGAGAATTAAGAGGTTGCGCCTTAAAGATACCGTAGTTTGACATAATTAAGGCCAGTTGCTTACGCATGGATACCTCTCATCGTATTTTACTCCTACATGACTGATTAGCTTGTGGTCGGATTCATACAATAACCTCCCTTTGGTAATCGACCAGTTAGGAGTCGTTTAGATCTAGGTCAACCTTACTATAGACTTGGTTTGATTTTTTCTTTTTATTTTTGTCGTTTGCTTTTTCTTTTTTGTTTGTGATTGTTTGTGAAATGGAATTCAACAACAACAATTCTTTCAATTCTAATATGAATTCATACTTCACATCGACCTCATTTGACTCGGATAACTCCAACCCGACTTTAAAGAACATGAACCAATCAAATAAGCCGGATTGGATTTATTCGACTCAATATTACCCATATCCCAATCTTATGACTATAATTTTTAAAATAATTTCAACTTTTCACAGAGTTAATGGGGATTCACTTCCCCCGAGTCAAATTTTCAAACACCTTGTCCACAATTTTTTATAATATTCATTCTCCGATTTTGCTTTTCATACTTCTTTTCCAGAACATCCAACTGTAAAAAATTCATCTTGGAAATAAGTATAAAATCCATACTTGAGTCCCAACAAAACAAGTTCAATTCACAAGATTCATACTCATCATCTTCAGTTCAAAGTAGAAAACCATCAATCTTGTAAATGAGCATGCGTGAGTCCATGCAACAATCGCAAAATCTAATGGACTCACTGTTTCACCAAAATTCAAAACCAACCTTCATACTCATTTTCAAACCCCATCACAACAAAAGATGAACCAATTGACTTTGAAAAGCTGCTTGAAGCTATAACTCAGGTTCAAATCGCTCATAATCATGAGATAAATATAATGGTCAAATCTCTCCATTCCACACTTTTCTTGACGTTGCTAACCATTCTGTCAGGGACCAAGAATCATGTTGTTTTGGAAAACAAGATTTAATTTCAGTACACCCATTTGAACTTATCAAAATCAGAGTTTTAAGAACCACATTGACATTTTAGCAAGTTATCCATTTTCTGAGATTGACTTGAGAATGATGTGATTCTAAACCTTAGCTTGGTAATTCAATTCCACTTCTTACTCAATAATGACTCCGGTATCTTTACCTGATTTCAATCCTTTTTCTGAGTCAGTATTGGATCCTATACCCATTCATCATGAAATTGAATCACCAATCTTTCTAGATCAACATAATGAACTTGACTAATACCATACTTCTGATAGTCCCATTGACAAATTGGCAAGTTTTCATTTTTATGAAATTGAACTCAATCAATAATGTGACACAGATCTTCAAATTTGTGTTCCAGTTCGAATTTCTGAATCAATATTGACTTATATTTTGCTACCTGATTTGAGCAACATTTTAAAGTCAGTTTTGGTTCTTATACCTATCATTCTTGAACTTAAATTACCAATCTTAGGAAGTTACATTCCGTGGTGAAAAAATAAATGTGTATTTTAGTTCAACCTCTTGATTTAGACCCACTTCATGAACAAATTTTGACTCCTGACCATTGCTTGACTTAAGTCAATTTCTGAGTCAGTATTAGTTTCTATACTTGCTGAGCCCATATCAATCATTCCATCATTTCACACTCTATTCTGCGACAAGAGTGTTAATAATAATGACTCCAAAATTATTTTAAAATTTAGAAATTAGATGGGATAAAATTCCTAATAAAAATCATCTATGCTCACATCATTATAATGGGTTGTGTTATAGAGGTTATTTGTGGGTTTCTGCAAACTCCACGCAATTTGGATTGGGCCGCATTTTGTGGACCAATTAGACCGTCACCAAAATCGCCACCTAAACCACCGCCTTGAGGTGATTTTTTCTTTCCTCTCTATTTGTTTCATGCATACTGATTGAAACTTGAACGAGAGAATAAATATGTACAAAATAAAAATAAATAATCAAAGAATTATAATGTTAGATTCTTCTCGTTGTTCAATTCTATCCGCTACAGTAAGGACCAAAGCGGGTCGTGTTCCACTAGGAGGGAGGCGATGTAAGCGTTGGCAGCACGGTATATCTGTAGTCAAGACTTAGAAGAAAGGTTGGTTATAATTTGAAAAAAGAAAGTAGATCTAATCAAGAGGGAGAGTTTAGGTCGCTAATCTACCTTCACGACTAGTCTCGATTTAGGGGTCGTATCCTTTTAAACTAATAAAACATTAATCTAAGTTGTTAACCCTAAGTAAGAAGAGTAAGATGTCTAACTTATCTTGTCTACACTATGCCAAGACAAACCCTAATTTTACCCTAAGCTAAAGCCAATCCCTAATCATTAAACTATGCCAAATCATACCCTTAAACTTAATCTAAGCCAAATCCTACTCTAATTCAAAGCCAAGCCTTAATTATCTAAATCATTAAGTTGGACTATCATCACTGAACTTCAAAGGATTAATCTAACCCTAGATTGCAAATCCATTAGACTAATCAACTAACCCTAGATCTAACCCTAGTCGATCTAGTGATTAGCTACCCTAGAATTATTCTAACTTAGCATCCTTTTTGTTTTATCCATCTTTTTATTTTTAAGATCTTTAAAGAAAAGAAAAAGAAGGAAGGAAGATTAAAGACAACACCAAAAACCAAACCAAGAACAAAGAAATAAAAAAGTAAACTTGAAATTAAAAGAACAAGAATACGAACATAAAAAAGAAAAGATAACCTTTATTGATGCAATCCTTGGTACAAGCTCCTTCTCCTTCCTCCTTACAATAGCCAAGCCAAAGCCAACAACAATTACAAAGAAGAGAACTCAAAAGAGGCTAAACTAATCTAACAAAAAACCCTAAATCCTTAACCCTAATCTTATTCTTCTTCTCTCCGGATGAGGTGCTCTGTATGTACTACAAGGGTACTTTTTATAGAAGATTTGGGCCGAAGTCTTCAAGATAAAGTAGACCTCCTTCACGCTCCCTGTGTCTCTATCAACAAGCTGCGAAAACGCGGCTTTTGTCGCATTTTTCGCGACAATCTCATGGCCATCTGTCACGCGCTTGAGCACGTGGCCTCCTCTCGTCTGTCCATCTGGGTGCCTCCTCTTGGATTCTGCATCCTGACCCTCGATCTTGAGAATTCGGGATAACTGGGAAGCAAGTTATCAAAAATCTGAATTTAAAAGGATTTGGTCCCATTATCTTTATCTTCAAGCCTTCTCCCCTTAGATTTGAATAGCAATTAGGAGTCCTACTTTATCCTCCTCCTCTTCCCCTAGATTTGAATAGCAATTAGGAGTTCTACTTTATCCTTCCTCCTCCTTCCATATATTTTAAATTATAATTTAAAATTCAAGTTTAGATTAGGTTAGATAAGATAGAAGCTTCTAAATTACTAAAATAAATCATGCATATGAGCTTGTGGACTTCAATTGGGCTTCATTTATTTATTCTTTAATTACTCAAGGACTACACAACACTAAATAATAAAACATTACATAGCATTACTTTATAAAAGAATAAGTAGGAAAATATGATGATAAATATGCACTTTTGACTGCCTATCACATCCCCACACTATCTTTTTTCTCGTCTCGAGTAAAAATAAAAGAAAAAGGAAAAGAAAATAAAAACTAACCTATACTAACTCACTTTCATAGGAATCACGGTTGCACTTAGCACGTGCAACAAGTTTTTAAACCTCTAAGTTACCCCTAGAGGATGAGTGTTGTCTCGTAATGGTTTTCAGTGGATTACACCCACAAAATCCATAAAAGAAAAGGAAAATGTTAGTGATTAATTTTTTTTATTTTGAAAAAGGAGAGAAATATTTGATATATGTTTGAAGAAACTAAGCAATCTATAAGTTTTAGGATTATCATTATTATTCATTCTTAAACTTAGTCTCTATACAATAATTCATTATCAATTTTAGGTAAGGATTAAAATTGAATTTTTATATAGTTTCTTTTATTACCCTAAGTCATATGCATCCTTCTGAATGTGAATTTTTATCAGGGATTCTTTAACTTGGACTCCTGTGCCTCTTTATATATATTTTTTTATATAAATACATTCACGATGCATTGAGGATAATGCATGAGATAAGTGTGGGAGAGGGTCTACTAACATAAAGTTTTTTAGATTTTCTTTATTTTCACTTCTTTTAGGATATTCTTACAAATTTTCCTTTTTGTATAAGATTTTCCCTTTCATTAAAAAAACTTTTTAAACAAGAGACAAAGTTTTGATCTATTTAAGAAAATTAAGACGATCTTAGAAATTAAGGAAGCCTTAATTATAACAACTTAAACTTAGTCGAAATAATGAATCTTGTTTAAGATTATAGGTTAAATAAAAGAGATTGGAGAGATATTTTATTGAATTTTTTGCCTTAGAGAGTTTGCACCACAGTTACACAATTTTTGGGATGGAAACAAAAACCCAAATGCCACAAAGCAAAAATAAATAAAAATATATATGATATATATGAAGAAAAAAATCACTTATTAAGCAAGATAATTATGCCTCAAGAAGCATGATTATTCAAGCCTAACAGTGGTCAAAAGAAACTAATAATCCTCATTTT